>CAJJDN010000062.1:290769-506326 GCA_905182985.1 Paramecium sonneborni
TATCTAAAATATCTCTTTATTAACAATTTTATTCAACATTCAAATTCAGATTTTTAGGTCATTTAATCTAAATAATCTAAATAACTATATTTTAATTCAATTATATTATCAACTTAATTATTTAACTTATTAATATATTATCTATCATATTACAATTACTATATCTGAAAAGTTTTTTCTAAAAAATAGTTAAATAACTTAGAAATATGTAGTTTAGATATTTAAATAAACCAGTATGATTCAAACAATTTTTACTACAAAATTTTACTTGATCTGATGGCTATAATAATTTTTTTATAATTTAAAATATAAATAAAATGTAGGTTATATTAAGTATTGCTTATTGATTATATATATTGATTAATTTTGGCATATTCATTATTTGTATATTGATGGATTAATATTATTGATAAAATGTATTAATAAAACATCTTTGATGAAATAAGCCTTAAAATAAAATAGAGAAAATAAACTTTAAGTTAAATAAGGGAAGTGTTAATGCATGATAAATATTTTGAGGATGCAGTGTCTATTTCAAAGAATGTTGATATATTAATATCAAGAGGGAAAATAGATGTTGATTTATTTTTGAAGAAGATTATAATATTTGGAATGCTTATTAGTATAAATTAATGAAAATAAGAGCTTAATCACTTGAAATAAGAAATAATTAAGATAAAATTAATGCGATTATGGATTATTGTAAAATGTTAAGAGATGCAAATTTAATGAAATTAACTTAGAAGGAAGAGATAAAAGCAATAATTTAATAAGGGCTTCCAGATGTTCGATTAAAACTCTTAAATGATATGCAATTAATATATAATGGAATGATATTTCCTTAAAATCTTAGTTTTAAGAGTGTTACAAATAAAATATGTCTAATAATTGATATTATTTACAATTCATTTGCTGGTAAATAAATTTATAAACTTAGATTCTATATATTTGGGTTCTGATTTTCTGGATAAAATGGATAAGAGTGATTAAATTTTGAATAATTTAGTGATTAATCCAATTTAGAATTATATTGAATAACTTGTGAATATACAGTTTGAAGAAGAAACAGTATGAATAATATATATTTTTAGAAACATTTACTGAGTTTAAATGGGATTTGTGTTAACATTGATTTAGATTAGTGAATATTTGATAATAATATATTATGATTCAGCAGATTATTGTATATCTATATATATTTAATTTCTAATTAATATGTTCAACAAATAACCTTTCTATTTACAGACATCAAGATATTAAAGACAATCATAAAGAGCTAATGTTCTACCTTCTGTGGCTTAATATTTATAGAAGGTTAGAACACCTGAAAAAAATATTCCAAAATAAAAAGAATCTCCATCATACAGAATTAAAAGCAATCCAAAAATTATTCCTTAACGATAAGCATCATCATCTAGTCCAAGCAGAGAAAGACCTTAACTTAAATATAGTTCATTTCATTCTTAATAAATAAGACAAAAAAGAAAACTTTAAGAAATGGTTAATGATTCTTAAGCTATCTCAAGAAAATAAAAAACAGAAACAGCATTATAAAATTAAGTTTAAAGCCCAAAAAAAAATGTTTTATAAGAATCTTAAGAAATTATGTTAAGATTACAAAAAAATGCAGCAGTTAGAAGAGTTAAAACTGAAGAATGTGATAGAGAAGATAATTTGAATTCAATTAGAGGAACAGTTTAAAGATAAAATAAAAATTAAAAATATGAAAACCAGAACCTCTTAGATTTATTATTGCTCTCTACTATTGAATTAAAACATCACTTTGAACAAACTCGAACAGCCAGACAAATTATGCCAACAAAAGCTAAAGTAGCAAGATTGAGCATCAAATAATTTCCAAAAGATTTCTTTTGCTGATATACTTCTTTTTTTAATAACATTCTATTAAATTATATAAAATTTTATTTTTTTTAAGTTCTTCAAAAAAATCTTATATAATTTATATAAAACTAAGATTAAATTAATATTGTTAATTGATTAAAATATTTAATCAATAAATTTTCAATAGAACTTTTTCTTAACTTTTTAAAAAATATTCATCATATAAATATTGTATTTCACAATTATTTTATAATCATAAATGATATTATTTTGGTCATCTTTATCTATTTTTTTATATATCCAAAATTAGAGGATTTTAGTATCTTTTTTTTAAAATTGTTAAGTTTTTTTGGAATATTTCATTTCTCAATTATATAAAAAGAAACAAAAAACCATCTAAAATAATTATTGTCAAATTCATAACTAAAAAAATCCATTCATTTTTTTAATAAAAAGGAATGAATCTAGTCGTATATTATTAAATAGAACTTCTGGTTATTTTAAGAAATCAATTAATTAATAATAATTTAATTAATATAAATTAACAAATATATTTTTTTCAAACATTAATAACAATCTTCTTTTTAGCCAATTCAGCTTTATATTTATCGGGAATAGCTTTCTCATTAAGATCTTTGAGCTTAGTATCTTTAATACTCTCTAAAAGTCTTCTTTCTTAATTTAATTTATCCTTAATCTTTTTTCCTTCTTCAAGTCTTCAATTTAATATAAGAAAATACATATCTCTTTCTTCCTATTTTTTTTTTTCTTCATTTTAAATTATTTATTTTCGAAGTTCTTCTGCATGTTTTTTTCTTAATGCTTCTTTTTCTAATAATATTTTGATCTCATTTTCTCTTTCTTATTTTTGTTTTTAGATGACCCTCTGAAATTCATCTCTTTCTAATTTAGCCTATATATATTATGATATAGAATATACTTATTCCTAATATCTTTCCATTTTTTCTTTTTATTACAATTTTCTTGCTTCCATAACATCATTATTTAATTTCATTTTCAATTCTAATTCTTTTCTCTCTTTTTCTCTAGCTTATCTTTCATTTTATTCCATTTATCTTTTAGCTCTTAAAAGATCCAATTCAGCTGCTCTATCTTATGCCTTTTCTTACATTTCTCTTAATCTTTAGACTTCTCTTTCTTTTTCTTCTTTAATTCTCTTTTATTCTTATAAAAGTTCAGCTTCTTTTTGAGCCTTTTATAAGTTATATTATAATATTTTATCTTCTTCATCTCTTTCTTCTTAAATTCTTTTTTCTTTAATTAAAATTGCCTTATGATTAGTTTCTTAAATTTCATCTTAAATTTTAGCTTGATGAACTTTTTTTTATTATGTTTTTTATGCTTCTTCTTATTATAATTATTTGATTTATTTAAGCATAACTTATCCTTCTCTTTCTTATTCTTCTTTTTCTTTTAGTCTTATTAATTCTCTTTCTTTAATTTATTCTATTATAATTTCATGTCCATGTTTTAATTATTATTTTTATTTTAAATCCTTTTCTTCATGATATTTAATTGCTCTAAGTCTCTCTATTTCCATCATTAGATCTTTACGCTTTTCCTACATTTTATATTATTCATTTAACTCTTTTTTTTCTAACAATTATTTATCTCTAATTGTCACACATTTTGCATACATTACCATTTTATTCATCTCTTTTACATCATCTATCTATTCATTAATAATCTCTTTAGCCTAATATCATTTATTTTATAAAACCCTTGATATTAATGAATCTTTAGCGAATTTATCCTCTTACTCTTATTAACTTAATGGAACCGATTTTTTCTTCTCTTCTTCAATCTATAACATCCTTTGTTTTTTTGCTTAAGCTTCTGCTAATTATTTCTCTTTCTATTCTTCCAATAACTTTTTATGCTATAATTATTCCTCCTTTGTTGTTATAACTGATAGATTCTATTTTCATTTTTATATAAACCTTTATTCTCTATAATTCAGACTCTGTCAAAACTATCATGTCAGATTATGACAAATCTCCTTTAAAATAACTTTTTGTCATTTTCTATCGCTTCGATAAAACATTAGATGTACAAACACTCTATTTGGTTGATAACTCAAAATTATTATATTTACATTACCATTAGAGGGATGTTATATGAAATATAGTAAAATAATAAAAATTAATATTTTAATGGACAAGCAGATACGTTTAAATTAGGAACAGATCTTGCAATGCATTAGAAATCATAGAGATTTAAATGAAATCTTATCAAAATAAAAAGACCATAGTTCACAAGAGTTATTTGATGAAATTGAAAAAGTTACCAACAATATGTCAAGTGAAAGTAAAGATAGTTAAGAAAGCAAATCAAATAGTGATACAATCGATAGAGCTATTAAAATGTTTGCAGGTAAATTAAATTATAAAGTTAAACTCTCTAGAACCTAAAGTGATACTTTATAAGAAAGAAAATAGTTTAGCCTCTGATCAAATAATGGAGTAGATCTCTCAAGTGTTTAACAACAAATCTTTTGATTAGAAAGTGGGCTCCAATCTTTCAACTGAGATTTCTAATGAACCTTGTTTATAATTAGGCTCATCTCGTTAATCATTATTGACTAGTGGTTCAGAAACAGAAAGGAGAAAAAGAAAGACCATTTCAGAAGAGGAATCTCATTATTTTGTTGTCAAACTAGAAGATGTCATTAATTATTCAGATGAAAGAACTACAATCATGATCAAAAACATACCTAATAAATATACAGTCTAAATGTTGCAAGATTTAATTGACCTTTAACACCATGATTCATATGATTTTTTATATCTCCCTATAGATTTCAAGGTATGTTTAAACTTATTTATTTCATTTAGAATAAATGCAATATGGGTTATGCATTCATTAATTTTATCCATCCTCTTTATATTGTTTAATTTTATAAAAACTTTCATGATAATGGTTGGCCACATTTTAATAGTGAAAAAGTAATTCATTTTCATATCAAAATTTTTATTTAGATATGTGAATTAAGATATGCCAGAATACAAGGTAGACAAGCTTTAGTTTAGCATTTCTAATTTTCAAGTGTTATGAATCAAAAAGTAAATCTTTTTCATTTATATATAAGGATAAAAAATTAAAACCAGTAATTGTCCCTTAAAGCGAATTATCCAGAATTCATTAATTAATTTAAGTAATTCATTAACATTATTTTTAAGCGACAAAAGTAATGAAATAATTGATATAATTTTTCACATTTTTTTGGTGTTTTTTATATATTTTCATTTATAATTTTCTAATTCTAAACTAGTTTCCAAATTCTAATTCTTATTTAAGAAACTATATTTAAAAATAAACAGAAAAAGAAATCGAAAACTTCTTGCAAATAAATAAATCATTTTAAAAATAAAATGTTATTTTAAAAAATAATTTACGATATATTCACCTTTTTTTGATTATTATTTTAAACCTCTTTCTAGATTAATAATTACTTCAATTTTTATTGGAACAAAATCTCCTAATGAATTAGTTGATTTATTTGAAATAACTAAGACTGAAATAATAAATACCATAATAATATTTTTCAAGATGGAAATCCTCAAGGTATTCTAAATTTTCGATTCTCATTTCTCCTTCTTTTGTTAAGACATTTAAAGGTTCATAATCACTTTCTACATATTATTTGTTAGAAAAGTTTATTTGATTTGGTTGAGGTTGTTTTTTAGCTTATTCTTTTGCATCTTTCTTTTTAACTGGTTATTGAGCTTATTATTTTAATAACTGTTTTTATGCCTCTATTTCAGTTTTCAAATGTACAACTTCTTCTCTTTTAAAAGCTAATTTCTCTCTGTAATCAATACTAAATAGTTTTTTTCCTTGTTCAGTTTTTATACTTAAATATGATATATTTCTCATTTTAGATTCTAAAATTCTTCTTCATTCTTATTTATTTAAATAAGAGCAGCAGGTATCATTCTCTTTTCTCAAAATTAGGAATAGGAGATGAATTTTTTATTTTTAGCTTCTTCTTTTTACCAATTCTTAACTATTTTATCAATTTTTTATTATTATGATAATTAGACAGAATCTTAATAAACTTAATAAAGTTGAAAATGAATAGTTTTTCTTGACTTTAATTCATATACTAAAACTTAAGTTAAATCAATAGCAGGTTTTCCTTTTTTTACTTTTGAATCCATAGATTCTTCTGGTTAAGAATCTAATTAAAAATTAAGTTTATTGGTTTGCACACACATATAAAAAAATAAAGCATATGGGATTATTTTAAAAGAATTTTCCAGCATCATAAAATGATATTTGATTATTTGACCATGTTTTTAATCATCTAAAAATTCACCTTCTTAATCTTAAATGATACATGAGGTTTATGTTAAAGAAGAGTTCCTTCAATTTTATAGATGGGTTTTTATAAGATTGCATATCCTTAGATGCAATTAAAATACCATTATCCTTCATATTTCATATTTGATGATGAAAATATACTTCATAAGTGTGTTTCTCTTAATTAAAATTCTGTAACATACATAGATCCATTTGAATAATAAAGTTCTCTCTATTACCTTATATTTCTCCTTATTCAAAATTCTATATTGATGTCTTACTTTATTTAAAGGTTAATATTCTCTTTTATATTTCTATATAATAGTTTTAAATTAGTAATACATCTTTTTATATTTAATTGTGTGATGCCATTATAAGTAATAATAATAATAATAATATAGAAAAGAATGTAAAAATATAATTATTTGTATGTAAGTGATAAAAATTTAATATCAATTCTTATCTTATCCTTTTGGTCTTTTATATGGTACCCAATGGATACAATCTTTTTTAACAGGAAGACCTGGTCTACCTGCTTTAGAATAGATGAGATCTAAATATGCCATATCCATGCAGATGAGTGGTTATGATTATTAATATTTAATTAAATGTTTTTATTCTAATGTCCACCAAGCATCTGTATCTTTAATTCCAGTTTCTTTAGTAAGTCCTGCAATAGTAATTTCACCATCTTTATTTTTTTTCAAATAATCAATAATTGCTTAAGTCCACCATGATAAATAACTTTCTCTACCTAAATCAGAGAGTGGTCTTTCAGGAGTTCCATATTTTCCTTCAATTAATGATAATTAATAACTCATGGAGATTAGAAACTTACCATAACCTTTTCTTTAATGAAATGGAAATGTTAGGATACAACTTAAATTCCAACCTTATGATGATTCTTTTTCCTTACTAAAATATCCAACAATATGAAATCCAGTTTCGTTATATTCTGTAAGAACAAAGAAAAGGAAAGGTTCCACATCATAATATAAATTCTTATGATCTAAAAACAATTTGGCAATATAACAGAGATTTTCACAATAAGTTGGATTTTTATGACCATCTATTTCAAACATTGAAAGTCTTCTTTCTGTATCTCTATACATTTCATCACCAGGTGGATGACCTAATTTACATAAAAGACATTTTAATTGATGTCTTTATAATTCAGATTTCCTGATATAAAAAGATAGACAAAATTCACAAATAAAAAGACAATCTATATTGTGATATCCAGAAGGAAATGGAGAATAATACCAAGTATCACATCTAAATTATCCAAATTCTATTTTTTCTATTGTTTTAAATTTTGTATGCATCTCATGAGTAATAAGACTTTAATGATCCATTCCTTCATGCTCATCATTTTCAGCTGTTACTTCTCTTTTATCACTTGGTCTTGGTCTTTTTTTAGGTTATGTGTCTTCAATTATTTATTCATCAGTTAACTAAATACGCTCTCTACAAACCCATTCATCCATTCTTCTATTATAAAATTCATAATGCACATAATATTCATAAGATGAATCTACTTTCTTCTGTTTTGGATCATAATCTACAATTATCATAATCTATATTACCTTTTGATAATCTACATTCAATAATCTTTGCTTTTTCCCACTTTCCATTTTTCATCTAAGCCAAAACATAATTTGAATTATCAAGTGCTCCTTCATGCATCTTTGTAGATGAAGTTGGCACAGCATTAGGCAATGTTGCAAATGCTTTTGCTTTATTTTTACCTTTTGCAGACATTTCTCACAATTTTATGATAAATTTAATAATGAATTTAATTTCAATGTTTCATTACTTTTTTTATATTATTTTTACTCATTATCAATAATCTATTTTTATCACTTACAATTTAATCTCAATCCTCTTTCCTATTACATATTTTTATTATTAACAAATTCCTATTCATCAATAATTAATTATTAAACAGATTCATATATATCTATCATAATTTTATTTTTTAAATAACAATAACATTATTTCTTGAATATCTATATAATTGTTGAATCTCTATATCATTGAATTTGGAATGAATTAATTTATCTAAAATTATAATTTAATCTTAATCTTATCTACAATATTCAATAAGCCTTAAATTATTTAGAATTTCAAGTACATCATAAAAAATCTTAATTTTCATTTTTATAATATTGTTAATAAAGGAAATAAAATAGAATAGCAATCAAATGTAAAAATTAGAAAAGAATTTTTAGGAGGATCTTGATTGATACAGTTAAAACACTTTGTTATATATATCTAAGCTATATAAAAAATCTAGTACTGTTGGTGGAATATATATAAACCTTAGTAACTTTGATTTCATTTATCTTTTATTTAATATAATAATACATTAATTATATTACATTCATATGAATTATTATATTTCATTTGTAACCAAAAGCAGATGAAGTATTCTTTAATTTTATGGCTTTTGGCTAGTGTTTAATGAAAAAAATTTTTAATCTTCATTAAGAATTAATAAAGTGATTTTTTATGGAAAGATGGACATACAAATGATCAAAAATACTTCATTAAAACTAATTTATTTATAAATACACTTTTTTCCGTTAAAATTAATTAAAGGTCAACATCTTTTTCAAATAAAGAGGATATCAAAATCTCAATTTTTCATTAATGACACAAAAGAAAAGTTCTACTGGTTATAGTGTAAGAGTCAATATCAATATTAGATTTACCTAAGAATTTATTCATTTTAATAATTAATTAATGTGGGAACTTTATATTTTAATAATATTCTCATAGTTATTAAAAAAATAATTGAAAAATAAAAGTGATAAATGATTAAACTAAACATTTCATAATAATCACTCATATTGTAACACTCTCTTCTTCACTCTTCAGGAGGAAATATTAATATAATTAAAAATTATACACCAAATGAAACAACCTCTGAAAATATTTTCTCTAAAATTATTATGGCTACCCTTTGATATACTAGTAACCAGAATAACGTCCTCTTAATATTAACACTAAATGGATATATGATTGTTTTTAAATTTTATAATCAGAAAGAGTCTATATTCATTGCTCATCTGCAAAAATCAATTAATATTCTTTCTAATTAAAGTCTAAAAAAAAATTTACATAATATTTAAATACATTAATAAATCAAAATATTATAATTAATCTTATATTTGAATAAGCCTATTTAATTTTTATAAAATCACCTAAAGAAGCGCAGATTATTCAATCTTTATAGAGTATTTCATTCATTAAAACACACAGAAATATAGATTCAATAGGATCATTATTTTAGAAAACATCTATTTAGCATTAACTATATTTCTTCAATTTAATTCTAATGGATAATAATTCAAGTTTTGTTTTAAAAATTTATTCTAAAATTAAAGGATTTTTGCAAAAATAAATTAGAATATAATTAAACTTTAACAAAAAGTTTACCTTTATAAAAAATGAGAGCTACAACAAAAACAAGAGCAAAAACTTAACTCAAAATTATTACATTAAGTAAAGTTAAGAATTCCAAAGATGTAAAAAGAGTAATCCAATTAATAACAAATATAGAAAAAAATATAGTAACCTACTGGATTCCCATAAAAATGTATAATTCTGATTTAGTTAATAATCATTACTATTTTTGAATTGGATTTTTCTTATCTTCAATTATTTTTTTAATAAATTATGGAATACGTTGTTGATTTTACTCCAATGATCTTCATATAAGATTTAGATATACTTTCGAAATTCATAAATCATTTTCTAGCCTTTAAGCATTTCCTTTAAAATATCTGATCGATGTTTGTATTCAATATTTCTTTCGAGATCTTTTGGCAAATCCTTTTCAAATGGATTATATTATGCCGTTCTAACATGCATGTTTTTGTAAAAATGGTTAGGATCTTTGGCCTCTAAATTATTTATTAATTACCTTAGTATTATTCTTAAGCTAAATTAACTTTTGGAATATATCTTTAATCATAAGGGATATACCATTTATCATAATATAATTTTTCATCAAGTTTTAGATATGGTAATGATGGTTATTTAGTTTTTATTACCTTCTTTCTTAATTGAATGTTCATTTTTTATTCTATGTTCTTAAATTGTTCTTACTTGGAATCAATTAATGATTTGTCTCAACTATTTTTACTTCGCTTTTCTGCATCCTTTTTTAAATAGAACGCTAAGCATTCAAATCTAACTCAGTTAAAAATTTCTATCCTTCTGATTTCATTCTTTTTGTCTGTAAGAGTGGTGGAGAGATATGATGAAAATGAGTCGAGAAACTAGTCTTTTAAATTTCCATTTATTTCTAATATAATATAATTCAATACTTAAATTATCAGCTTTTTTTAATATATTTAAGTAAAATCGTGAAATAAAGTTGACCCCACCAATATCCAGGCTCAATTAAAATTTCAATCGTATTTGCTTTTAAAATACTTATTAGTTAACAAAATAATCATTAACTTTTAAAAAGCATAAATATTATATAACACGAATATTTCAAAAATATTGAATTATCTATAGTAAAAATAAGCATACTTTTCAATTAACTTTTGCAATTTCTTCCAAGTTTTAGTTTTGATTCGAAAGTTAAAAATTTTAAATAAAACTGGTATTTTAGGGGTTAAATATAATTACAAGACTTTTTAGTGATTATCAGCTTTTAAGCTTAGAAAGCGAACTTACAAAATGATACCTTAAATTTTTTTGAAAAAAAGCAATATTCCAAACATGTTAATCTATATTTGGAATGACTTCTTCTAGATATAGATTTGATGATTATTAAACTGATTTAGTAAGTTTCTTTATAACTAAAATAATAAAAAATTCAATCCATTAAACAAATATTTTATATTTACAATTTTTACAATTTATAAATAAATTTTAGGACAGAATTTAATTAAATAATTATTTAAAGTACAATCTCTTAAAAGAGCAAGAAAGAATAATCCTCGAAGTCAAACAATAATTAGCAACTGTTGATATCAATAATCCAAATGATTACCAATAAATCTAATTAATCAAATATATTTTGGACCACAAAGAAATCTTTCAAAAATTATAATAATAACAAATTAATAAATTATTAAATCTGTTCTAAAGTTAGATAAAATTGAAAAGAAGATAAATTTCAAAATTAAAACAATAAGCTTATGAGAAGTTTTTCATCACAAAAATAATATTCTGAGGAAGGCTAATTTAATATATATTTTAAATATTCATTGTAATAATAAACATTAATTTTAAAAATCGAGCTTTCATGCTTATTTTAAATTATTTTTTTTAGAAAATAAAAAAATTATTCAATCTTGAATGGGACGTGTGATCTTTTTTAATTAAATAATTAATAACTAGAAACTTGCAAGATATATTAAGTAGCAGATCAAAATAATATTTACTTTTATTTAGTGAGTTCATATAAAAAAAGGTTGTATGATTTAATGGGATTTTTTGTAATTGTTGCAACCTTGAATTTTTAAATCTAAGAGAAAATTTAAAACAATATAGATATAAATATTATTATTGAATAGTTCTGAGATTGTTTAAGATGATATCAATCTTAATGATCAATAAGAATAATGAGATATCGATATCAATTATTACTTTATTAACTTTATTTAATAAGATATTTAACAATAAATTGATCAAATAAATTATATTATCTTTTTAATTTGAAAACAATTAATCAATATTTTCTTGTTATTAAATATTCAATATTTCTAGCAATTTAAGGTTCCCATTTATCTCCATTTTCCAGTAGTTTAAACTTATCATAAAATAAATCCTCATGTTGATAAGTTGTATATTCGTAATTGGGTCCCTAGTTATTAAAAATTAATATTACTTCAACAATTGCATCAACAGGACAAGCTTCTTAACAAAATCCACAATAGATGCATTTAGTCATATCAATATCATAACGAACTGTTCGTCTAAAAGAAATATTAATATTATTAAAATACCTAGAATTATCTGGTCTAGGTTCTGTTTCAATTGTAATGGCTCTAGCTGGACAAGCACTTTAGCATAATTTACAAGCAATGCATCTTTATAATTTTTAAGAAAAATACCTTTCTTCTCCTGTTGGATATCTTCTTAAAGCATGCTCTCCTCTAAAAAGTGGAGAAAGTGGACCTTTTTCATATGGATAATTAATTGTCCATTCAGGTTCGAAACAATATAACACACCACAAAACCAAAAGTGATATAAATATTCAGGTTATGTAAAATTTTAATATGCAGTTTCCCAAACATCAGTCCAATCCAATTCATCAGGCATGAATTTGCCTAATTATTAATATAATTGTAATATACCTTAATAATAATGCATTTACACATTATTTTCTTAATCCTTATCAAAATCAAGAATGCTTGAATTGAACTAAGGTGTTGCAAATTTACTATTAGGGTCTTAGCTATTTGCTACATGATAATTGACTGAGTTTTTGATATAAACTATATGTTCAGTCATTAATAATTACCACAAAAGCGTGCTTGTCTTGCTTTTAAGAGCAATTTAGTCAACATTTTTGTTATTATAATATTTATATAAAGAATAAACTATGATAATTACTAATCTCAAATAGTTAAATTACTAAAAAAACATTTATTAAATTCTTCAAGATCTATTTAATTATTGAAGATTCTAAAATGAATGTATTTATAAAATTAAATTCAATCAAGAAATTTTTAAAATCATTTAACAAATATTATTATTTTCTAAAAGAAAAATATATGCCATAAACACACTAAAATAAATTTTAATAGATATATATTGATATTTCATCTACTAAAGTCAATAATAGAATTTATGCTGTAACATTTTTCACCTAGACTAATAATATTTTATCTACTAAAGTTCAATTATTTTTTACTTTTATCAAAAATAATAAGTTTTTAATTATTCTGCCCTATAAACTAATCGTTTTTTATTATTATTAACCATTAAAATATGCATTAAAATATGTAAAAATAAAATTAGAAATATATAGATATAATTATTGTTTCTTCATTAATGAATATTTCATTAATTATTTATCAATTTATTGTTCACTATTTTTTTGACTTAGGAATTCAAAAACAATTTAATTTAACAAATTTTACATATTTATAAGAATATTATATCTTTATTAAATATTTTGAGTCAATATATTGAGCATATTAACAATTCATAAAAATTCTAATTAAATCAATAAATTATACTTAAATGGGTTCTTCATTTAATTGCATATCTACCAACCAAACCGAGAGTATCTAAGATGTGATGCACTCATAAAGAAAGAATGATCATCCTAAATGCTTATAACATAATTGTGATAATCGTGATTAAAACGTAGTAATGAATTATATAAAGCCAATATCAAAAGATGATGATAAGTGCTTTTTTTAAATAATGAAAAATTATTAAATTATAGAGCAAGCTCAAATACATACGAAATATAATCGAAAATTTTACTTAGAAAAATTTACTAATACGACAAAGCAATACAAATAAAAGAAAAACCATTGCAAACATATTTATTAACATTCTTAACTATACAAATATACAAAAAGTACTTAATTCAAATCTGATTCAACTAAAAGAAGATCTTTTTCTGAAGAAAGCTAACCGAAATCCATTCTTTTATAACATCATAATGTATAAAGAACATCCTTTTCTCACTTTTGCAAATCAGTTCACTTTGAAGATGAAAAATATTTCCCTCCTTTTGATAACAAGATTAATCATATAATTTTTTGAGCTAAAATAATTCTAATTTTTCAAGATAATGAATGATGATTTAATAACTATATATAATTATCTCAATAGATATAAAATATCACCATAGAACATCAATAATACAATTTATTATTATTCAATATATTTAATAATAAATAATTCCTTAAAAATCTCTTTACATTGTTACTTATGTTAAGTTTCCTAGACATATCTGGAATGAAATTAAATGAAAAAAGCATGATGTTAGATATATCTGCTATTCCTTTAATAGAAGAAAAATTTACAGACGATTTAATCAATTAACAACTAATATTGCTATAATCTTAAGAAACGATAAATGCGTTAGATAACCATTAATAATTACTTTAAGTAGCTGTTTTACTAAAGAAAAAAGTAATAGCATTATTGGAAAAATATTCTAAAATGCTAATTTGTAAAGATAATTCCATAAGAAAAACTATTAAGTAGGATTTAATCTAAGTTAATTAAGAATACCAAGAACTTTTAAATAAGGTAGATTAAAGTGAAAGAGTTCCAAATGAAGTTTTAATGATAATTAAATTATTAGGAGAATTTATGGAAAAAATGAGTGTAAAGTCAGATGAGAAAAACTTAATATCATATTCCAAAACATTATCAGATTAATAATCAATTTAAAAAAAGTAAACAGGATTATAATAAACTAATTCATATGAATGTTTTTAAAAATAACGATCTTTACCAATTAAAGTTTCTTAACAATAAAGTAGTTCATTTGAATCAGAGGAAAGCATAATAATTTCTAATTAAACAATGAATGCTATAAATATCAAAATTTAAAAACTAATTTCTCTCTTATAAAATAATTAAGAATACTAAAATATTATTATTTTGGCCTAAGAAATTCTAAAGAATACAGATAATAATGAGACATTTCGAAGATTAAGATAAATATCTAAATAATTTGATGATTCTTAAGTAAAAAAATTAGTCAAAGCTTGTTATTTAAAATAATTAGGTTAAGAATAATTCCAAACAAATACATCAAAGCGAGAATTTTATGATTTAGTGATAAAAATAAAAAGTTAAGTACCATAAAATAATTTAATCCATTAAATGATGATAAGTTCTTTATATGATGATGTTATGAAGAAAGGAATTCCAAATTCAGAATGGGAATCATATATGAAAAATTTGTACAATTGAAAAAAATAAACTTTAATCTATGAAGCTTAAAGACTTATTAAGATATATTATCATTTATCTGTTAAATATTGAATATATTTCTTTAATTCAAGATTTTCTGTTCTATATTCTGTTAGTTATGTTTTAAATGATTATATTCGCTTAACAGCTTCATCATAATCCTAAGTTAATTAAGAACATAATATTTTAAAATTTTAATCTTCTTTTTAATCTTCTTTTTAATTTTCTGTTTCACATATTGATTATGGATAAGAGTTATTTTGTTATTTATTCGTAGCTATATGATTTTTTAAAATTAGATCAACATTTTTAGCTTATTATTTATACTATAGAATTTATTTAGAATATGTATTTAATTAAACCAGCAAATTATTATTTTATAACTCTTTTTCTTAATTCGTTTGTTTATACTTCAATATTTCTGTTTCCATATGTTATATCTTTTGATGATATTGTGATTTAAGTTCATTTAGTTCTAATCTTATATTGCTATTTTGAGAGATTTAATTAACTTCTTTTTCCATAATGACATTATTGAAATCAGCTAATAGATTTTGATGTTTTAATTCTAATTTAGCATAAGACTCTTAAAATTCACTTAACTTTCTTTAAAGCATTTTATTTTAATTTTCTATTTTCTCAAGTTATTCTAAAGCTGACTCAAGAAGCTTTTTAACATTTTCATACTTCTCATAATATATTTTAAATTATTCAACTTACTGTTCTAGTTTACAAATTTCTTAGTCTTTTTTAGAATACTCTTTTTTCAAATTTTCTATTCTTTATAATTATAATTTCAAAATTTTTTATTACTCAATATCCTATTTATCCATGTCTTCTAAATATTAAAGATCTGTAATAATCTACGCTTTTATGAATTAAAAATTTACATAGATTAGGTTTGTTATTTTGTTTTTGTTTTTGATTTTGAGTTTTCATAATTTAAAATTATTGTTCAAGTATAACGATAAAATAAAACTAAATAAATTTCTTAAAAATATAATTTATAATAATTTGGAATAGAATCTCATGCATTTTTATGTTTTTTTTTACTTGAAGTTTATTTTTTTTAAGGAGGCTTATTCTATTTTTCAACTTCCATTTACGCAAGATAGGGAGGAACTTCAACTTTTCTATTTGGTATTGACTTAATCATTTTTGCAATATATTATAATAGAGTATGTTCTGAATTTAATAAGATTATAGTACTGCATTTAATCTATGGATTGTATGGTTTTTTATCTTCTGCAAGTAGACGAACTTTAATTCTTCCTTATTTGAATATATCTCTTGGAAATCCTGCATGTTACTTAATTAAATGAATTGTGTACATCAATTACATGTCTAAGTCCAAGTGAGCTTAAACATTAAGATATTTCCATTAATTATGGATGAGGAATACAATTACTTTTGCCTAATCGTCTGCCTTAATACTAGATTTTAGATGAATACCTTATGATGTAGTTAATGTTGAATCAATATAAGGAGGATATATTGTTTTCCATGTTTTTGATTCCACTTTAATTTATTCTGGGGTTTGCATAATTAAATGTCGTGTTCAATTAATAAATTAAATTAATATTAAAACCTGTAATAATAATCATTTTTTTTATAAATTATATCAGGATGAGTTAGTGGCAAAACTAAAATTCTTAACTCTATTGGTTTTATTATTTTCTTATCCATAATCCTAATCTTAAAAGATAGTCTAAAATTTAAATAAATAATAATAGTAACCTTTCCATAATAACCTAATTCATCACCATCAAGATCTTATTGATCATCATCCTCATGCATTTCAGAGAAGTCAGTAATAGGTGGTTTGTATTATTTTCTATAAACTTTATCCCAGTCAATTCCTTTGAAGAAGGGATCTTGTTTGATTTCATCTTTAGATTTTGTGCCTATTCTTTTATTGGGATCTCTTTCTAGCATTTTCTAAAAATAAAGAATATTTGATTACACTAAGTAAGTTTTTGGCTTCAGATGACATTTTCTTAGGCCATTTTAAGGTTCCACTTTATATGTTTTTATACATTTGTTGTATGTCATCATGGTAGTAGGGAGATTCACCAGTCATCATTTCAAACATGACACATCCTATTCCATAGATATCACTAGGTTTTCCAGCTCCTTTTTGACTTAGAATATCAGGTGATAAATATGCAGGGGATCCACAAAAACTCTTTGCTTTATCTTAATCAGCCACACCTTCTTTTGATAATCCAAAATCTGCTAATTTAACATGTCCTTAAATATCTAATAATATATTTTCAGGTTTCATATCTCTATAAATAATATCTTTAGTATGAAGATATTCAATAGCCAAAAGAATTTCCGCAGCATAGATTTTAGCAGATTCTTCATTAAATTTACCTTAATTGGCTATATGATAAGATAGATCACCTCCTTAACAATAGTCTAAAACCAAGTATAAATAATTTGGAGTCTTTAAATAAATTAAAAATATATACTTGGAAAGCATAATGTAAACCAAGAATGAATGGATGTTTACATGACTTTAAAACATTTGCTTCAGTTATGGCATATTTAATTTATTTCTATTAAATTAAAGTTTTTTTTTTGAGTGCTTTCATTGCAAATATACCACCATCTGTTTTAAGTTTAACTAAAAATACTTTTCCAAATGCTCCTGATCCTAATTCTTTTATAATTTCAAAGGAATCAAAAGTTACTTTACTATCCTTTAACAATTCATTCTAACTTTCAATATATGATGATTGTAACTATTATTAAGATTAAGCAACTATTTATTTTGATTATACAATTTCTTAATTTTTTGGTGGACTTTAACTGTATCTATAATTAAGTTCTGGATTTGATAGTCTTTTTTAAATAAGAGTTGCTTCATCTCTTGGTAATGAAATAGATTATTCTGGTGATAATTATTTTGGAGGAGGATCAGAAATGGGAATCTTTGCATTTTTATCTTCAATTTAGACTTCTATATTTTTATCAATTATATTTGGATCTAAAATTCCTCTTTCATAATTATAATTAATTACTCTTTAATCTTTTCTTCTATATATTAATAATATACTGTTGCTTTATAAATATATTCTACCCATTTTTTTGCTATATGTTCATTTTTACAGGCTAATATTATTCTTGTAGAATAAAGTAATTCAAAATAATAATATCCTGATTTAGATATAAAACCTTTCTGCGTCATTTAAACACTTCTTACACTTCTTAAAGGAATAATCTCTCTTAAATATATTAATTTAAAAACTGTTACAATGGTTTTAATGGATAATCAGATATATTCTTAAATCTTATGAATGTCCCTTCATCTGGATTTAAAACAAAATATCTCTCATTCAAAGTGACTATCATCTAACCAGTTTTATATATGAATCCTCTTGCTACTGGTGGTCTAGGAGGTATAAAATCATCAGCATTTTTTAATTAATCTTTCATCTAATTACTTTTCTTTATTTATTCTATTGCCATCTTTGTTTCCTAATTACAATAATCATATGCTGTTCTTTCTGTTTTATCTTATAATTTAGGATCTGCATTCTTTTAAAGTAACAATTCTATTATCTTTATCTAATTTGATTTGCATGCTAAATTTAAAGCTATTCCCTTATCTGTTATTAAATTAACATCAACTTAAGAATGATTCAATATTACTTTCACTATTTCAATATTATGTCTATGTACAGCTATTTATAATGGAGTCCATCCTTCATCTGTCACTTTATTTATATCTATATCTTTCGAAATTAAAAATTCTACTATCAATTTATACTCTAAAAAAGTTGCAAAATGAATAGGATTCCATCCACCAAATGATGCTTAATTTAATAACTAAGGATTTATCTTTTAACTAAGTTGTTGTAACATTTCTAAATTACCACTTTTCACTGTTTAAAATATTTTATCATCATAATCAGATTATATTGGTTCCATTTTTGCATTTGACAATTTCTATTAAGAAGAATTACCTTCATCTTCTGAATTTTCACTTGTTTCTGATACTGCAGACAACTTTTAAGGCTTTTCTCTTTAGTTTTAAAATAACTTATTTAAGTATTTTTCAGTTTATCTCTTTTATTCTTTCTATTTTGTATCTGATTCATTTTCCCTTACTTCTACTGAAATATTCTAATTTTCTAAGAATTCATAAAATTCTAATGGCCAACCCTCTATTATTTTTATCTTAATATTACATTATTGTTACACAATATTGATCCCTTTTACACTTTATAACTAAATCTTAACTCTAACGTCCAACTTTAGATGCAATTACTGAAATCAGTTGATCTGAAGTGTCTTTATCATCTATTTCTATTTTGAAGGTCTTCTTTTATCCAAAACCATAATATTGCTATACTATGAGTCTCATTATATTATAAATTTATATAAAAACTATATTCATCAAATCATTAACAATTCTCTATCATTAAATTAATATTTTCACTCATTTTTTTAAATATTTGTTAAACTGATTCAAACATAACCATTACTTAAAATCTATTTCACAATCATTTGGTTACCTTTAATACCTTAAAGCATGATGATCCTTTAATTAAAAAGTTCAATTAATTAATTTCCTCCCATACTATTAATATATAGCTAAAATTATGGGCATCTTTTTAAACCACATCTAAAATATTCCTTTTAAAAATAGAAAAATCCAACAATTTAATTCTTTTCGTGTATTATATCCTATAAGTAAAAAATGATAGCCTATGTTCTTCTTTTAAATAGAATCATATTTCATTCCCCTAAGCATATCTAAAATTGGATTAACATAAAGTAGACTAAAAAATCTTATCTTCCCATGATTATACCCCATATATAATAATTTTTCATCATTCTTAAATAATTAAATAAAGTTAGACAAGAAGCTTATTACATATTGTTTGATTATCTTAATACATTTTAGATGTAATATAGATTTTTCTGAAACTGATATTCCTAAAGTAGATTTTTCATTTTTATAAATTTTTTTTGATTATACCTACCATGATTAAAATTTAATCTAAACATGCTCTATGTATAAGATTTTACTTTTATGTTCGAAATAATTTTGATAATAGAATCTAAAGATAAATTGATTTAATTATAATGATAGATAAAAATAATAATCACCCAAAATAATTAATTGAAATTTTTCATTCAGATAGAGCTTTTGAACAGCAAATTTGCAATATTTCAATAAATCCTTGAATAAATTATCGAATCCAGTTTGAATTTTTTTTAATTTCATCTACTTCGTCATTAAATGTGTTGGAAAAAAAATTTAAATTTCTTAGGCTTGAATTTTGATACAAATGAATTTAAGCTTAAAGAGGATCTGATTCCTTAGAAATAATAAATTGATTTTTTTACAATTTCATTTATCAGAATGCAATCATCTTTTGTTAATTCAAAAATTAATTGTCTGTCGAAAATCATTTTATGATCTTAATAGTTCTCAATTAATTATTAAACAATATTGTCAATAAATGTATTTTGATAAACATCTTTTTAATTTTAAAAGAATTCTTTTACAATAAGTTTATATGTATCGATAAATTTTGGAGACAAGTATTTCATGACTATTTCTAAGCCATTTTTAGTTTCCTCAGGTATATTATTCAAATATAATTTATTATTATAGTTGTTATTCTATCCTAAAAACAAATAAGTAGTTTCAATAGGATAATCTAGATATTAAAGAATTTAAGAGTATTTATTCTATAATAATCAAAATTGATTACTTTGAGATCTTTCTTTAATTAATTTGAATATTTTTTCTTATCTTAATGTGTATATGAGTCAACTTTCATAAAACCTTTTTTAATTTTTGATGCAGGTATACCGGTAACAACTTTAAATATCATATTGCCCATTTTACATAAATAGATAATTATTTTCATTGATATATCCCTACCAAACCATAAATTCTATAGAGCTTCTTCAGTTAATTATTAATTCTATTGATTATCAGCAATAGTTTTTTTATTTTTAGATGGTCTTCCTGAACCCCAATTACCTGATTTGCTTTTAGGTTATTATTTCTTTATTTTTTTAGGTTTAGTACTCTTCACTTTACGATTTTCTTTAAAATCAGAATCTAAATCAGAAAATTCATTTTGTTTAAAAGTTTATTTATCCTCAGAATTTTACTTTTAAGATTTAGATTGAAATCTCATTATTAATAATAAACAAACTATAAGTTAACTTTGTATTAATATATGAATAGAGTATCTAATATATTTTTAAATGATTCTAATTTTTACAATCCTTAACCAGCAAACAATTTAAAAACAGATTAAAATGGTTTTTTTAACATTAAAATTATTTAATCTTTGATGTGGTGAATTCTAATTAAAATACTATAAATGTTTTATTTTTTAAAGAATTACTAATATTAAAAACTATGATTCACATTCATATTGGTGGAGCTGGAGTGATGATAGGTGATATGCTTTGGAGATAATATTTCAAAGAAGAACCAGATACTCCCTATAAACATTTCATATTTGAGGAAGTTAAAAATGGACTTGTACCAAGAGCATTATTTATTGATTTAGATGATAGAATGATAAATCAAATAAAATTAAATAGTAAATTTCAATATCATCCTTCTTACTTAATAAATTACAAAGAAGATGGTTCCAATAATTTTAGTAAAGGGCATTATACTTTAGGGAAGGAATTACGACCTTTAGTTGAAGAACAAATAAGAAAATAAAGTGAAGCATGTGATAGAGTGCAACAATTTATTTTCACCTAAAGTATTTCTGGTGGTACAGGATCAGGATTTTAATCGTTGTTATTGAATGAATTAACTAAAAATTATTAGAAAACTTTTAAGACAGCTTTTACAATATATCCATCAGCAAATATGAATAATAATACAGTCTATCCTTATAATGCTATGCTTAGTATACATTAAATTGTTGAATAATGTAATGCATAGGTTATATTTGATAATGAAACTATGTATTAGATGTTATAAAATACCTTAGAATTAGATCATCTTGATTATTCTCATTTAAATAATCTAATAGCTTAAACAATTAGTTCTTATACAAGTATTTCTAGATTCTCTAATAAAAACAATCAAGAAATTTTACGTACTCTAGTTCCTTATCCAAGAATTTAATATATTACACCATCTTATGGTCCTTTAATTGATGTTAATGATTATAAGAGAAACATTTTTTCTTAAAAATAATTGTTACAGTATATTTTTAGTAGGGAATCAAAATTATATTAAAGTGTGAATAACCCATTTAATTTAGCTACTTCATTAATTTCTAGAGGATTACATATAGATTAGATTCAAAACACCAACCAAAACTTTATAAATTATCATAATTATTATGAATAAAAAACTAATTACTTCGGATCAAAATCTAAAAATTATTAGGTATTAGAGTAATTAGCTGAAATTAATTAAACTTAAACTTTATTTTCTAATGATTTAATGATAAAAAAAAAGTTAGAAAAAATTGGTAAAGAGTTTGATATCTTGTATAGTAAAAGAGCTTTTGTATTTTGGTTTGTTGGAGAAGGTTTGGAATCAGGAGAACTTTCAGAATGTAGAGAAAATTTTGAATAATTAATGATGGATTATAAAATGTTGTTGAATATGGATAATGATTCTTCAGGAGATGATTCTTCTCAATTTTCATGAAATATTTTTTTAATTTACAAATTATAGGTTAATCTTCTCTATTATAAATATTAATTACAAATATATATATTTATATGGATCAAAAGTTTATTGCTAAATATTTTTGGTAATTACACTAATTGAAAATATTAGATTATAAATTTTTATTTTAATAAAATCGAATATCGAATAGCAGATATAGGAGATATAATAGAAGAGAGATGTAAATAACGAAGGATGGTCACATAGAGAATTCGAGGATAAATAAAGTAGAGTTATTTTATTTTAAAAGAATTTTCAACTAAAATCACATTGTTAGCATTAATTTTAACAATAACAATGATAATCATAGCAATAACTTTTTTCTACAAATGTTCGTTGGTGATTATGATGTTATTTTTGTTAACAGGAATTATCTCTGTTTTATTAAGTGTAATAGATTAGGAGTTTATGATATATTGATTTAATAATAGCTAAATCACTGAAGAATCAGAGTTAAGTTACAAATAAGAAAATTTGATGTAGACTCAACAATTTCAGCAGTAGTATTTCTGGGTTTATTCATCAATATTTTATATAATTCTATTTTACTAGTTTTATTGTATTTTGGTATAGGTTAGGACAAGATTATTAATAGGCTAATAATTAGTATTATATATATGAGTAATTATAAAACTGGAGTGGTTATTGGATTTCCAATATTGATTATAATAAGTTTAATCTTGATGTATGTTGCATTCACTAGTTATATTGCAATACCTCAGAAATCATAATTGAGAATATGTATATATGTATTTGCATAATCTACAATTCTAATTGCATCTTTTGCATTAAGTTAAGCAAATTAAGCCATAGCTGAATTATGAACACCCAATTCACTTTCATATGAATCATATGCCTACCTAATCTTTATTTAAAACATTAAAAT
Organism: Paramecium sonneborni; assembly: GCA_905182985.1. Classification (NCBI taxonomy): domain Eukaryota; phylum Ciliophora; class Oligohymenophorea; order Peniculida; family Parameciidae; genus Paramecium; species Paramecium sonneborni. Next base: position 314,410 of record CAJJDN010000062.1, read on the forward strand.
TATTATCTTTTATGATAGCTGCGTTTACTTTACTTACTACTTTTATTTATAAAAATAGTTTATTTGAAACTATTGGTTATACAAATTTGATTTTAATAATTTTTATTTCACTCTATATTGTAAGATAAAGTGAATAAGTTAGATCAGCCAATATTAATTAATGTGGATAACAAATAAGTAATAACATTAAGATTGGATAAAAGAAAATGCAAACTGCAACAAATATTTGGATCATAATAATAATCAATATTATGGGAAAAAGATGTAGTAACAATTAAGTTGAAAAATGATTAATAAATTAAGAAATACTTAATATCTATATTGTTTATACAACCTTCATATATATTCATACCTTACAAAATCAATAGACAACAAAATATTTTCAATTGTGGCAATAAAAAAGTTTTTCAAATTTTCTGTAACAATATTTAATTATTTCAAATTGCAATGCATTTTCAGATTCAATGTCAAAGAATATTTTTTACACAGGTTTTTTTCATTATTGCTTATCATAAGTGGTTTTGCATTATCTACAAGTTTATATTATCAGTGGATACAAGTTTAAAAGGAATGTAGATACTTAATATAAAAGAAGATTGGACTTTTTTTAATAGGATTAGTAGTGATTGTATTTTGTATGTTATTGATTTTTGGATCTATAACTTACCCTAATTAAAAAGATATTATGATAGTTGAGAATTAGAAAATAATAAAAGCTTATAGAAATCCATTGGTATACCCAACAGGTATTGAGAATGCTACTATATGAACCATTTATGGAAGTATATAGGAAATAAAATAAAAATAAAGAATTATTATTAAATGAGGATTTTAAGATTAGAAATTCATGCACCTGTGATGTAAATAGTTGCGACTGACAGAATATGTAAGGTTTCATATATACCAAAGGAAATGATTAAAAATATATTTTACAAATCTGCTAAAAAGAATGATGGTATATTTGGTGCAGAGGGAGATAAAGGTGAAATATAAGGGATATTACAACAATACATTCAGATATGTAGTAAAGGTAATAAAAATTAGTTAGTTATTGATAAATTTGGATTATAAAGTAATAGATTAATATGGTAAAAACATAAAAAACATGAATGACTACTTAAGATATTTCAATTATTGAATTAGCTGATAGGAAATACACTTTCTTTGTAAAATTTGATTCAAAAGATTAAAAATAATAAGAAGTTAATAATAAGAAATCTTTAGGAATGTAAATTAATACATCAATGATGATTTTAAAGAAATAAAACCTATAGTAAATCTTTATGGGTTTGAATAAGAAAAACCTATAGTTAGATAGTCAATGTCTATATGTTAGTAATTTGAAGAAAGAGCCAAATTTAGCATGGTTAGTATAATGTTTAGATAGAGGATTTGAAGATATTTCTTAAAAATGATATGGTTAGTTTTGGAAATATTGTAAGAATCCAAATAAATTTGAAAGGGATGAGAAGTCAAAAGATAATATATTCTTAGATTTGCAATAAATAATGATATTAATTGGATAATTTAATATATGAAACTGTTAATAATTATAATAAATTTAATATAATGAATAGACAATAATAGGAAGCTGCTTAAATTTGTATGATTAGATAATTAAGACTTAGTATTAAAACGAGTTCGAGATGCTTTATAAGCAAGAGGAGCAAAGACTATAAGATAATTAGGTATCAATTTCAGATGTCTTGATTCTTATGATGGAAATAGAAAATTAGACAAAAATGAGTTGAAAGTTGGTCTAGCTGAGAATGGAGTTTAATTGTCTTGGAATGAAGTTGAAGTAATATTATTTATAAATTGTAGATACTATTTGCAGCTATGGATAGAGATAGAAGTGGACATATAGATTTTGATGAANTTATGATAGTTGAGAATTAGAAAATAATAAAAGCTTATAGAAATCCATTGGTATACCCAACAGGTATTGAGAATGCTACTATATGAACCATTTATGGAAGTATATAGGAAATAAAATAAAAATAAAGAATTATTATTAAATGAGGATTTTAAGATTAGAAATTCATGCACCTGTGATGTAAATAGTTGCGACTGACAGAATATGTAAGGTTTCATATATACCAAAGGAAATGATTAAAAATATATTTTACAAATCTGCTAAAAAGAATGATGGTATATTTGGTGCAGAGGGAGATAAAGGTGAAATATAAGGGATATTACAACAATACATTCAGATATGTAGTAAAGGTAATAAAAATTAGTTAGTTATTGATAAATTTGGATTATAAAGTAATAGATTAATATGGTAAAAACATAAAAAACATGAATGACTACTTAAGATATTTCAATTATTGAATTAGCTGATAGGAAATACACTTTCTTTGTAAAATTTGATTCAAAAGATTAAAAATAATAAGAAGTTAATAATAAGAAATCTTTAGGAATGTAAATTAATACATCAATGATGATTTTAAAGAAATAAAACCTATAGTAAATCTTTATGGGTTTGAATAAGAAAAACCTATAGTTAGATAGTCAATGTCTATATGTTAGTAATTTGAAGAAAGAGCCAAATTTAGCATGGTTAGTATAATGTTTAGATAGAGGATTTGAAGATATTTCTTAAAAATGATATGGTTAGTTTTGGAAATATTGTAAGAATCCAAATAAATTTGAAAGGGATGAGAAGTCAAAAGATAATATATTCTTAGATTTGCAATAAATAATGATATTAATTGGATAATTTAATATATGAAACTGTTAATAATTATAATAAATTTAATATAATGAATAGACAATAATAGGAAGCTGCTTAAATTTGTATGATTAGATAATTAAGACTTAGTATTAAAACGAGTTCGAGATGCTTTATAAGCAAGAGGAGCAAAGACTATAAGATAATTAGGTATCAATTTCAGATGTCTTGATTCTTATGATGGAAATAGAAAATTAGACAAAAATGAGTTGAAAGTTGGTCTAGCTGAGAATGGAGTTTAATTGTCTTGGAATGAAGTTGAAGTAATATTATTTATAAATTGTAGATACTATTTGCAGCTATGGATAGAGATAGAAGTGGACATATAGATTTTGATGAATTCCTAGTAGCTATTAGAGTAATTAATTATATTTATAATTAAGGGATAATTGAATCCAACAAGAAAGGCTATTGTAGATCAAGCCTTTAGAAAATTTGATAAAACTGGAGATGGATACATTACAGCAGATGATTTAAAGTACATTTTTATATTTATTTTAGGGGTGTTTATAATACCAAATTACATCCAAAAGTCAAAAATGGATAAATGACAGAATAATAAGTGTTTGATGAATTTCTTGTTAATTTTGGAGATGTTGATAGAAATGGTTAATTAACTTATTAAGAATGGTGTGATTACTATTCTGCAGTCTCTGCTTCAGTAGACAATGATGAACATTTTGTCTTAATTATGAAAATGGCTTGGAAATTATGACACCCATTCATCATTATATATAATTTTTAGATTATTTTTATTATTCATTAAATCATTTAATCTTTTACTAATCAAGAGATAGAAAGATACTCAACTATTTTTACTAGTAAAATATATAGATTTCAAAGCTTTCTCTAATTCAAATGTCTTTTAGATCATTATACAATCATAACACATACAATTAAATAAACAAACACTTACTTATAAAATACAAGAAAAATTTGAAATATTTTAATAGACATATCCATGATTTCAATACTTAGAATGTTTATCATAGACATTTATTAATATTAACACCTAATAATCTAATTTAAAATACACTTTATACAGGATTTTAAATTAAATTGATTTAATTTTATAAATGAATTCTAGAGACCCTCCTAGTAAAATTTTGTTATTGATCATAACTTACTTGCCTCATTCATTCCCACTAACTAATGATTTTTTATTTGAGACTTTTAAATAGTATGGAGAAGTCAAAAAAATATTAATTTTCGAAAGAGGAAAGACAAACAAAGCATTTGTAGAATACAATGAAGTTAAACAAGCTATTTCAGCAAGACGTAATATGATAGGAAAATCCCTCACTCCTTAAGGTGGAAAGTAACACTTTCAGTTATATTTATACCAGATTATTGATTCATTATTCTCGCTTGAAATAACTAGACTTAGAAGTGGTTGATCATACAAGAGGTTCTGAATACCATTCTGATGATGAAGAAACACAAGGAGAATAGAAGTCTTCTTTATAAGCGATGACGCTACCTAATTTAAATCAGGTATCTCCTCCTTTAATCAAACCTTAATCTATTGAATAAATGCCGAATATTTAAAATCAATTCAATGATATACTCAAAATTACAGAAGAATCACCCTCTAAAGCAATGTAACTATTTTATTATCTATCTTCTAGAATGGAAACTCAATTAAGACAATTAGAAAGAATTTTAGATGATGATTATGAATAAGAAGTAGCCAAAATTTAATTCACTCAATTAGATTCCAATGATTTGGTCATCTAAGAATTATTAAATCAATAACCATCTAAATTTCTTAAAGTTTCTAATCTAGATGAAAGAGTCACTCCAAGAATGCTTTATAATCTATTTAACAGATTTGGACATCTGGAAGCCTTATTATTAAAAAAAAATAATCGATAATCAATTCTATAATTTTTAAATAAGGAGAATGCAATTATAGCCAAAGAATTACTCAATAATGTTGTTTTTTTTGGAAATGAGGTTAGTATTTCATTCTATTATCCTAGTTGAGAATCTTATTCTATAATACTCATAATCCCCAACTATAATCAATAAATTCTAATGAAGAATATTATCAAGGTAGTTAAACCAAATTTAAAATTGTTCCCTTAACTAGAGTTCTCTAATTTTCTGGAATTCCTTAATTATTAGAAATCCAAGACATGGTTAAATTAGTTGGGAAAATTTAAGGTAATCCTAATATCATTTTTAGAAATCAAACTTGATACTTAAAATATTTAAATCACTATGGTTGATATCTATGAAGCATTGAAAGTAATCTCAGTCTTTTCCGAGTATGAATACAAAGGAAATAAAATTAGTTTGACTTTAAAATGACTATGTATATATTTGATATTAAAATATTATAATTTAACTCTATATAAATTTATGATAAATTAGCAAGAGTATACAAACATGATTATTATGGCCTTTTAAGGTAAAGAGAGTGGAGCTAGAAAGAAAGCAGAAGAATTATTAATACAAACCTGTCAGAATGATGTTAGATCTATCGATATTTTATGTGAATTATCAACATAATAAAATGATTAATTATTAGCTGAATAAGCAGCAATTACAATAATAACTGCTGTTAAAAAATTCATTGCGAACACAAGTAATAAAATTTGATATTTAAATTAGAACCATATGTTGTTGAAATGAGATTGCATCATGTTGATCTATTTGTTTAAATGCTATCAAAATAAATATCAGATAAAATTAAATCCAGCATATAATAAGCATTATAATAATTAGTTTGTTACGATAAATGTAAATAAATAAATATAATTGAACTTTAGAGAATCACTTCAAGACTCAGCTTAAATAACATATCATCTAATCAATTGAAAGTAGGTTAGAAAATATGGTAGTGTCTGCATTTTTTATTGCCGAAACTTTATAATTAGATACATAATGGGAGTGGTTTTAATCAATTATCAAGGCAGGTAAAATTATTGATAGTTTTTCTTAATCTACAAAAGTACTATGGGCTAAAGTTCTTTTTAATTAATTAAATAAACAATTCACAACTTATTAAATTAGTTTTGTACCAGAACCAATACAATAGTACTTTATATACAATGAAGAATTGTGTTAAGTATTAATTTTAAAGACTCAACAATTAACTTTTGTAGGTGAAGATTTAGATTATTGTCATTTTGTTGTTGCCTCATAAAGATTAATATATGATTCAATACTTAAATAGTTTAAAGATGCAATCATAGCTAAGAAATGCCCATTTTTAGATATCATATGTATTCTAAGTGATGCTTACATTTAAAGTCTTGTGGCTTTTACAATGTCATAGAATTTTTAAAAAGATAACATTAATCAGAATCAATCGAATTTAATTAATGAAATCATTAAATTTTTGGCTATTTCATGCAAAAGTATTTAAGTCTATCATATATTTGCGGAATATAGAATGGCTATTTTTATTGATATCATTTTACCATTCTTTTCATCAACTTAAAAAGAAATAAATGATCTTATTGATGATCCAAATGAATTTGTTCAATTAACTTAAGATATTTTAGATGAATAAAAATCAGATATCATTAAATCATCTATTGCTCAATTAATTATAGCTTATTGTTAACAAATTGATGGATCTATATCCTTCTTTACATCATTCTCTATTTTAGCTGCTTCATATTGTATTTAAAAAGTTTAGAATACAGAAATAAAAGAGTAATTGGGATTAATAATGGAATTAAAAGAACATTATTTTTTAAAATCTATGAATATTAATCTGTTATTAGAATCATCCTTATTAATCTTATCAATTGTAAGTAATTATCTTACCTAAAGAAATGAAGTAGGATTAATTTTTAAATCATTTATAAATGAATATGGTGATTACCTATTAAATTATTCAATACGTAAATCAATAATATATAATTTTAGCTCTCGTTAAAGCTAGACTTTGTACTTTTATAGGTTCATTTTGTAAAACAATTTTACATGAGAAAGAGGAATTCTCTTATTCTTTACTTAAATTTTTAATGAATTAGATACAATCTTAAAAAAATGATTAATTTGCTAATTGTTATTGTGCAATAGAAGCTATAAAAAATATTATTGAGGAACCTAGTTTAGAAAAAGTTTTGGAATCTTCAATTGGATAAATTTTATTAGTGTTATGTGAATCTTTGCTATAAAGTGATTTTGAAGTTCATTTTGAAACAATTAAATAAATTTATAAGTAATTGTTAGGTTAATAATTTAAGAACATTCAAACTAGAAGCATCTATATTAGATTAATCATTAGGTCTAATAGTTTTAAAAATATAAAAAGAATAATAATTATTAGAATAAGGATAAACTGAGAGATAAATTTTAATTAATTAAACTTGGAATATACTTAAGGCATTACCTGAAATTGAGAATATCATTCCAGTACATTTTAATCTTTTAGAGAAAAGAGTTTCTGTCTTATATAAGTATATTATAAGTAATTAATATTTTAATTTTTTAGATCCTAATATCATAGATTTTGATGAGGATATTGTATATTTTATATCACAATTAATATTTAAAACTAAATTTATTAGTGATTATTAAGCTGAAATGTTATTTTAATGTAATAAAGTAATAGAAAAATAAAAATTTACACTTGGATAATTATTTGAGCTTTTTAATTATTACATTTATTATGGAAAAACATTATTTTAAAATATCAAAGCTCAAGAATTTGTAATGATTATATATCTAAATTTAGTTAATTTAAATATTAGAATCTGTATTTAATAATCCACATAGAGGAGAAGCTTCTTAAGGAGAAGCTATTTTATTAATACACTTACTAATTTAAGAATATTAATTAAGTTAAGAGGTTTTAGCATACATTTATACAAAAATCTTATAAAGATCTTAATTTGAAGTAAAGAATGATTTTTTGAGAGCTAGATTAATGGGAGTATATATATCAGGTTTTATATAAAATTGTCCTTAAACTTTAGCATGGATAGAATAATAATAAGGATTTATTTATGATCATATAATTGATTCAAGCAAACATTGTTAACCAGATTATGATAGTCAACTTTATGTTTATGGATTCTGTTAACTCTTATTTAAAAACCCTTAACATCTTAATATAACTTTGCTTTAAAATTTTGTATCAGTTTTAAAAAAATAATATCATCATGATTTAAAAAAGGCAAAAGATGATAATAATGATAGTGAAGATATGTTCGCATTTAATGATGAATTAGAAGATGCTAAAATTACAATGGAAACATTTCTATGCAATATTAACAAATATAATGAATTTGATTAATTTCATCTTACATATTAATAAATAAGGAAAACCATTAATATACCAGAATTAATATAAAATGATCCTATTTTAAAAAAAGATCTTGATGAATTATTGAAAATAAATAAATTTAATTAAGAGTCTAGAATAATTTTAAAATTGAAAAAGAGAAAATAACCATGAAATTTATATTGTTAATAAATATACGCATATACTTTAATTAATATTATAAATAACATTTTTCATCTATATATAATCATTCTTAAGCTGCTGAAAAACCATTGAAATCTCCATTAGTTTCTATAAAATGTGATGCTGGTGTTTCATATATTCTTTTACCAAATTGATCTTTCTTTACTTAAGGCTAAAAAATATATATATAAATAGATATTACATAAATATGAGTATTTTCCAAAATTGGTGATGGAATTTCTACTTTATATAATTTTTCCCAATTTATATCAGTAAAAAAATTATGATCTTTAATTTCTTATATAGATTTAGATCCAAGTCTTTAAGTTGGATCCTTATTCAATAATCTATCCAAAATACTCTTAGATTATTCACTGATAAATTTAGGATAAGTAATTTATGCATTTTTTATATTATTTTCTATATTTTTATGATTTCCTTAATTATCAAAAAATGGAGTCTAACCAACCAACATTTCATAAATAAGAATTCCAAGACACCAAAAATCAACCATATGATTATGACCTTAATTAAATAATATTTCTGGTGCTAAATATTCAGGGGTTCCTGCAAGCTGAATTTTCAGTAAATATTTAATACCGTAAAAAATTTAGCTTCTTCATTTTCATATTATTTCGATAAACCAAAATCTGCTAATTTTAAATGTCCTTCTTCTGTTACCATTACATTTTCTGGCTTTAAATCTCTATATATTACTCTTAGAGTATTATGCATATATTCTAAACCTAATACTATTTCAGCTGCACAGAATTTTGTTTATTCTTCTGTAAATCTACCTTATTATCGTTTTCTTAATACTTTCGCTAATTACCCACCCTTAATAAATCTTAACTTCATTAAAATATATTTTACTCCATCACTAAATAAAGTTTTTATTCCGTTTAAAATGAGTATTTCAATTTAACAACAAATGGATTTTTACTTGCACCTAATACATTCTTCTCTAACATTGTATGTTCTACAAGCCCATATTTTAAGATATCAGCTTTTTTTATAACCTTCATTGCATATTCCCTATTATCTTTTCCTTTCATTTTCACTCTTAAAACTTTCCCAAATTTACCCTAATATTTCAATCAATCATAATTATTACTCTTCCTATTTCACCTTAACTTAAAAAATCTTTCAAAGTCACCTTCTATTTCTGATTCCTTTTCTCAATTTATTACGCTAAAAAACTATCTACTTTCTTTATTGAAGATTTCTAATTCTTTTCTTCCTCTTATAAGAAACAATTCCCCATTCAGTAATTTTAATATTATTTTTTATATTATATTATCAATTATTTTCTTACTTTCTTTTTATTAATTCATCAACAACATAAATTTAATTAAATTTTCTTCCTCTTATTATTTATAAACTATAATCCCCTCTTTTTACTTACATTTTCCATTCTTTAAATCTATAAAATTGTCTAAATTTTAATAAGTATATTTTCAAACAATATTTTATTTATAGTTCCAAATCAAATCATTTTAATAGTCAATCTTTTTATTTACAACCCTTTCACATCTTATTTTTAATCATAATTAAATCTCTCTTTATTTATCTTAATTTACAATATTAAAATCACTTATTTTTAATTAAAATAGTTTTTATTACATTATAAAATCATTAAATATCTTATTTGATTAACTGTCTTAAGATTTTTATTAATTAAAGCTATTTTAATAATTATTTTACATAAAATAATCCATCCAATTTAGTAATTATTAATTATTTCTTTAATTTGAACAGGAAAAGATAAAATCTGATGCAATAGTGGCTAAAGAAATAGTTCATTAATAGATTTTAATCTAGAATAAAATAACAATTTAATCAAAATAATTATTAGAATTTTAATTATTTAACAGTATCCAAAAATTTACTATTAATTTTTCTAAATTTTTGACATACTCTATAATTAATGATAGATTTGTTCTTCTAAATATAGATTTTTTTATTTGATACTGAATATATTCTCTAATAGAAACAAGGTTTTGACAATCAAAATAGTAAAATAATTGGAGAATTTAAATTAAAATTTTTATTTGTAGAATTTAGAATCTTTGATATATCATTTTTTAATATGAAAGTTTAAATCATTATTTATTATATATATAAAAAATAGGCTTAAAATTAAAGATTTTATAAATCTTTTTATTTTCTATATTAATATATATTTTCATTCAAATTCTATTTTATTTAATAAGATTTCAATGTTTTTTGTATATTATTCAATTTCTTTATTCTATTAAGTCACTACTTATTTTAAATTAGCTTCAATTGATGATTTTATTTCATCATTTTCTAACGTAATCTTCTATTAGTCTTATTTCTTCAATTGTATTTATAAATATTCTTATTATTCTTTTTTTACATCTGCCTATAATTCTTACAATTTATTTTGTAAATCTATTAAAGATTGTAAACTATATTAGTTTGATGTATTGTTTTTTTCAGATTCAACTACTTTCTATTATTATAGCTACTCTTTATTTTACTGCAATTTTTACAAAGCTAAATTTTCTTAAAGAATTTTATTTGTTACAGTAAATATTTAATCATTAAATTTTTCAAAATTATTATCTTCCTGAATTAAAGCATTTTCTGCATCCTTTACTTATTCAAATAATCTTAAAAAATTATCGTAATCATAGTATAATTATTTATAAATCTTTCCAATCTTAAAAGTTTCACTTTATAATTCTTTTTAACATTTATCTACTTCAATTTGAAGACTTTCAACTCTTCTTTAACTATCATTTACCTTTTTCTCTAAATTTCTTGGATCTTTAACTATCATACTATTACAATTATGATATATAGTTACCCTTCCAAAATAGATAATTCATTTTAGGCTACTTACAATTTTTCAATTAAATTCTTCTACTTTTTTTCTGCATCTTTCAATTCATTTTAATTTTATGAAATAGAATTTTATAATTTTAAATTTTAATTTCTTTTAGCTAATAGTTCAGATTCAGCCTTATGTTTCATTTATTTATATTACTCAAATTTTTTCTTTTTCAAATCCATGTCTTTATATTTCATTTATATTAAGTCTTCTAATTCACTTTTTTATTTTCGAGCCTATTGTAAATCAACATCTTCAAGTTATATCTAAATTATTGTTATAAAAATATAATTACTATTTCTTTGTCTTTCTTTTCCCATTTTTAAGATTGCTCTTTTTTCCATATGCAATACTTGCATAATTATGTAAGATTGTGTTTCATTCTTTTTTAATCAGGATCTGTTAAATCTACCATCTAAAAATCAATCACTCCAACTGTTTTAAACATCAACTTACAACGATAAAATAATTAGAGTGTTTAATTTTCTAGAGTAAAATTATCATCAAAATTTATTATATCACAAAACTCTTATAAGATTTAATTCAATTACTTTTTCATATATCATAACTAATTAGCTATGATCAGGACTGAAATTGTTTTCAACTGAATTATAAATTTGAAGATCTTTCAACATTTGAACTAAATCTGAGCTTGAATTCATGTTTAGAATTATTAATAAATTAATTTAAAAAATTGTATACTTTTTAATTTGATTTACCATTATTTATGGCTTAGTAAAATTATGCATAATAATACTAATAAAATCAAATTAACTGTAATATTTCAAAAAGATCTTTTATAATTAATGGTTTGGTCAATACATCACTCATCCCAGAATTTAAACACATCAGAATATCATTTTTACTATTAAATGCAGTTAATCCTATTATATGAATTTATGGTATTTAATGCTATTCCATCATTAATTTCAATTACTTGGTGGCTTATATTCCATTCATTATTGGCATTTGATAATCCATTAATATTAATAAAAATAAACTGCAATTATGACTACATTTTTGAGTTTCTTTTATTAGTTAAATAGCTTCCTCGCCATTAAATGCCTTAAATATAATATGTTATAGTACTAAAAGAACTTCAAATCCTTATTATGATAATAAGAATTGAATAGATTTTTAATTAAATATTTCATCATCTACTGATAAAATCCTCTTACAATTACATTTTTTCTTTCTCATAATTGATTTTAGATTTTATTCACTTTCTTAATCTTCTTAAAGCTTTAATTATTTATAACTTACAATTTTTGTTTATTGATGATTACTTTTAGGTGATAATTCTTATTTACTCAATTTAATCTTTTATTGAGCATTTTCTGTAAATAAAAAAGGTTACAAATGATGTAATTCAGCAATTTATAAATCTTAATCTAAATTTATGATACTATCAGAAAATATTGAATTTTCATTTGATTTTACAGATTTAAGGGTTACTTTTTTTACAAATTGAGTGTTAAGTTTACGATTTGAAACAAATAAATCACTAATTTAAATTAGAGTTCCATTTATAGAAACATGATGATTTGAACCTGAAAGATTGCTTTATCTTAATTTGCTATTAAATCTTATTGGTTTCTCCTTATAATGAATACTTGATGATTGATGAGTCAATTTATGATTCTAAATATAAAATGTTACTTTTGTTCCCTGTCCTTATCCTCCAGATCTTATTAATAATGATTTATAATCAGCAGGACATAATTTTGATAATAACATAGATGAAATCAATAAACCAAATCCATGCCAAGATTTATATTAAGAAAAGTTTTAATTTTATTCAACATCTAATAGCATTTAATGTATATTAATTAATTAATCTTCTTCTATTCCGAAACCTTCATCTTTTATTGTAATCTTTAAATAATTAGATGAAAAAGAGGTCAATTTTAAAAGAATATATCCACTATTTGAGTATTTAATCGAATTTTATAATATATTTACTATAATCTGAACCAATCTTGAAAAATCTGTGCAAAGATTATTCAATTAATTCTCCAATAAATCGACATACAATATTAAATTTTTCATTTCTATAACTGATTTAAATAATTTGTTTATCTCATCAACTAAATCCTTTATTTAAAAATCTTTAATATCTAATTCTAAATTATCTGCACATAATGAACTAAAATCAATAATATCATTGATCAAGTAAGATTATAGCCTCAATGCATTTATGGCAGGTTATATAAAATTAATTTTGATATCTTCCTCTACACTTTTATGATTTAAACAATACTATAAAAAATTACATGAACTATTCAAAGGTGTCCTTAATTCATGTGAAAATGATTAAGCTATCTTTATGTTAAATAAAATATTTTACTTAAGTTTTAAATTAATCTTTTATTAGCTCATCATAATACTTATTTTGCTTTGATATGTCAATTAATGTTAAAATTATTTCATCATCTTCTTAATTAATAATAATTTATCCACTATAGGTAGAGCATTTACTATTTTCCCAAAAATACTGACAAAATAATTCCAAAGTATTATTCATGGAATTTGTAGTTTCGCTTAGTTTACCTATTTTGTAGTTTTCTAAAATTTCAGCTAATTTTTTAGTTTCTTTAAATTATTAATTTATGCTTTCTTAATCACAAAAATCTTTTTTGTCTTAATTACTTTTTAATGTTGTACCATTATTTCTTAATCTATTCTTTTTTATATGCTGATCAGTAGCGATGTTTTTTTAATCTTCGAAAAATTCTAAGTTTATATGAATTAAAATTTACCTGAAATAATTGAAAAATCCAATTAATTAAGTATTAATTTATCGAATTCTTCCTCAGTTTTACAAATTGTCGAAAAATGTTTATATACATTTTAATTTTTATATGTTAATTTCAAATCTTTTTTGGAAATCAAAATGAAACATATAGGTAGAGTGGATATTCTACTCATCCAGGTATTTTCTTTAGAAAAAATTGTTAATGTTTCTCGATTAATTTTATTTTAAAAAGAGCTAAATAATATATCTCCAACATTTTATTTTTTAAATTATTTCAATAGTAAACCTAATTAGTATATTTCTTAGAATAAAATGCTTGTAATAATGCATATATCTATAATTTAAAATTAAATGATCATTATTACTAAACAACTAACTTTAGTGATAAATTTTTGAATAGAATACTCTAAGCTAATCATGTTTGGTGAATAATTATTATGCTCACAAATTAATGCTACTATTAATATATAATCTTATCCAATCAACAAAAGAAAAAGAATTGAATTGAATTTTACCACAAGCAAAAGAATATTAATTATCACATGAGTTAGTTTTTTCTAAAATGATAATATTATCAAAGCCATTAAGATACTAATAGACATTTTTGGAATGATGTATTCTAAATAATAGGGATACTGAATCAATAAAGCAAGGTCAACTAGACAATGCAAAATATGAAATATCAAAATTTAAATGACATTTTATTTTGAAACAATTCCTCTTGTATTTATAAGCAAACTATCTTAAGCCTTTTTAGAAGGAGAGTCCAAGGAATTTTGTAACATTATAGTTTTTATCTATTTATATTAATTATTTGAGCTAGAGAGAAAATATCATAGAAGCAAATCTTGATATATGAAATTTTCAATAAATATCAACCAAAAAAGTTATGAAAATGTGAAGATGATTAAGATTTGATCGTTTTTTAAGTATACAAAACTTTTTATTTTTTTTTGTAATAAGATTAAATTTTCATTAATAAATAAAACTATATATTTCCATAAATATTCAAACAAGAGTCAAAATTTCTTTCAACTCTTTTAAATTAAGAGGTTTTGATAGTACATCACTCATGCCTGCTTTAATACAATTAGAAATTTCAGTAGCATTAGTAAAAGCTGTTAATCCTATAATATGTATTTTAGGAATTTGTTTTTTATTCATCATATCAATAAGCTTTGAAGTTGTCGTACAGCCATCCATTATTGGCATTTGATAATCCATCAATATCAAAGTAAATAATTAACATTTAGGACTACAAGGAATTGCTTATTCGACAATTCTAATGGCCTCAACTCCATTAAATGCCTTAATTGATAATTTTAAAATAATTACTAAAATCACATT
Organism: Paramecium sonneborni; assembly: GCA_905182985.1. Classification (NCBI taxonomy): domain Eukaryota; phylum Ciliophora; class Oligohymenophorea; order Peniculida; family Parameciidae; genus Paramecium; species Paramecium sonneborni. Next base: position 329,531 of record CAJJDN010000062.1, read on the forward strand.
GAATCCTAATTTGGCCAATAAAATTTGAATCGATTTCTAATTAAAAATTTCATCATCAACAGACAATAAATTTTAACAGGAACATTTTTTCTTTTTTTAAAAAAGCTATAGAAAGTCTTAATCTTCTGTTTTACATCCTTCAATTATCATTTTTAAGTTTTAACAATTATTTACATAATCAACTTATTTTGAAAACTTAATTAATTTATCTGTAATCAATGATGGTGAAAGAGGTGAAAGCTAACCTAATTTAAATTATAAAGATTCAAATGATTTACTATCAGTACAATTAAAATCATTTTTATTAGATTCATGTCTTTTCACACTTTAACTAAATTACTTAGAATGACTAATATTTCTAAATTCTGTTGCCTAAAATAAAGCACAATTTAGTTCTATATTAAATAATTCTCCTTCATGTGAACTTTAAAATCTAGAAGAACTTTATCTTAAAGTATTTTATCTAGGCCTCTCTATTTTATGTTAATTTTCAACATAAAACCAAACTTATGATCCTTAATCTTAGCCTGATGAATGAATTTATAAAAATTTATTTTCTTTTGGTGCTATTTAACTAACTAAAATTGCAGAAATTAGTAAACCAAATCCTTACCAAGTCTTATTTAACTAAATATCTTTATATTGCTCTATATTTTATAAAAGAGATTGTAATTAATTTAAATGATCATTCTCTATTCCTATACCTTAATCAGAAACACATATTTTTAAACCTTAATTTTAAGTTGTTTATATTTGCAAAATGACTGCTCCTTCTAATGAAAATTTAAGTGAATTCTATATCAAATTTACTAATATTTAGATAAGTCTTAAATAGTCTGATGTTATTTTATTAGTGGTACATTCAAGTAAATTAATCTTAAATTCTATTCTTTTCATTTCAAATTAAGTTTTAAACAATAAGATTATCTCTTAAAGTATTTCTTTGATCGAAAATTCTCTAACAGAAAGTATAAAATTATTTGTTGAAATTTACGATAAGTCTATTATGTCACTAATTATATATGATTGTAATTTTAATGAATTGATTGCTGGTTACAAATAATCATCTTTTATATACTCCTAAATGTCTTAATCATATTAGCAAGAGACAAGAAAATTTAAAGCACTATTTAATGGAGTCCTTAATTCATGAGAAAAAGATTCTATTATCTAAATTGCTAATTAAGTAAATACCTTTGACTTAAACTCAGAATTAGAAGTTAATTCGTTTAATTCATTTTATTTTGAAATATCTGTAAGTGTAAGTAACACTTCCCCTTCCTATTCAGAAAAAATAATGTGTCCTGAAAGTTGAAACTTTTTTGATGAAAAAGAATAATTATAATTTACAGTAACTGATTACCAGCTTTAATCTGAATAAATTTCAATATGGTGACCTAATATTTTTTAGTCCTACATAGTACTTTACTTTATGTTTGTCAAAATATCAAAAATTGATGATTGTTGTGTTGCTAAGAATTCCAGAGAATCTCCTTCTTTTGATTATTCTTGTTTTTATTATGGTGATTATTAAAAAGAGAGAGAATCACTTTTATATTGCCACAAATTTTATTTCTTTGTTTACCTTTAGTTGATTTTAGGTTTTTAGTACAATTATTTAATTTTATCGATTTTATCCTATATTATACTAAATTATAATTTATGTAATATTAATTCATCTAACTAATCTTCCTTTTCATAACACTATTTAAAATACGTGAATAAAAAATTATTTTTATAAGTTACTTTTAAATTAGTTAAACTTATAACCATAAAACATTATGGAATTAAATTTAACCGATAATTCCAATCTTAATCTGAAGCTTTGATCGTATTTTGATAACTACTGGTAATATTATATTAATATTATTTATTCTCGTTAGACTTATCTAAAATGAGTTTATTTATTTCGATCAAAATTGTGTATGAAAGTGTTATTGTTAAAAATATATTATAATTAAATATCATGATTATGAGAGTAATAAATCGTAAAAGTATATGATCAAATTATTTTAATATACTTTTTCTAGATGATGATATTAAATCTAAACGCTCAAATAATGCTATTATTAAAATTTATAAATCAGAGCCGATAACAACTATTAGTATAAGTGTTGCAACTTTACTTAAAAGTATACATATTTATTAATAAAGTATAGCTTTCTCTTTTGGCAAAAATAATTATTATAATGCAAGAAATCCATTAATCGAACAAATAATTACTGAAATAAGTTGTCCTTCAGCATCATAAGTAATAATAAGTATGTTAATTAGTATTTAAAAGAGAAAGAATACAGTAATGGAGTAGTCCTTAGTATAGCAATGAAATTAAGTTCTATTTTTCGATTTTTCTTTAATCATTATTATTTCTTAAATATAGTGTTGGCTTAATAATTTTTTTAATTAAAATTAATGGTATTTCAAGCCAAATTTTAATTGATCTTACTATTAAATCGATTAAACCTTGCAAATGTTATATTTTTGGATATATCTTACATTTTGACTATTCTAACTAATAGAAGGCAAATTGAAATAATTTCAATTCATGAGCTTTCCAAGTTTAACAAAATAAAAATATATATATTGATTTCTTTTTTAATTGTTAAAACTTTAGATCAAAATTAGAAATTAAGTTTTTTTAATCTTCATAAATCAAATTTGTTAATCAAACAATTGAAATCATGGAGTATTCTATAAGATGTAAAAATATATTGAATTTAAAAAAGTACTTAATTAGTTTTTCTTCGTAAAAAATTCCTAATTAAATAATTTTTACTATGATTAATACTATAACAATTGGGTTTTTGTTTCTCAATTTTCTCGAAGTAATGACAGCCAATTTTGAAATATCTATTTCATAATCTACCTTATATTCATAAAAAAGAAATGTGAATGCAATTTCAACTAATACAACTTTTATTGTTAATTGCAAAATTTTATATGCTTAGTATTGTTCAATTGAGCTAAATTAAACATAAACTAGATCAGCTGAAATAGCATTACTTTTTTTGGAAGGACAAGCACCATTTTTAGATTAAAAAGAGGATTTAATTTATGATGGTATGGATTATGACAGGTATTAAATATAGTAAATATAATTGATAGTTATGTATAAAAAAAGAGAAATCATTTTATTTTAATACCAAGTTCAAATGATAAAGTATATTTTACTGTATTGACAAATGTTCCAATTTCCTTTGATATATATTTAAGAGGATCATAAACTAAATTATGTCCAAATGATTGCCAAGGAAATGGAAAATGTTTGGAAGGAGTATGTAAATGTGATAAAGGTTTCATAGCTAGAGATTGCTCATTAAAAGCTTTATAATTAGAAGAAGATTAAAATATATCTGTAAATGGTTCTCATGATCCAAACTTTTATTGTTATTATGAAAAGTATGGAACTTAAGATTTAAGACTTGAAATATCAGTAATTATAATTTTTATGATATAGACTAAAGATGATTTTAATGAAACTTTAGCATATATACTTATTCCTGATTTAGTATATTTACCAACTAATAATTTCTTCAATGATGCAGCAAGAATAACAAAATATTCTCCTTTGATAAGAGAGATAGATTAAAGAAGCTCAAGAAATCAAGATAATTATGATTCAATTCCAGATCGATTAATTATTTTACTTCAAGGAGGTTAATTTAATATTAAATTGGAATCAATCTCAGAAGATAACAAAGGAGATTAAATGAAAACTATTATAATTATTATTTGTAGTGTTGCAGGTTCATTATTAATTTGCTTTTGTATCTTTTTAATTAGAAGAGCAAGATAAAAGAGATCTTCAGAAAAATAATCACCAGAAGACTATGAAATGAGAGAAAAACAATTTACATATGGAAGATCATCAATTAAAAAAGAAGATGAATTTGTCACTATGGATAATTAAATCTAATCAAATGAATTATAAGATAATTGTGCAATTTGTTTAGATCCTTTATCCAATAAACAACCTATTAAATATACTCCATGCAAGTATATATCTAATACAATTTTAGACATATATTTCATGCTAAATGTATTGAAAAATGGCTTTAGAAAAATTAATTTTGTCCTTTTTGTCGATTCGATTTAAAGATAGACAATTTGACATAATAAAAATAGTTACAAATTAAAATACCTGTGACCAATCAAATTAGAATAATTAGAAGAAATAATTGATTAATTAAGTCCAGTAATAATAATCATTCATTTTCAGTTAACAAAGAAACAAACTCTTAATAAGAAATCTTATTATTCATTTCTTCTTTTTTTTCTCCTAAATGAATAACCTATTACCAATCTGATTGAGATAAATTTGTATTATAGAAAAAGACCTTAAGTTCATTGGCAGATATTTATTTACTATGATCTCTATCTAATTTATTAAAAAATTTCTTTAAGTTTTCTTCATTGAAAAGAGCTGTTTTATTACATGATGCAATTAAAAATTCATTGAATTCTATATATTTATTTTAATTGATATCTAATTATGAAAAGATTTTTTCTACTTCTTCTCTTGCTTAATTTTCATTCCCTGATATTTCTAAGTATTACTAATATAATTCAGCTTTAGATATTTTTCCATCATTATTGAGATCAATTTTATAAAAAGTTTAAGCAATTTTATCACGTTCTTCTTTAGACATCAAATATTCAATCATTAAACTTAATAATACTAGTCTTAATTCATTTTTTTTCTAAAATTCTTTAATTCTTAATAAAGCACTTGTAATTTTCATAGATGATTTTCTTATAGTTTTAAAATATTTAAATTTTAAACATTCTTTAGCATCAGGTCTCTAATTAGGATCAGGATTAATCATTTCGCTAATTAATTTAAATGCATCATCATTTATTGAATTCAAATCAATATCTTAATTGATATTATTTCTTTTTATATTTTAAATTGTCATTTATCGATTTTAATCCTTAAAAGGATGAGATCCATACATCAATTCAAATAAAATTACTCCAGCTGACCATATATCTGCTGCTTTATTCCATTTATATTTTTCTGCAAAACTTTCAGGAGCTCTATAATTGATATCCTTATTAGAATCTTGAAAGATACCATTTAAATCATCAAGTCCAGTCAATTTAATTAATAAATTAGAGTTTTATGCTACAACAATTATATTTGGGGAAATATTTTTATGAAGAATTTCCTATGAATGTAAATAATAAATTGCTGACAAAACTTATTTGAAAACATAGGCAATATGAATTTTCTCAGAACTATGAATTTCTTAATTTAATCTTTGGTATAAATCTCCACCATCATAGTATTCTTCAACCAAGTAAATGTGTTTGTCATCATGATAAAAATCAAATAATTTTATTATGTTTGGATGATCCTATACATTTTAATGAAACTTACTATTTTTTTAATTGATTATAAGTAATCAACATATTCATTGATTTAAACATTTGAAAGAGCATTTCTAGTTATTTTAGCTATTCTCTTCATCCCTGTTATTTTATTTTCTACTACAAATGTTTTTCCATTAAAACCACAGATTTATACTTTTTCTTCAATAATAAAATAATCATTTTAAAATTTCTTGTTCCTAAAGATTTATTGATGATCTCCTTAAAAAAGTTCTGCTACTTTGTTTTTATCTAAAGATTTTAATTATTTGCTTTTTCTTTCTTCTGGTTTTGATTCTAATGTTAATAGTTTTTGTTTTGGTATATCATTTAAATTATCTAATAAACTGGGACGATTCTATTTGGAAGTTTTTCTTGTTTGTTTAGATCCTGAACAACCCATTAAATTCAATTTTTTATTGGTATTTAATTTACTAAACAATTAAGTTATCGATATTAAAATTTATGAATTGAATATTATTACAATAATTTGAAATTTTAATTTATTAAATAAAAATACATAGCACTTATCACTTCTTTAAATATTGAGTCTATAATATAATGTAAAAATTAATTACCTAATTAATGAACACTTATTTTTTCTCCTGTTCAAACTTAAGTAATTCAGATTTATTCATTTCATTCTTCTTTTTAATTATTAACTCTTTCTTTTATATCATTTTTAATTTCTAATCTTACATCACTTCACTTTTAAGTAAATCACTTTCTTCTATTAATTCTGATGTTACTCTTTCAATTACTGGAGGTTCAAAAGAGTAATCCTTTTCTAAAGAAGGCTAATAAACTTAATTTTAAAAATCTTATTTATGAAGGATCTAACTCTTTAATTCTTCTTATCCCTTTTTTAATTAATCGGACTCATCTTATCTTTGAATGTAACTTGAAAAAGATGGATATTTCAAATTTTTAATAGATTTGAAGATTTCTGATTATTTATATAAGGGATTTGATCTAAGTTCTGATTCTTTTTATTAGACAACCTCCAACTTTTTTTGTAATTCACTTTAAATAAATTATAAATAAAAAGATACTTGTATTCTAATAAACTTTATTCCAATATTTGTTTAAGCAAATCTTCATTTTCTTTTTCTATAAGACGCTTTTACTCTTCTTCTGCTTTTTTTGATAATTCAATAGCTAATTCTAGTTCAGATTTCTCTTTCTCTATTTACAATCTTTTTAGTTCAAATTATTAATCAAATTCTGCTGGTTATCTTAAGTAATATTACATATATGTTACTTATGAATTTACTATTACTATTGTTATTATTCTTATTGTAATTTATCCTATCTATCTAATTCCTCAAATGCTTCAAATTCTAATTCCTTATTTCTTGTTAACATTTATTTTCTGAATATCTTGTAATCATTTATAGCTATAATCTGTTGAAAAATTTGTTTATGTTATGGATGTGCCAAACCTTTAATAATTTATTTAGTCAATTATTCCTATGTTAATCCATATTCATTAAGCATATTATCAAATTAAAAAGATATTAGATCTTAAAATTATTAGAATTTTTAGTTCTATTCTTGTGTAAATTGATCTTCATCATCAAATATTATGCAATTTTCATCAATGAACTCCATAATTGCAATTTTCCAGATTGGGGATGTTAAATGTTCATAGACTAAATCATAAATCCATATCTACTTTATAAATTTGATTACCTCTTCTTCATTGGCTTTGTCATTTAAACCTTTATGTTTATTGCTAAAAAAATAAGTCAAAAATCCCATATATTTAGTAAAAATAATTAAATATAATTTCTTTGAGATTTAATTTGAGTGAAATATTTAAAAAATATTTATATAATAAAAATAGGAATTCAAAAATAGAAAAAGAAACATTAATTAAAAATTATTATAAAATGGAATTCGACTATTCGATAGCAATAAAAGTATTTAGTATGATATTGATGTTTTTAATGATAATTTTTATGGGAAATATACCCTTAAGATCAATTGCTTTCAAACGAAATCAATTATTATTAGAATTAACTTTTTATCAGTTGGAATAATTCATTTGTTACCTGAGTCAATGAAATAATTTCATAATTTCTATAAGTCTTAAAAATTTGAAGAATTTCCATATGCCTGTTTAACCACAGTCCTAAGTTTTGCTTTGATTATGTATATTGAAAAGATAGCTTTTATTCATGACAATGCTATTGATTAAAATAATTCTAATTAAGTTACTGTAATATCTCAAAATGAAGGATTCGTAGAATTGCATTTTTGTGAAACAAACTAGCAACAATCGAAAAAACCAGAGATTAAAGTGTTAGAAGAATTGGGTATAAATTCTTTGACTTCTTATATATTATAGTTTGCATAGGTAAAAATAATATTTAATGAGGAATTCATGCATTTTGAAGGTTTAGCAATTGGGATAGAATCATAAGTACCTCAATGTTTAGGTATTTCTTTAGCGATAATCTGTCATAAATGGGCTGAAGGTTTAATATTGAGGTTGTCTTTTAAAAAAGCAAGTATAAGATCTTCAACTATCATGATTTTCATTTAAGAAATTATTAATCCTATTGGAATACTTATAGAATGGATCTTATCAGATTAAGGATTTATTATAACTGGAATATTTTAATCAATATCTGCAGGTACATTTATTTATATCGCTACAATGGAAGTAATTTAAGAAAAATTCAATAAGAAATCAAATTAATATTAAAAAATGATAATGTTTTTATTTGCAATAGGGTTTGTTAGTCCAATTTGGAAGTTAGAAAAATTAAGTTATTGAAATAATTTATATTATGTATAATTTTTTAATGCTACTCATAAACCTAGAGATGTTTCTAAATTTTTGATGCATTTTAGACTGCTGAAATCTTCAGATGATCCATCTTCTTTGACAGCAAAGAAACACCTAGTTTCTGCATGATCTGGATGTTATCCAACAGTAAAATGTTTTAATCCATTTAATTTTTAGTCTTTTTTATCATGATATTGTAATAAGGATACAAGCATTGAATGATATGGTTCTTTTAAAGGAGTATTATTTTCGGATCTAGCTAAAATAGTTTTAAAAATATTCTTCAATTAAGAAATATCTCTATACTAAATAAATAAATAAATTTATTACTTTTTAATTATGGAAAACAATATCTTTTTTTTATTTTCTTTATTCATATTTTTTATTTCCTCCTTTACCAGCGCCTCCATGAGCAAATGTTTCTTTAGCTCTCTTAATAATAGTTTCATAATGTTTTCCATGATGAGCCCAGAATTATGTTAAATCTTCTCCATTTGTTACTCTGATTTCTAATTGATGTTCTCCAATCTTGATACCCTCTGAAGTCAAACGAATAATATTTTCTTCTGGAGTTCTAGGTTTAGATAAAGCAAAATTGCCTTCAGTTTTACCATATCTAACATATGGAGAACTGATATTATGTTATTTCATTAAAGCCTCTGTAATTTAAGTCCAATTAACTGCAACTCCTGCTGGAGCCTTTACAGTAAAAATAAGGGGTTCAAAATTATGATATGGATTGTCAATAACTTCTTCTTCAGCTTTTTCTTCCTATTATTATTGAACAACAACTGCATCACCAGTATTTGTTTTCACTTTTTTATTTGTTTGAGTAATAATTAATTCTGGTAAAGGTTTCTTGTTTAATCTTCTAACACCTAATTTATTAAATATCCTTTAATACTTGTTTAATCTGGGCTTAATTCAACCTCAGTTGAAGTTTTTATTGCCTCCACTAATTATTCTTAAGTTATTTTCATTTACTTAACCTTATTGCATTTAAGTATAAATTAAAGCTATAAATAACCTTCTTCACTCTAACTTATCTATTTATGAAAGAATTCATCTTAAGATAGATTTTTATCTGACAAATAATACTCCACTTATCTTTTGATTTCCTCTATACTCATTATGCTTTATTTTATCTTTTCAATTAATTTATTAATTTTTTATTATTTTATTTTCATTTGAATCATGAAAACCACCATGTTTTCTATCTTTTAAATATTTAGATATTCTTTATTCAATTAATCTTAAAGAATTTATTCATCCAAGATTTATAAATTTATAATGTTTCCATTAAAAATAGATTAAAAAAAAGTGATTAATATTTAAATACAATCTCCAACTCTAGTTTTATACGTCTTAATTTGATTATTTATAACTTTAATTAAATTAATGACTGTTTTATAGCCATTAACATCAAATCAATCTCTTAGAAATTAAAGCTGCTCTACTACTATCTAATAAGTCAATAAATATATCACAAGATTTTGAATACTTTGAATATTTATTTCAAATATCTCAATCAAATTAACTTAGAAAGAGGTTAGAAATTATTAACTTATTATATTATTAATTATGTTAAAAATATTCAGAAACCTATCACTCATATCAAAAGATGATTTTGATTATTCTCTATATTAATGTACCTCTAGTGAAAATAGTGATGTTCCAAAACCAAAATACATGAAAGTACTATCAATTTTTATGTAGCCAATTATCGAATGTCTCAAAGGTTAAGATTAAAAGATTTTACCATTAGATGCATTTAATAAATTCTACGATATCTTATGTTAAATCCAATACAACAAATGGATAAGTGCTTTAAAGATTGCGTATGTCCTCCATTACTGCTTAGAAGTATATTCAATTTTTTATGTATATTATCACAGAAATAATGCAACATCTTTGTTGATGCTGTCTGCAATAATCATCTCTATGATAAAATCAAAAATAAGTAACAAAAGAAGTCAGAAGATCCAATTGCATAATTACATATAAATATTGTCCAACATCTCTTTTAATATCTGTAAATTAGATATGAAAATTATCTGTTTTTCCTTAATGCTCTCTCTGATTTCGAAGAAAAAGAAGAATATTAGAAAACTTTTATTATCCACAAGATTGTCTCCACAATCCAGGTTTTAGTAAAAATTCACAAAGATTTGGACATTTCTTTAACAAAATTTTAAAACATAGAAGTGTCTAAGTATGTCTGTGTATAACTCCTAAATGATCTCTTTTTTTTCTATCCTAAAGTTTAAATCTACTTATAATCTCATATTAATCATATGATTCATATGGAAAGTGAATAATCTTTAAAATTATATTAAGTTTACACTGAAACACTTAGGCTAGGAAGAAGTGTAACATAAATGGTAAAATTATGTAATGAAGTTGCAACAATTCAATCCTACCCTCAACTTTAATTATTCACTGTAGAATAAAATATTAATAGATAAATAGAGTTACACTTTAAAGAGTAAAAAAGGCAACCTAGTCCCATCAAATTTGATATAATTAAATTTGATGATGAAAATTTTATAGAATAATATAAAGACGAGTAAATCAATACTCCTAAAGTACTTCAACAATTTTAAAAAATGGTAACCTAACTAACTGAAAAATTTGATAATTAAGAACCAGAACCAGATTAAATTGAATTTCGAATCTCTCATAGACCCAAAACTGAAAGATAATAATAACATTTTAAAGTTAAGAAATCAGAATCCAATGAATAATCTATGATATAATCTGTTATATCAACTTCAGATAATGTTTCTAGTATTAGGAATATCCATTTTAGTCATCAAAATAGCTTTAGAAATGAATTTTTCACCTAGTCTGAAAGCCCATTAAATTTTATTGATTTTTCTCATTAGCATTAACATTAAACCAAAAAGAAACAATGATCAATAAATTTTTGGTAAATTTTATTCATAAAATAATAATAATAATTCTTAAATTTCTTAATTTTTAGTTTTATTAGAAAAGGAACTCAAAAAGTTCACTATAATTCTTTCACCAATATGAAGTAAAAATTAATTTTAAAATCTTCATGAAAATAAGGTTTTCTAAGATTTTAATATGATTTTGCTAAAAATGAAGGGAAAGTTATAATTTAAAAAGTCTGTACAAAAATAAGTTAACAACTTCAATATAAAATGTGATGAATGTGCTGATAAAAGTTTTTTATAAAATTTTCGAGATATTTCATCGAAGAAATAGTTTTCATGATTAAATTTATAGTAGATTAGTAAAATTTAGATCTTGATGCATATGATATATATGTAAATTTAAGAACCCTTTAATTTAATTTAAAATCATTCCTTTTTTTATATGTTCTTTATGAATGATAAAATAAAATGTTCATAATACATTATATTATTTAATTTATATTACCGTTAACTTAAATGAACTAATTTGCCAATTACTTAGAATATTATACTCAAAGAGACCTCCCATAAAGCTAGAGATCTCCTAAAGCCAAAGAAATAAAGAAGTAATGGACTTTCAGTCCTTAATTCAGTCCTCATCGATCTAGATATAACATGAATGATTTATAAATAGATAATGAACCTTAAAATTAAAGGATAATGCCTAATAGCAAAATAAAATAGAGAAACAATATTGAGGATAAGGAAAATTTAATAAATCGATAAAATATTGTTATGAACTAATAAATAAAGAAGGGTTAGAAATTAATGAGTCCTCTAAAAGAAAAAAAGAATTTAATAGATAGTGCTTATTTATTACCAATAGATCAAATCTTAACTATTAGTATATAATCTTCAACTGATGAGAATATTGTCTAAATAGATTCTGTAAAAAAATAGTCTGAAAATTAAATGAACAATTATTAGGTTTAAGAATTTGAAAATGACTCTTATTTTAATGAGAGTATGCGTAAATCATTTAAAAAGATAAAAATTTAAGATGATTATTCAAGAGTAAGTTTTATAATTATGAATTTAAAAGGATTATAATAAGCAATTAAAATTAGAGGATGATTTTGAATAGATTAATAGTTTTAGATAACATATTTAAACTCCAAGATAATAACAGATGAAGAATATAAGTTTTGTAATGTATAAAAAATAAGTGGAGGGAAGATTTTGATTGTATTGTAGTTAAAATGAAATTATTAATCATTCATGATAGTACTCATTTTGCACTCTTTTGTCTTTTTTATTTTTTAATTCTTAGACTCTATATGATAGATACTTTAAATCAATAATACTTTTAGAATGTATTTTATCTAATTCTTTGAGTTTATCAATAATATCTTTGATTAAGATTTATCTATATTTTTATACACTTTCAATAGATTTAGAATATTAATCTAATAAGGAATCATATAAATTTAATTTGTCTTATGCTCCACAATTAATAAGTTCATCTAGTCTCATTTGATATTAATTGGCATTTTATAATCTAATTTATAATTCCTGAAATATAGTTCAAAAATTAATATACTTTGTAATTTTTTGCAAAATTGATTAGAAATAAAGGAGGTGCAAACTAATTTTTGGTTTTTTCTTTATTCATTTTGGTAGGATCAATGATTTCAAGAATATTTTGAACTTCAATTTTAGTAAATAATTATTTATCTTCCCATTATTTAACTAAATCTTTGACTTATTATTTAAGATCTTGAGTCCAATTATAATCTTTAAGTAAAAGAAAGGCTTTGATAATTTATTTTTTGAATGCATCAGTCATGGAGGCATCTATAAATAGAATTAAAAAAGAACTTACATGCACCTTCAAATTTGATGATTGACTCAATAACCCTTTAGGCCATGTATAGTAGAGAAATGATAACTTTATCACCATCAACATTTCCTTTTGCAAAGTGAAAATAATTGCACCACTCTTCGCAAAGAGATTGTTGTGATTTTTAATCATGAATATGTCTAATATAAAAGCGTGCAGCTTCATCTATATGAGATTAAGATAGATGAACATTATTGAGAAGTTAACTTAAAGAAACAATGTTGATTTCATTGATCATTTTGAAGTGGAATATAATTTTAATTTAGAATTTTAACAAATTGATAAAAATAGGGGGTTTAGATTAGACAATATATTTTATTGATATAAATTAAATAACAGATAAATTTTATTAACAAATTTTACTTGTTTTTCAATGAATGATTAAACACCCATAAAGGAAGTCGATCTTAATAAATAATCATGGACAAGTCCTAAAGATAAGAGTGATCGTGTATAAATTTAATTTAATTTAGTTCATTCCTCGTAATGTATAATCAAATCTCTATCAGTTATTTATGAGTGAAGAAAATAGTTAAGGCACTCTTTACAACAATTTACTTCAGTCTTCTATTCTAGGCAAATCACCAGCAGTAAATTAGAAACTATTCAATTATAAAACTGAAAATAAATAAAACGAAATGAATAAAATTATTAATAATGGCTTAAAATTTTCAGCAACTCCAACAAAAATAGAACCTGAAAAGCCACCAAGAAAAATCAATAAACGCCCTTATAAAATTTTAGAGGCTGAGAATTTACAAGATGATTTTTATCTAAACCTTTTAGATTGGTCACCATTTAATGCTTTAGCAGTAGGATTAGAGAATTCGGTATTAATTTGGTCAGGTCATACTTCAAAGGTTTCACGTTTATGTACACTTGAAGATCCAGATATGGTATGTAGTGTAGCTTGGTCATAACGTAATCAACATCTTTCAGTAGGAAATAGTATGGGAGAAGTTGAAGTATGGGATGTTGCTAAATAAAAAGTCATAAGAAAATGGAATGGACATTAAGGTAGAATTGGTTCTTTAGCATGGAATAATTATTTATTAGCCACTGGGAGTAGAGATCGTAATATTTTGGTTAGAGATGTTAGATGTCCAAATGAATCAATTTAAAAATATGTTGGACATAAATAAGAAATATGTGGATTAAAATGGTCATTTGATGAATAACTATTAGCATCTGGTGGTAATGACAATAAATTATTTATTTGGTCATTAAAAAATCAAGGAGAATTGACTCATTTTTCATAGCATTAAGCAGCCGTCAAAGCTATTGGATGGTCACCTCATTAACATAATATTGTTGCATCTGGTGGAGGTACTGCTGATAGATGCATAAGATTCTTCAATACTTAAACTATAGAGTAAGTTGATTGCATTGACACTGGATCTTAAGTGTGCAATTTAATGTTCTCTAAAAATTCTAATGAATTAGTTTCAACTCATGGATATTCTTTAAATTAAATTATTGTTTGGAATTATAATAATATGTCCAAAGTTGCTACTTTAACTGGTCATACCTAAAGAGTTCTATATTTGAGTGGTTCACCATGTGGTTAAAACATAGTAACAGGAGCTGGAGATGAGACTCTTAGATTTTGGAATGTATTTCCTCAATCTGCTTCTAAAAATAGTCATGGTATCACTAGAGCAGAAACCATCGATTTACGTTGAAAAAAATATTCTTATATTACTTTTTTAAGTTATTAAATCTTTATATTATAATGTCCGTCAAAGTGGCAGTCAGAGTAAGGCCTTACAATTCTCGTGAACTTGAATTGAATTGTTCATTATGTGTGGCTATGAATGGTCCAACAACAATATTGTTAGGTAAGTAATATAAGTTAAACAAAAGATCTCGAGGATGCTAAGAAAAATAGAGATTTTGCTTTTGATTATTCTTTTTGGTCACATGATTCATTTGAGAATGATGAAAACGGTTACAGTAGAGCAATTCCAGGTAGCAAATATGCAGATTAGCAAATGGTATTCGACACAGTTGGTTAAGAAATTTTAAATAATGCTTGGTAAGGTTATCATTGTTGCTTATTTGCCTATGGTTAAACAGGAGTAAGAATGAATAATAATAATTAAGGCTGGTAAATCATATTCAATGGTTGGATATGGAGCGAATAAAGGTATCGTACCAATATCATGTGAAGAGATTTTTAAGCGAATAAAAAAGAACCCAGATTCTCAATTAAGTATATTGATAGATGATATAATGATTAGCTTATGAAGTATAAGTGAGTATGCTTGAAATATACAATGAAAAGGTATAAGATCTACTTGTACCTGTTCCTAAGAGACCAACAGGAGGTTTAAAAGTTAGAGAACATAAAGTATATGGAGTGTATGTAGAAGGATTAACAAAATATCCAGTTGATTCATATGAAGCAATAGAGGCAAAGATGGATGAGGGAAGTAAGCATAGAACAGTTGCAGCAACTTAAATGAATGCATCGTAGATTATTCTATATTATTGATTAGTTCTTCAAGAGCACATACAATTATTTAGATAGAGTTTAAGGAGATAAAGAATGTAGATGGAAGAAAATCAGAGAAGTTATCAGTTATTAATTTGGTTGATCTTGCAGGTTCAGAGAAAGTAGGAAAGACAGGAGCATAAGGTGATCGTTTAAAGGAAGGTAAGGTTTAATAATATTGTTAATTATAGCTGGTAATATAAATAAATCATTGTCTGTGTTGGGATAGGTTATAGCAGCATTGGCAGATAAGGCAATGGGTAAAGGAAAGAATGCAGTAGTTCCATATAGAGATTCATAGTTAACTAGAATATTATAAAATGCTTTAGGAGGTAATTCAAAGACATTGATGATTTGTGCTGTTAGTCCTGCTACTGATAATTATGAAGAAACTTTGAGTACATTAAGATATGCAGATTAAGCAAAAAAGATTAAGAATTGCGCTGTTGTTAATGAAAGTGATGTCGATAAGAAATTAAGGGAATAATAAGAGGAAATTCACTCTTTGAAATAATAATTAATGATGTTGTAATAACAATTAAAAGGTGGAGTCATTAATCCTGAAATGTTAAAATAATTGTCTTAGATTTAAGATGATATTGAAACTAATGAGACTATCATGTAAGAGAATTAAGAGTCATTTCAATCTAAATTAGAAAAGTAAAAATAGAAAGATGAAGAAGAAGATGATGAAGATTTATAAAATGAAGGAATTAAGGAACATCCACATTTGGTTAATTTAAATGAAGATCCATTATTAAATAGAAAGATATTGAAATCTTTAAATTAAGAGGAAACACATGTAGGAAGACCTAATGGAAATCCAACTCCATAAATTGTTGTTAATGCAATGTGTGTTTAACCTAATCATGCTGTTATAACAAATAAAGATGGAGTTGTTTAAATAAAACCATTTACAAAAGAATGCGGTGATTTTATTTTTGTTAATGGTTCACCAATTACAGGTCCTACTTTATTACATCATAATGATAGAATTATCTTTGGAACTACAACTACATTTTTAGTTTAAATTCCAGGATCTGAATAAATAGAATAAGGACCTGAAATTGATTGGGAATTAGCATAACAGGAAATGCAAAAAAAGGAAGAAGAAAAAAGATAAGAACTATAAAAATAAGCAGAGAAATAAGTACATGAAGAAATGCAAAGAAAAAAATAAGAATTAGAAGAATAGAGAAAAGAAGAATAAAGATTATATGAAGAATAGATGAAAAAATAATAAGAGGATTTTGATAGGAAAATGAAGGCTTTAGAAGAATAAAATAAAGATATGTTGAATAGAGCATTAATGGCTGAGGAGGAAAGAAAATTAATAGAAGAAAGAAAGAAATTAGAAGAAGAAACATTACAAAAATAATTGTAAAGAGAAAAAGCTAGAAAATAATATGAAGATGAAGAAACTATGAAGAAATATAGAATTAAAGAAAAGAATTTTATAGAGAATAAATTATAAAAGTATTTACCAAAGGTATTGGAAGTCAATTTGATTGCAAAAGAACTTAAACGAAATGTTACTTTAGAAGCTAGATTAAAATATGTATATGCTGATGATTAAGAATACTCTTAATTTACAGAGGAGAATGCATAGAAAGGATAAATTCAAATCTAGGTTAATAATAAAGAAGAAGGATAAATTTATTATTGGGATTTACATAAATTTTCTAATAGATACTATATAATAAAAGATTTATTAGAAAGGTATTTCGAATCTAATCAATTATTATCATTACCAAAAGATTAAGATCCTTTTTGGGATCCTCCTGAAGCAAGAGTTATTGGTTCTGGATTTCTTAAATTATAAGCTTTAGCTTATTTGATGGATAATCCTTGTGATTTGACTCTAGTAGGAGAACATTTCTAATGTGGAACTCTAAAAGTTAATTTGATTCCTACAGATGAAACAGGACAAAGAAATTTATCAGAAGATATTGAAGATGGCATTGAACCACCTGTTGAAGATCCATCTGAATTAGTTGGTAGAAGATTTGATTTTAGAGTTTCAATTGAAAGTGCAAGATTGCCAGAAAATCTATGCAAAGATACTTATGTTGAATATTCAATACAAGTTGAAGAAAAAAAGAAAGAATTATATAAAACTAAAACTGTATTGATTCTATCTTATACTTTTAGTTAGCTGGAGCTCATCCAAATCCTATTTATAATTATGATTAATAACATACATTTGATTAATTAACTGAAGTCTAATTGAACTATTTAATTAATGGAACAGTAATTATTTTATATATAAATTAAGATATGTTTTAAAGTTTATGGATATGATGAAAATAAGAGTAAAGATTTGAAAAAAAGAGAAATTCCAGTTGAAAATTTAATTCCTTAATAATAGACTACTTAATAATCAAATTAACCTTCTATTTCATAATAACCACAACCCAGTTAATAAATTGAACAAGTCAAAAAATAAGAAGAGCATATTGATATTCTAACCAAAACAATTAATTAATCAAAAAATATTTAACAATAACAATTATAATCATAACAATAATAATAACCTAATAAACCAGTTTAACAAATTCCTTAAGTGAAACAACCTATTGAAAGTATATAAATTGATTATTATTATTTTAGAATTTACTCCTAACTAACCAACCCCATAAACCATTAATAGATAATCAATAAAAGAATTTGAAGATCATACTTCAGAACAATAGCAAATGAAGGCTAAATTACAATAATAATAAATGAATGCTCAAAAACCAAGAAGTTCATCTTAAGATAGAACACCTGCCATGATGTCTAAAGGAAAACCTGATCCAAAGAAAGGCTCTAAAAAAGATGATGGATGCAATATATTCTGATAAAACATAAAATCAATATTATTAGTCAGCTTGTCCTACATAATTATCATAATCGAATATTCCTTCTGCTTATACTCCATCAGGAGATACATATAATCCTTTTCCATTCATTCTATTTTAATCCCAATTACCTAATCTTTTTTATAACTCAAATTATCTTCATAATATGAATGATCATTCCATTGCCCACAATACATATTCATACAAATATTGTATTTCTATCATACCCAAACGCAAAATAGAATATTCCATATCCCTTCCTCACTTCATTTTCTATTTCTCCTTCATACCTTCCACCATCAGGAAAATTTTAAACTTTTACTTCAATTCTTTTCTTTCCCTTTTTGGATCAATCAAGGAAGACTTAAACTATTCTATTAATTGATTATTTTCATTGATTAATTACGATCTCATCAATCATCATGATTTTTATCAGATTAAGGGTGCATTTTGAATTTTTAATATATATATATATAATTGTAATTTTATTTGATTGTTCTTAGTTTTTATTCTATTATCATAAAACAGAATATTTAATATTCTATCTCTTTTTTAAATAAAAGAAAACATTAGAAAATAAATAATAAAAATATTATTCTATTAAGTCATTTAACTACTCGAATTATTTTTTTAGTAGATAAATGAGATATCCATCAACTCAAAATCCTTCCTCTCCTAATTTTTGATTTAAAAAATTAGCATAAATTAGTTTTGAATCATATTCATAATCTTTAAGAATGTTTTTCAACTCTGTTAGAAAACTACTATATTTTACCTCTTTTATCTATTTTCCTAAGAAAATATTTTTATTATAAAAATCTAGACTTATATAAAAGTAGATTTAATGGATGTCCATGATTTTTAAAATGTCCCATAGAATAGGTCCGGGATTTCCCTTTAAATAAATTTAAAAAAAATTTACAGAAACTAAAGCTGTGTAAAATGTCAATTTTCTGGTATCATCTACATAAACATTCGTAGGCATTTTTTCTTTTTGTATTGAATTAACAAAATATGCAATATCATCAGCAGTGTCAAGTCCAAATAGTATTTCTGGAACTTATGTTTTTACCAAATAACAATTCTTATCCTCTAACATTTCAATTTTATATGTAATTGTAAATTTCTTAAGATCCTTATCAACCAGTGCTCCTGATTAAGATATAGACATGTATATTAGATTTTAAGGATTAATCCAAGAACTCCATTTAACATCAAACATTTAAGAAGTAACTTGATCTTGATTTTATGAAATTTGTTGCTTGTTTTATAAAGATTAGTCTTATTATTTATTCTAATCTATTAAATCTAATTCATGTTTAGTATTTATTTATTTCCAATTTCTTCTTATTAGAATTTAAGTATTGTCTTTTTCTTTAAATAAGGTCTTGATAAATGGTGTTTTAATATCATAACTAGTACCTTGAATTGGTTTGGTTTTAAATTATTTAAAAAAATTTATAACGTTGGAAGTTAATGTAATATCTTTAAAATCATCAGGTTTCATATTTTAATTCAAAAAATTTTATTCGTTTTCATGGTATTTGTAAAGCGTTGCTTTTAAAATTTCATTTTTGTTTATTTAATATAAAAATTAGGATTGTTTTAAACCATATCTAATCATTTTCTTTTTAACTAAATCTTCAGAATAAATAAAATCAACTCCTTAACAAGTTTCTGCAATTTGATAAGGATCTATTTTATCAATATCTTCAGAATAATTATATTTATCTTTGATTTTTTTATATAAATTGATATCTTCATCTTATTACTTAATTAAATCAAAGAATTCTTTAATGAATCTAAGAAAAAAAATAAAAGTCTATATATTTATATATTCTTACTAAATTTTAGTAAATTTTAATTCTGAACTCATCAAACAATCTTATTTTATATTCATTTTGTTTATTTATTTGTTAAGCAATATGCATAAAACTGGGAATAAATAAATAAAAATCACCCTCACATTCTTTATACAGAAGATTTTCATAATTTGGATCAAAAAATAAACTTATGTAATATTTATATTTATATACCCAAAATTTGCGCTCCAATGAAACATCTCAATCAAAGCTTAAAATACTGATTTGATTGCAACAACATCTAATCTTTATTTCTCCTGTATATCTTTTGGAAGGGGTAAAGCTCTTTTAAATTATTATTAGCCATAAATAACTGGATATTTATGGTTATTATTTCCCTCATAAAAGTATGATACGAGCAGCTGATTGGGATATAAAATTATTTGATTAATCTAAGCTATTCTAAAATGTTAATTTATAGGAAATCTAAACTAATATAATTTTTTACTTTAAACTCATAATAGGCGACAATTTCTGGTAAGCCCTAAAAAATTCTTCCAATTATCGTAAATCAGATTAATTAAATGTTTAAAACTTGAACGATTATTGACTGTCAAAATACTCATATGGAAGTGATGACATTTAAATAGAGAGCTGATTCTGATAGAAAAAAATTAAAATTAAAATAATAATTAAAATCATATTATAATTTTCTAATATTTTTCCTCTAAGTATTCGTATCTCCTTAATTCTTTTTCTACCCAATAAGGGCAATCTGGTATAGACACATCTAAAATATACTTGATTAGAAGTAATATATGTTCAATTGCAGCTAGAAAAAAAGCACTATAAAGTGCATCTTAATTTCCTATAATTCCTTTGAATTACTCTTTATTAACAGTTCCAATTACAATACAATTCATGAAAGTTGCACAATAATTTAAGATTTCAAATATTTATAACCAAATTCCTATAGAATCAGCAGCTTAGGCTCTTTCTCTTTTTAAAATGTGTTAGTAATTGTATATTGATGATCTTAGATTGATATAGCAATTAATCATAAAGAATAAAGGAGCTGCAGGAAAAGTTGGAGCAAACATTGTAGTATATCCAAATTATATTGCAATACTTGTGTATTCATCATATAATATTTTTTAAGGGCCTTTGATTCTACTGATTTCTAATTCTTATAAGAAAAGTAATTATTAATCATATGTTAATTTTTCTGATGAAAATATTTAATTACAGATTTTAGGTACACTTTATTTTTCTTAAATTCTTTTTGTAAATAGCAATTTGAATTAAGAAAATAATTTGGATAATGAACGTTTTTCCAATTTAAAAATGGCAAAAGGTAACAAATTACTTTTTACATTAGAAATGACTCCTCTTGTAATAATAATACTAGCTACGGATACACTTAATGAATTTGCATCACTTTCAAAAATTGCTACATAAACAACTGAAACATAGGAAATTAGAAATTCAAACAAAAACACTTTTAAAATATAAGAATATTCTTATTCTGTTTCATACATATGATTCTCCCAAGTTACTAAAGATTTACACAATCTTTTATATAAATCACAAAAAACTGTCATAGATACTCCATTCAATGAATTTATTACAATAGGCATAATTGAATCATTTTAATATTCTTTTAACCAAAGATTAAAAGCATAAAAACTTAATACAATAATAGCAATTCCTATAAAAATAACAGGTCCTTCTGCTATTAATCTTCTTTTAAAAGTAGTAAAATAATCATAGATTTATATTTTATGGTTTGCTTCATTAATAATATATTATCCAGTGTACATAACTCTTTATGGTTCAGTTTGTTTGAATTTATGCATATCCCAACAGAATTTCAATTCTGATTCTCTATTTTTCCATTTCTCCATAAACAATGTTGACCAAAGAGTCATAAGTAATGCATAGAATGGAACAATAGATGAACTTATATATTTTAAATTTTTACTTTACTTATTGAATTATAATAATATAAATTCCTAAGGCTGCTCCAAAAAGAGATGGAATTATTAACCATCCTATAATTTGAACATTTAAAGCTATATACCATGCAATTACTGGACCAAAATAAGAGGATATTGCATGTAATGGTCTCAAAGCAATTTATTATGTTTCATATCTTAATGAATCACGAATACAATTATTTTATTACTCATCCCAAAATTAAGTAATCTTTTCACATTTTTATTTATCTTCTAAAGGAAAATGAGAAATTATCAATTATTCTAAAACAAATTTATCAACATCAAATTCATCATTTAAAGTTTTCAAAATTAACATTTATACTTATAAATCTTTTGGGAATTCAAAAAATCTACTCTTTTAATAATTGAATTAACAAATGTACTATTTTAATCTTTTTAAATTTTACTTTTGTTTGAAAATTATAACAAGATATCTCATAAAGATCAGCCAATCTGTATATAGAATCTGGAGGCAGTTTCAAAACATAATAATGATATAATGGTTTAACCTTTTAATCTTAAAAATTCTAATTATATGATTCTAATTAATCTAGATTAGGAGAATGAAATATTAAAAATTCAAAACTCCAACCTCTTTCCTTAAATGTTTATCTTATATTTTATAACTGTAAATAAACAATATCTTAATCCACACTTTATGTTCCTTTTGTTTAAATTACATATTAATATCCTAATTCTGTCAAACTTTTAATTTCTTACTTAACTTATATATTCTCCTAATAAAATTCCATAAATTTTGAATTAAAAGTCAATTCAAATGGTTTTAAACATCTGCTATTAACAGCATCTACTGATATTCCATGTGAGATTAATGTTTTCATACAATGATATTTCTCTTATTCAATAGCTAAATGAAGAGCATTTGATGGATTTAAATCAGTAAGAATATTTATACATTCTTTCTTTAGCTAATAGATCACAATTCATTACTTTATTAAATTATAGATTATTTTTATCTTTCTTTCCTTTTTTATTCATCGATTCTGAACTATCATAATATTCATAATCATTTTCTAGAATTGTTTTTAATAATTTTGGTTTTCCTTTGTAAGCTGCTATATGCAAACAGTTGAATCCTTAATAGACATTTAAAAAAGGATTACATTTTCTTGTTAGGAAATAGATAAAGAAATCTTATATACCCTATCTTGCAGACCAATATTATAATCTACATTCATATTATTAATGAATAGTAAGTTAAGTTTTGTTATCAAAAATAATAAACTTTTCTTTCTATTCTTTTTCTAAATCATTATTTTTGAATATTAGTGTAGTTTTCTATTTATTACCTTTATGATGTTTTCGTTTTTATATTGATGTTTCAAAATTAGGCTCGACTTAAGTAGGTTGATTATTATTAGAATTATATTGTTAAATTTGAAGTAATTCATCTTAATTTGTTTCTGTAATTATTTTACTAATATTTGTATTTTTTGAATTAAATACTTTAACATCAGGAATCTTTTCTTCTTCTGGTTCCTTCATTTCAATACGAGAATCATCATATAATGGAATATCTGCAATCTCATCTAAAAACTTTTATTATACTCTTTAAGATCCTGTTTTTTGTTAGAATTTTAATGCTTATTAAGTATGAGGAGTTTTTTAAGTACTTTTAGCATTTGTATATTTAGAGAGAAATGAATTTGAAGCATAACTTCTATTGATATTTGAAATATTCAAACAAGGTATTTCATATCTAGATGGTTCGGATTCAGGTGATGATTCTTCTTCTTATTTTAAAGTTTATATTAATCGAATTTAGGATGTAAATGTTGTGGCTTTTCTTTATTTTCTTTTTTTAATCTTCCTCTTTAATTCTTATTTAGTTGTAACATATGCATAGTTTATTACAACATTTTAAAAGATGTCCCCAACGTCTTTTCTGATTTATATTTAATAAAATTTACTTATAATATTCTGGTCGATTCTCTAAAAATAAATAATCAATAGGAAAATTTCCTTATTGTTCAGTTTCAAATTGCAAATTGAAATTTTATGCAATTAAATAATCCACTAATTCTTTATTTCCATAATAACAAGCCCAATGCAGTGGATTAGGTTTATAAGCACATGGACGAGGTATTTATGCACCATTATCAATCAACATCCTTATTGTTTTTTCTTACTTTTCTGGATTGTAGTCTCCTGAATATCTAGTTTAATTAATTTGATCAAATACCCTTTAATGCTTGCTAATTCTAATGGAGTATATGAATGCATATCACCCTTATTCAAATCAATCATCTATTTATAAACTTTACACCACCACTTTAACAATTTATATTAACCTAAATAAGCTGCCCAATGAACAACACTTCTTTACTCATCATCAACCATGTTAAAAAATTACAACAAATTTTTATGAGCAAACTTCAATTCTTCTTCAAAATGCTTTTTTAAAGTATTTATATCACCGTCCTTAACCCATTCTAATAACTGGGTTTAAGTTATTTGCATTGATATTTTAAATATTGGAATAAATATATATAATTAACACAATTGCAAAACCCCATTTATCATTCATTTATGAATTATTAAATAATTATTCTTAAATTCTTATAGTCGAAAATTATAATATTTCAGTAATTCCAGTGAATTCATTGAAATTCAATTTATAATTATTAATTAAAATTACTCTGATTATCAAAAATAAATCAAAATCTTCTTATCCACTTAAAACTATTGCTAACAAATTATTTTAGTTTTAAATTCAGATAATTCTATTTAGTAAATTAACACTTTTCAAAAATAAGATTATATTTATTAATCATAATCATTTTCTATTATAAAATCAATTCGAAAATATGAAATATTTAAATTTATTTTTGAAATCTTTTTCATTAAATAATCAAAACAATCTATATATTCTAAACTCTGTTAAAATATGTTAATTGATGATAAAAAATTCAATATTCTTGAATATGTTTTAAAATAAAATAATATGAACAATATACTTTAAACTTATAATCATAAATTTGAGTTTTATTTTATCTAATGAAGGATATCAAAAAGGGACAACGTAAAGTGTTTACATGCTTGAAAAATCTTTAAATCATATTGCTTAATGAAAAAAAAAGTTATAATTCAAGATAGGAGATCTCTGAAATAGATTTATTAGTAAAAGACTGATTAAGAGTTTACATAGAATTAGTGAAATGTCAATATGAATTGAAGAAAGTTAAATAAATTTTCTATTTATACACTTACTTACCTTTAGAACAAATGAATGATTAGGGTGAATATGATTGCATAATTAAACCTATAAAAGAAATCAAATAATTATTGTTTTTGAATGAAGTACTATTGTTTGTCAAATCTGAAGAGACTATTAATCACTATTTTTTTAGTATGAATCATATCATCTTAACATAAAATTATCAATTTTTAATAAATTAGATTGTTTTTAATCTTGAAAAATTGAATATTTTAACAAATTGTAGTTGTTATAAGTTTTGATTAAATTAAATATATTTTAAAGAAATTCACAAAATTTGTATATTGTTTAAGATTGCCAAATTGAAATGAATAAGGTATTAGAAGATTGTAAATAATAAATTAGAAAAAGAATTAAGAGAATTTAGGATTGATTTTAAATAATAGCTAAGTTAGGTATATAATGAAGGATAGATAATTGGGAAAAGTCATTAATTAGATTATAAGTGGAAACTCCCAAAATTTTCATTTCTCCTTATATAATTTCTTTTATTTGCGAGCAACCTACACAGTGAAGTTATTACCAAGATTAAGACATAAATGAAAGATGTTGGGATGAAATAATAAAATTATAACTTTTATCTCTTATAATCAAATTGAATATATTTCGATAGATTTAATGAATTTATTAAAGCTTTATAAAGAATTCAACGAAAAATCTATTTGAGTGGATTGAAAGTTTAAAAATAATTGGACTTAAACTGAAAAAAAAAATATTTTGATACATCATACCTATTTTAAAAAATATTTTGATTAATAACAAGAGAAATCTGGATCAAGTAAAAAAATGAAATAAAATAAAATTGATTCATCATTTAATATTTAGAAATAAATAAGATAGGAAATAATTCTAATTTAATTCTTTATCAAATAATATATTTAAATAGTTTTTAACTAGTAAAAGAATAAAAAGGTTTGCATTGTTGAGGTGTTTGTATTTATTATAAATTTTGATACTAAACTTGGATTTTATTTATTTAATAAAAATTTAATGATTACTACAATCCCTATTTCTCTTCATCAATCAACTGATCGTACAGGAACTACTTATAGATTTGAAAATCAAAAATAATAAAGCATGAATCTTTTACAAAGAGTGAAATAGCACTTATAATATAAGTCAGCATCATTTAAGACAAAGAAATTATGTGTTATTGATTCATAATAATTGGACAAATATTTAGATGATGAATTAAATGATAAAAAGTAAATAACAGCAATGGATAATGATGATATAAATCATCAGAAATTAATTGATGATTGTGTTAGAGATATATTAAAATTTAACAAACCAGTACCTGATTAAACTGATACATCTCCTATGTTTAGAGGTAGCTAAAGATCATCTTTCTCCTAAATTGGAAAAAGTGTTCCTAAAAACAGAATCAAAAGATTATCATCCACTATACTGGTTGGGCAAATGGTTAAAAACAAAGGATTAGAAAAGCCAACAATAAACTAAATCAAATAATAACAAATTGATAAAATTATCAAATTTGAAAAAGAGAGAAAAAGTACAGAGACCAATCCAAAACCTCTTAAAATCGTTTTACCTATTATTTTGACAAAAAATTAAGAAAGAGAATCTTTAAATTAATTTTCATAAAAACTTAGTATGGTTACTGCATCTTATAGATACTTAAAAACAAAAAAAAGGGTTTTATCTTAAGAACCTTCTCCGTTGTTTGATCCTCATACAAGTTTTTCAATGATATCTGATTCATTTGATTGCAGTCCTAAATAATATGAATCTAATAGAAGACTTGGAACTTTAATACAGCAATTAAATAATGAAAAAGATGAGATAACAACACATTAAAGAAAAATTAAAAATTCAATTTGTTAAAATTAGAAAAATTTCAATAAAATTGATGAGAAATTATAACCTGGAAATTAAGAAAAATATAATTATCTAAAACATGAATAATAGATATTTGGAAAAGTAAAATAACGTAAAATATTACTTTGATTCATTTAAATATTTTATAAAATCTAATTAATTATAGATGTTACTCTTATTTGATCATCAAAATAATTTATAAATCCATATAGAGTTTCTTTAATCTTAATGATTGTTTTTTATAATAATAATAATAAAAATTCAAAAATAATTTTAAGATAGTTTATCAAAATCAAAATTCAAAATTGCTTTGTAGATCATATATAATTGCATTAAATTCTGAATTATTGGAATTATTTTTAGAGTTCGGACAATTAATCTGACAATAAAATATTTCTAAATTTTCTATTCTATATAATTTTAAATCAATCTTTTATTCATTAAGAGTCAAATTAAATCCATTCTAGTAATTCTAATAATTATCGTAAAAATTTACCTGTATTTGAATAAATTAATACTTTTCCTCTAGATATCTTTAAATTCCTTTTAAAAATAATTAAGGATGTTTTTTAGTAATGAAAGAAAGATTGTATGGACCATAATAATTTTCGATTCCTTTAATATCTTGTATGCCTTATTTTTAATTTTATTTTAATAAGGAAGGAATACTAACATTGTTTAGTCTGGATGTAAATTTCTCAACCATAATTTTAGTGTTTTCTATAGAAGGTTTTGGATTATCATTAAATTAAAATGTAATATGCTCTTCTACAGTAGATTATTATGTATGAAAAGATTATCTTTCCATTTGAAGACTTGCTGTTTATTTTTAATGTAGTGATCTTTTAGCTGAACTAATTTATGAAGTATTTTGTTTAATAGATATATTAATTTATTACTTTTGCTATTAAAATTATTATTATTAATTTTATTATTAAACTTATTATTATTTGGATTGAATGGGTTAAGTCTTTAGAGAATGAGACTTTTCCTTATTTTCTTTTAATTATTCTTAGATAACAGTTAATTTGACAGGAGGAATAGAATTCTTTTTAGGAATATCTGTTTTTAATTGATGATTAGTAAATGTGGATGGATTTGTAGAATTATTAATTTATGATTTGTTACTGGGAGTATTTGGTAATTTAGTTAATTTATTTTCTAAATTGGGAGGTTCATGTAAGGATTTAGAAGGTCCCATTTTGGAATGAGGTTTTTTTTAGGATAATTATTATTACTATGGTTATTATTAAATAATAGGAGGTTTTTTTGGGATAAATTTGTTAATTTATGTTATTTATTATTTAGATGTAACTGATTATTTAGTAGGAATAGTTAAATTTTATGTTTTTAAGGGAGAATCAATTTAAGTTTAAAGATGTTTAATTGATTAAATTGATTAACTTGATTTTTATCTTGTTAATGATCTCATAGACTATTAATATTCATATTAATCTTAAACATTAAGTAATTATTAATCTAGACATTAATCTAGACATTAATCTAGACATTAATCAAATTATTCAGGAATAGGATTTAGAATGATAGGATCTTAAATGATAGATTCTTCTTTAATGATAGATTTGTAATTAAAATCATCTTTATCTGTAAATTGTATATCAATAGATTATTGAGCAGTATCACAACATGTTTTAACATCTTCAGAAATATTTCTCTCAATATTCTTTTTAACACAAGATTTATAAATACTGTTAGGCAAGAGTGTACATTATATTTTATTAAATGATGCTTTAAGAGGAGTCATTTATACATTCTATCTAAATTTAAATTGATACTTCTGATTTCCAAAGTTGCCACCACTTATGTTATTTTATTTATTCAATAGTAAATCTTTTTGTGGGATCAACTGTGAGAATATTCTTGATAAGGTCTTTTCCATCTAATGAAACATATCTAGGAATATGAAAATCAGCATTAAGTATTTTTTTATATAGAACTTAAGTATTACTGTCTTCAAAAGGAAGATATCCACATAACATAGCATATAAGATAACTCCACAACTCCAAATATCAGTTTATAATCCATTATAAGGTTTTCCTTGTATCATTTCTGGAGCAGCATAACATGGACTGCCACAAGCTGTCTTCAGAGTATCTTCATACATATTGCTAAGTCCAAAATCAACAACCAAAATATTCTTCTGAGTAGTTAAAAGTAAATTTTCTGGTTTTAAGTCTCTATGTACTATTCTCATTTAATGAATATATTAAATAGCTGAAATTATTTCATGTAAGAATTTACATGCTTCAACTTCATTGATTCTAATTAGATTACTTCAAAAGTACCTTTTCTTTAAATCAATATAATCAAATAATTCACCTCCGTCTGCATATTCCATAAATAAATAAATGTGAGTGTCAGTTTCAATCATCTAATTATATATATATAAGAAACCTCATAGAGCTACACAACATTTGGATGATGCAGCATCTGTAATATTGTAATTTCTCTCTTTACTCTCTCAATATCTAATTCATCATTGATTCTTTTCTTTTCTAATATTTTCACAGCTACATCATGACCTAATACTTGATGTTTAGCATGACACACCTTTCCAAATGTTCCTTCTCCTATTGTTTTGCCTTTAATGATAATTCACTTTATAATAAATACCTATCAGATAATTTCCCAATTCAGTCATAATAAATATTAATTTATTCAAATTCAAATATTATGGACACAGATTCTCTTCAACAACAACTATAACTCATTTATTAAACATTTAGTTTAGATTAATCAACATACAAATTAATGTAGGAAATGACTAATAACTATATTTTAAATAATAAAACCAATGATTATATAGTCATACCAAGATTAGCTTTATGGTTAGCATCCAAATAATAACAAATTGTTGCTATTGATGGCTCTATTGTCTATGGTTCAGGAATCTCTATCAATTCCATTATTAATGATTGCTAAAATAAAGGAATCAATAATATCGATTAATTAATTGATGTTGCAATCAATATGGTTACAGACTTAAAAGTAGATTAAACCTGTTAAAAAACTTTAACCATCTTAAAACATAATAATTCAATCCTAAATATGTTTTATCAAAAAATGGAGGCTCTTTTATTACATTTCAAAATCAACGATTAAAATATTCTTATCAAAAATATCACTTGGCTTCTATTTCTAATTACAAAAAGTAAATATCATTTATATTCTATTAGAATCTTTAAATTTATAAGATGTTGTTTAATCTACATGTATTCTTATTTCAATTCTAACCATAATACTTAGTCAATTATTAAATTCTTTCCCTACTACAAATAAAATACTTTCAGACATTAAAAAATAACATACAACAGAAGATGAATAATAATTGTTAATACAATAATTTCTAATTAATTAATTCAAAATTTAAGATCTGGATTTATTCACTTCTATAAATTTGTAAACTAAACTTTAATATGCTGAATTAAATAAACAAAATATCATTAAATAATTAAAGAACAATAATGGTTTTTCCATCTTTATGGCTAGCATTATCAATTCTAATTAATATAAATTAGATTAACAATATAAGTAATTACTAAAATAAGATGAATTTGATGAAAGATTGCTCATTCCAGATAGATTAAAAAATATGACACCTAAAAAACTTACACCAAATATTAATACTTTAAAATCTAATAATATTAAATAATTAGCTATGTAATCAAAATATGATTAAAATAGAGAATTATCATAATAATAATAATAATAAAATCGTTATCAAAAATTATTAAATTATGAATTAGATACTAAAATCACCCTTACTACTAATTTAAGAGAGATTAAATTACCATAAACTGTATTAATGTCTCCTTATGCATAATAATCCATTGTAGCCACTCCAATGACTGAAGCTATGGAAATGTATAATTGGATGCATGAAAAACAATAACCTTTTAAAAAATTGTTTAAAAATGGTATTTTAAATGTTAATTCAATTATATCACACATTCCTAATACATTTTTAAACTTATAAAATTAATCTAAATTCTTTGATTTGATTGATTAAACATTTAATGAATGTATTTAATATTGTTAAGAGATCAATCTAATTGATGAAAATAAATCTAAAACTAATTAATATTGGACTTTATATATATTATTATTAGATAAATCCAATTTCTAAATTGATGAACCAATGCTTAAAAGTTTAATCTGTTTTTGTATTGAATGTGTTTATTTTGTTTTAAACAAATAATCACAACTTTTAGATCAATTAATGTAAAAATGTGACATTTAACATTATTAACTTTGGAAATGGCTAGATTTCTTCTTAAATCAATTTGATTCTAAAATACCACATTAATTAAAAGAACATATTCTAGATATTGAAGTTAAATTTGTATCCTATTCTATTTGGGCTTGTGATAGTCAATCAGAATTGATTAAATTTCTTAATGAAATTCATTTAAGTAGATACTAATAAAATAATAATTAAATGAATAGATTATTTAAACGAGTATTACATTATTGTGCATTTTAAATCTAAATTATTTGCAGCAATATTAAATTATAAGAATAATTATAAGAATATATTTGGATTACTATCAAATATATTATTAGTGAAAAGACTGATCATCTAAGACATCATTCTTTAGATTAAGTTGTTTTGGCTAGTATTTATGCTGTTACAAAATTAACAGGAAATTAACTAAAATTTTAATAAATTATTAATGCCTACGAAATCACTAATACATGGTATTCAAAATAGTTTATTAAAAAGATAGTCTGTAATACTTATATTTCAAATGATAGTATGGGTACATATTTATTTTTCATTTTTAGGTGATATTGTTTCATATTATAATTAGAGTTTTATTCCTTAAATTAAATCCTTTATGTTATAAATGTCAAATGAAATTAAATCAAACAGTGTCCCACAATCCCCTATGAATAATAAAAATCCAGCTTTGAATAATAAAATCTTAGATTCACCTCTAAGAGATATTCTTCCAAGATAATAAACTTTTACTTAAAATTTTTAATCATAACCTGCTGGATTAATGACTCCTGCAACTTAATTGCTGTATGCATATTAGGAATCTCCTCTCTTAAAATAATAAGCTAAGCCATAATAATTAATTTAATCAAAAGAAAATGTATATAACAATTCGAATATCAATAACAAAATTGATTATAGTTAGGAAACCTAAGATTTTATACTTAAAAAATGTATATATTCATTTAATTCTTATAGTTGAATAACTGAAAAATAATAAAAGTAAATAAATTAATAGCAAAACTAGTTTTTCAATTTTATAATAGGGAACCCCTAAAATCATGAATAGTAGCAGAACAAATAATAGTGCTACGTTATAACATAATTAAACTCAAAATAGTCAATAATCCAATGAATAAAACTCTACATTTTGCAAACTTTTAAACTTTGAATAATAATGATATATATAATTATTTCAAATAAACATATAATAATACATTTATTATATTAATGATAGGAGTTGAAGAAAATTTAAAATAAAAAAGAGAATTATTTCGATTTTAGATAAGAAAACAGAATTTGAGAAAGGAATTTGAAAAAAAAAGAATTATTGATACTAGCAAAATAGAAGACAAAAATTTTAATTCTAAAAATGATGAAATTTTAAATTAAATCACTTCTATTTTTGAAAAATCTATAGATTTAGAATCTATATAATAATGTTTGTGTTTAATTTTAAAACATTAAAATACCAAAGAAATTCTAAAAAATACTTCATTTATGAAGGATATCATAATAAAATAATTTTGCGAACGATAATTTAATGAACATGTATAAGAAAATGATATATATATAGACAATAATCGAATATTTAAGATATTTTGATTGTTAATTAATTTTTGATGAGGTGGCATATCTTTATATAAAGCAGCATGAAAAATAGTTTATGTAAACTCTCTCTTAGATACTAACTATTAAAAATTATTAAAATGTAACAATATTTGAGTTGATCATTAATATCATTTAATCCCTAATAATGGATGATATGTCTAGTTTCAAATATTATTTAATAACAGAGGGCTATGACTTTTTAATTTAATTTTAAAGATTAGTTGAATATGATGAATTTAAAATATTGCGCAATTATTTATTAGAATTTTATTATCACGTTATCAGATTTTATAGAAATGAAAATGTATCTGAAAAAGAATTAAATGTTCTAATTGATTTTTATTTTTCAACTTTAAATTTCAAAAATCCTGATGATTACTCAAACTAATTATTTTTGTATCTTAAATCAGGAAAATTATTATTGAATTTACTCGAATTAGAAAGTTATAACATTTCAAAAATAGAATAGTTACCATCTTATCTAGCCAACCTTGTAAAGCTAAGTTATTTAAAAAATGTAAAAAATGAGGAATGTTCAAAGTATTACATAGTGAAAATATTTGGGCATCTTTTTAGATCATTTTAATAATTGGATAATTCTATAGATATATTGATTAATATGGGATTGATCTAAGTTTTAATAAGATTAATAATTAAAGAAGGTTCTCATGTAAGAACATAAGGTTTATTAATTTTAAAAGATATTCTAGACTCAATAAATGAACTTGGATAATTAATTAATTTAATATATTTGAAGTTTGAAATTGAACAAAAGGAAATAACAATAATTCATTGGTTGATTAATTATTTAAAAGATTAAGAATAGAATCATATTAAAATAATGTTAGATGTAATTGACATAATTTTATAAAGAGCAACAATAGATGATAAAATTAAGCTCATTCATCTAGGATTATTGGAAAGATTAATGGATTTGATTTAAATGAATGTCGATGTATAAATTTAAATTCAAGTCATTATTGTGTTATAAACATTCATTTCAGAAGGAGCTGATATTCCAGCAGAATTTTTATAACTTATATTATAGTCTTCAATATGTAAGACATTAGAATCCATAAGTTAAAAAACAAAAAATAAAAGTTTATTTATGTAATTAGGGCAATTCTTTACAATATTTGAAAATAATTTTATGAATTTGTTTACATGATTAAAAGTTTTACAAAATAATAAATAATATATTATAAAATAATTATGAATATAATGAAGGTAGTTCTTAAATTTAGTTAAATGAAATACCCTTATCTTTAAATTCATAATTATTAATTATGGGAATTTGTTTCATAATTAAAAACAGGATTTCTAAATATTGGTTTATAATTACTATCAAACAAAAATATTCTAGTATATACTAAAAAGCCTAAAAATTAACTCCTTTGAAACATAGTTTTATTTATATAAGTATAATTTTATTAGGATAAAAATCTTTAATAAAGCAATTAAATTTTTAATTTATATTGATAAAACAAAATATTTTTAAAATGTTTTTTTCATATTTATTTTTTTTAGAAAAACAAAATTGGGTTTATGAATAGATTATACGGATTTAATAATATATAAATTTAACATATATCTACTCTAATACATAGTTTAGACTCACAATTTAATTCTTCAATTGACTAATAATCGAACGATAGTTCTCTAATATGCTTATTCTTCTTCAGGGCATTAAAATAAGTTAGATTATATGTTTCTCTTTTTACTAAATAAAAGTTTTTCTATTCTCATCTGTTATTATTTTGAGATAGGTTTAGAATTGTTGATAGAAGAAGCTCTAACACTATTAGATAATGATATAGTCATTTGTAATTTTGATTATTCTTCTGATTATATTTATTATTTTTAACTAAGTTACATTGTTTGATTTGAGGAATCCTTAATCTATTACCTCTTAGATGCAATACAACCCATAAAATTTTTAATAATTATAAAAAATATTTCATGAAAATAAAACGTTATCTAGATTAATAATCAGCAAAGACATAATAATTTAATAAAAATAATTCTTGTTTAAATTTAATTATAATACAAAAAAGTTAATTTTTGTCCCCTTTAAGATTAAATAATGAAAACATGCCTTTATTAAATATTTCTTAAGATTAACAAAAAGTATAAAGTGAGGACGATTGCAATAAAAAACAGTTTTTTTATATATTTTTAATTATTAGATTATTCTGTCAGAGAATAAAATTTATAATATTTCTTCTAATCTATCACTTTGTTACACTCTATAATATCCCAAAAAAGTTAGTGTCATTTGGTTTTGAAGTCTAGAAATTAGTTCAAATCATACTTTTAAATTTTTTTTGTTTTTCTTCCTCTTTTTATTTTTATTTGCAGATTTGTTTGCTTCAATTTACTCTTCTTCTGGATCAGTTTTACTATCCTCTTGGATATTCTCATTTTTATCTTCATTTGAATCATAAATAGGTTATTTTATATTTTTAGAAATGTAATTATTGTCTTCAAAATTACCATTACTATTTATGACTATATTATTAGAGACTTCTTCATAATTTTGCTTTTGTTTTACCTCATAAATTACATATTGATCATTTTTTTATTTTATATTTCCTTTATAAGATCGTTTTTGATGATTATTATTATTATTATTATTATTATTATTATTATTATTATTATTATTATTATTATTATTNATATCTACTCTAATACATAGTTTAGACTCACAATTTAATTCTTCAATTGACTAATAATCGAACGATAGTTCTCTAATATGCTTATTCTTCTTCAGGGCATTAAAATAAGTTAGATTATATGTTTCTCTTTTTACTAAATAAAAGTTTTTCTATTCTCATCTGTTATTATTTTGAGATAGGTTTAGAATTGTTGATAGAAGAAGCTCTAACACTATTAGATAATGATATAGTCATTTGTAATTTTGATTATTCTTCTGATTATATTTATTATTTTTAACTAAGTTACATTGTTTGATTTGAGGAATCCTTAATCTATTACCTCTTAGATGCAATACAACCCATAAAATTTTTAATAATTATAAAAAATATTTCATGAAAATAAAACGTTATCTAGATTAATAATCAGCAAAGACATAATAATTTAATAAAAATAATTCTTGTTTAAATTTAATTATAATACAAAAAAGTTAATTTTTGTCCCCTTTAAGATTAAATAATGAAAACATGCCTTTATTAAATATTTCTTAAGATTAACAAAAAGTATAAAGTGAGGACGATTGCAATAAAAAACAGTTTTTTTATATATTTTTAATTATTAGATTATTCTGTCAGAGAATAAAATTTATAATATTTCTTCTAATCTATCACTTTGTTACACTCTATAATATCCCAAAAAAGTTAGTGTCATTTGGTTTTGAAGTCTAGAAATTAGTTCAAATCATACTTTTAAATTTTTTTTGTTTTTCTTCCTCTTTTTATTTTTATTTGCAGATTTGTTTGCTTCAATTTACTCTTCTTCTGGATCAGTTTTACTATCCTCTTGGATATTCTCATTTTTATCTTCATTTGAATCATAAATAGGTTATTTTATATTTTTAGAAATGTAATTATTGTCTTCAAAATTACCATTACTATTTATGACTATATTATTAGAGACTTCTTCATAATTTTGCTTTTGTTTTACCTCATAAATTACATATTGATCATTTTTTTATTTTATATTTCCTTTATAAGATCGTTTTTGATGATTATTATTATTATTATTATTATTATTATTATTATTATTATTATTATTATTATTATTATTATTCTGATAGTTTTAATTGTTTCTATAATCTTTATATAATTCTTTTTCTTCATAAGGACCTTATTTTCTATCAGATGTTTGCTTTTCTGTGTATTCATAATCTCTATTTGAATAATATTTTTAATTTTGATAAGTATCTTTTTCTGAATGTTATTCTTTTCTATATTTATAAGATTTATAATTTGATTATTTATCATCTTTGTATTCTTTGCAATTTTCTTCATAATCATATTGTTCATTATAATTATTATAATACTTTCTAGATTTATAATTCAATTATTTATTAGAATCTTTCTCTTCATATAGTGAATTGTTTTTTGGATTGTTTTCTTCTTTTTCTTAATATTCTAAGTTGTCTTTTTAATTTTAATAATTTTAAACTTTCTCAATAATGTTAATATCTTATTTGCTACCATTATCAGATTTTGGATTGCAATCTTATTAATCATTCACCTAAGAATTCATAGCACTTCTTTAAAATAAAGGAGCAGTTAAAATTACTTTTTTATCTTTTTCTAAATATTTTTTATTTGCATAATATTCTGATAATGGCTCATTTGGATATTAAGGATAGTGTATAGATAAGTATGAATCATTAATAAGAATCTTAAGTTATAAGAAATAATACTTTAAATTTATGATCTTCTAATATCAATAATCCAATTTTAGGAGAAACTAATAAATCAATCTAATTAATATCATTTCTGAGAAATGCTTTAATATTTTAATACTGTTTTTCAAAATATTCTTTAACAGCTTGCAAATTTTAATTTTTATCTTAAGGTTTAACTTTTAAGAGTATTTCTTAATTAGTTGTTTCAAACAAAGTATCATATACTTCATCATATGGATCTTAAAAATTTAGATGTTTTATTACTTTTATTTTATCTATTATGTCTAATATTTCCTTTATTCTAATGTAAATTATTTTGATGATAATTTTTAAGTCCATTACTACCTTGGTCTCTTTATTTATTATTTCTTTATCTATCATTTCTTGTTTTTGATTAAAATTCTGACACAGATTTCGTCAAAATAGGTTAAGAAGGAATCTCGTTTTTATCAAGAGTCTCAGAATTGGTTGTGAACTATCCATTTTCAATTTCATCATCTTCTTCTTCAGCTAATTGAGCCCATGTTTTCTTACTAGAACTTAATTATTCTGTTGTCATATTTGATTAAACTTATTTTTTGTAAAATATATACAGATGAAATAGAATAATAACTCTAAGTTAAATATATATGACATGAATGATGAAAAATTAAAATCTTCATAATTCTTTTTCTTTCCTATTAGAGTATCACCTATTTATATAAATCTTTATTATGTATTAGTTTGATAACAAATTTATATTATAATATTCGAATAACATATAATTGACAAAATCAGATTTGATCTTGGTCAAAATTGATTCACATTTCTCTATAATTAAGGGAGTATTTCTTCCTCATATCTAGAGTAATTTTTGTTCCAACAATTCAGTAAAGTTGTTGATTAAGTAGTCAATTTACTTTATTAACTAATAAATTGTATCTCATCATTTAAAATGTCATGTTAAATGTTGTCCATAGTGTAAGCTAACAATATATCTTTGATTGTCAATCCCACTTCAGGAGTTGTAATTTCTACAATTACTTTACTTCCTTTGTTATACCATTTTGGATAATCTAAATTATTTTATAAAATATCTTACGTTCCATCTTCTCAGATAAATCAGAAACAGAACTCATAAAAGCAAAACTTTCCTTAAAAGTTGGAAACTCAAACTCTCTCTTGATTACTGTCATTGATGGGTTAAATTACCATTTATCTGACAGCTGTTGAATCTCTTTGAGTTACATTATGTGTTCTGAGTTCAATTTTGAGGTTGCTAACTTTGGAACATCTTTAAAGTCTTTGATAAAAACTTTTATTTAATCCATGATTAAATGATTTTATGTAAATGATGAAATATATCTATACATGTTAATATTTTAGTTATTTTAATTATTAAAATTTTATCCATTTCTAGAGGTATATAAACCTATAAAATGCGTGTTATTAAAATTTGATTAATTATGATATGATTTAATATCAATATAATTCAACTGTTAAAATCTGAAAAAAGCGTATTAAAAGACATTTCTTTTTTAGAATATATAAAATTTAACGAAAGTTATAATGATATCTATAGATATATATATTATCAAAGTTAAACTATATTCTTTTGGAAACCTTAGAACAATTCTTCGGTTTTAGTATAATTTGAATTCCAATTGTTCAACAACTGATTTGTAGATACTTTAATAGTATCACAAACATTTTCAACTGTTTAATTTTCTACATCATTAGCAATGCTATCCATTGTATAAGCTAACAAAATATCTTTGACTGATATTCCTCTACAATCTTAAGTTGTCATTTCGACTGTCACTTTATTTCCTTTTTAAACCCATTTTGGGAAATCTAAATATGAAATAAAGAATTACGTTGCATTTAATCCGCAACTTAGGAGACTGATCCCATGAAAACAAAAGTTTACTTGAAATCAGTGAATTTAAATTCTTTTATAAGTTTAGTAGAATCTTTGCTTTATTGCCATGATAAGGAGTGAATATCCATAGCCTAGCTAATTTCTTCTGTATTTAATTTCGAAACAGAAATTGAAGGAACATCTGAGAAATCTCTTACGAAAATTTTAATGGAATTAATCAAGGCTGGTGTTCTGAAGCCTAATTCACTTGAGACATATCTGTACATGGCAATTAGATAATTTAATTAATATATTTCGAATGACATTCCATCTAACTTATCAATTTCTTAAAAGTACGAACCATTTTAATTCCAACGTAATAAATATGAAGAATTAATAAATCGGTTATTTTTTAATCATAATACTTATATAGAATATCAAATATTCAAGTTACAAATTATACTCAATTATTCCATCAAGAAAAAACAAGAAATAACATCTAAAAGTGAAATTATCAAGGAAAAATAGATATTTCTATTAAATTCAATAAAAGAAAATTTTAAATTATTGATTATATATCAAATATAATACTTGTATCTTATATATCTATAAATTCTAATTGAAATATCACTTTTATTTTTATTTTTTAGTATATGAAGGTTTAGAATATAAATTAATTGTTAAGAAAATAAGAAATACTTAGTTTAATTAAACTATTAATAATTTTAATATTCAATTAAGCGTCATTATAAATAAAATAATTCTAATTAAAATATATTATTTCATAATTATTTAAGTAAATTGAGAGTATTTATTGGAGTGACGCATTTTCATATCTTTAATATTTAAATTATTTTAAAAACGAAATGGACAAGTTGTACATCGGTATTAGAGCAGAAGATAAGTCTTATTGGGAAAGAAGAACTCCAATTCCTCCTCATGATTGTAAATACATAATGGAAAAAGTAACAAAATAATATGTGACCTTAGCATTCAAAAATTTAAATAGTAGTACAACCATCAACAAAAAGAATATTTACAGATGAACAATATTTGGAAGTTGGTTGTTTAGTTTAAGAAGACTTATCTTAATGCAAAGCAATTGTTTGTATTAAAGAAATCCCACTTGAGAAATATATAGAAGGAATGACTTATTTACATTGGTCTCATACAATAAAAGCATAGCCACATAATATGCCTGCACTTGATATGATGTTAAAGAAAAATATTAGACATTTAGATTATGAAAGAATTTATGATGAAAAGGTAATCATTAAATTAATATTATATAGGGTGTAAATACAACTGCATTTCCATATGCAGGAATAGCAGGTATAATTACATTTTTGAATGAATATGGAAAATTTTTACTGAAAAGAGATATTGCCACACCATTTTTATAAATAGGTCCAACATATTAATATTTTAATAAAAAAGATGCTTATTAAGCTCTTAGTATAGCAGGATAAGCTATAAAAGAAAGAGGATTACCAAAGGAAGCTGGATTACCAATAATTATAGGTGTTTTAGGTTCAACAGGGTTGTGTGGTAAAGGTTCAATGGAAGCCTTATCTAATCTTCATGTTACAATGGTTAAACCTTCAGAACTAAAAGAATTAGTCAATTCTCCTAATGACCCAAAACATAGAAGAACTGTTTATGTTTGTCCATTCAAAACAACTGATTTAGTTAGACATTAAGAAGATTATGATAAAGAATTTACTTCATAAGATTATTACAATCATCCAAATTAATATACACCTGTTTTCCATACTAAATATTTACCATACTTGACAATTATTGTTAACGACATTTATTGGGATCATAAATTTCCTAGATATGTAACAAATTCATAAATGAGAGTAATTTTAATTTATTATAATTTTAGGATTTAGTTTAATCAGGAAAAAGTAGATTGTAGGCTGTATGTGATGTTACATGTGATATGGAAGGATCTATTCAATTCTTAAAAAAATACACATCACCAGATAACCCTGTTTATTTTTATGAACCAATTTCAGAAACTATTCATGATGAATTTGATTCTAAATCACCTAAAGACATTATGTATATGTCAATAGATTTTTTGCCCTCTTAATTACCTTATGATGCTAGCATTGATTTTGGAGTTGCTTTAAGAGATATTGTTCCTTATCTTGCTTACTCAGATTCAACTAAATCTCTTGAAGAAAGTGGTTTACCAGTATTTTTATAAAATGCTACAATTACATTACATGGATAGCTCACTCATAAATTTTAATATATTACTCATTTAAGAAATATAAATGATTAATTAAAGGAAGCTGAAAGTTTCTAACCTAAAAAAGCTTTAAAAAAGGTTCCTTCATATTTGGCTATTAAATTGACTGGTCATTTATTCGATACTGGGGCTATAAATAAAATCTTGTCATTAGTTTAATCGTATCATATTTGTTTATTCTTTTAGTGGTTGTAAATTTAACATTGTAGATATTCAAGCTGGGTAATCTGATAATTAATAAACTTCCTGTTTGCTCTAATTGTATAGTAAAAATAAAGGATAGTTAATGGATGAGGTTGATAAAGTAATTCAACTATGTGAGACCTTAGGAATCTAAGCTGAGATGGAATGATTAATAATATTCATATTACAGGATTTAGATGATAACAAAAGTTTATAAATAATATTATTTTTCAATTTAATAAATATAAGGTTCACATAATTATGTTATATTAATCATTAATTTTCCACTTAAGTTAATATTAGTCCTTTTTTGTTTGTTCTTATGAACCCTTTTTTATTCTTATAAAATTTACTAAACTTTTTAATTTTTTTCTTTATTATAGGTACTTTATCTTTGATAGGTTCTAATGTTAAAACATTTTTGCACTAAATGCATTTGCATAGATTATTACATTACATCCCTTTTGCAAAACAATCACAATAACCTTTTAAACAAAAATTTTTTTTGCATTTACATCCTTTTTTTTCTAAAACTAAAGATCTTTGCATTTATTAACTGATGAAGGATTTATTATTATTGCAATTAACACATTTACAAAGATTGGAACAAGAAAAACCATCTTTAGCACAAAAACAATATTTGGAAGAACATTTTCTTTTCGTGCATGAACAACCTACTTTTTTTTTTTTATATTTTTGTTTATCTGTTAAATCCAATTCTGTTTTAGGTTATAATTAACTATAAGAAATATCCCAAACAGGTTAAGAAAATTGATGAGATTCATTAATTAGATTCACAAGAGAAATATCCTCTTCATCTTGTTGTGAATAAATTGGTGATTATTTACCAAATAAAGGAGCATTTATTGGAGATGCTTGAAACTGTATTGAATTTTCTGGAGATTATATAGGGCTGCCTTATTAAATTTAAAGAGTATATAATGGTGCTTATTGAGTAGAACTTTATGGATGATATATCATACTTTATTTAAATGATTTGTTAGAATGTTGGTAAACCACTCATTAATTAAAGACTTTATCCTTCTCTTAAAAAATCATTTGATTCAGGATCCATTATAAAATAAACAATAAATATAATTGTTTTTTTTAAGTCACAATTTCTTAAAATCTCATAAAAATGAACACCTACTCTTAAATCTGTTAAAATTAGTTAAAGTAAATCAAATAATATAATATCAATTAAAATTTTGAATATGAAAGCAAAAGAAATGAATTTATATCATGAACAAAACATTATTTGTTTAAGTAAAATATTCATAAATTTCTATAATTAAAATTAATATTTAGATAAGATTTACATTTTATTCATTATTTTAAAATAATAATTCACTTTTTTTTTTTCCCTTTTTATTCCCTTAATTTTCTATCTTGTCTTTACAATATTTCAAGTTTTTCTTTCCATTATTAAGATTAATCAAAATCTTTCAATTTCCACCACAATAAATCCATTCTAAAATTAGCATCTGACGGTATAGGATATTAAGCTAATTGCATTTTTACAGGAAAATCATTATGGATAGAAATTAATTTTTCATTATCAATCTATTATTAATATTATAAAAAAGTACTTTTATTTCATTAACCCATATTCCTTTTATTTTATGTTTTATATTTTTAATATCTTATTTAAGATCTAATCCTTTGTATTTACGATAACCCTCTTTATGAAATTTTTAAATAGCTGCATCAGTAACATCACAAATAGCTCCACATAAATAATCTAATTGATTTTAATATTCAATATCAAAAAATTAACAATATTTTTTATCTGGATTAAATGTAACTTCAGTAATTATTTTATTTTTGATATCTATAATGAATTACTTTTCAAGATAATTCATTACCTTATCTCCATAAGTTGTTCCATTTAAACTTCCAGGAGCCAAAGTAATCAATACAACTTAATGAGGATTTTCAAAAGTGATTTTTAATGTACCTATATTTCTTCCAACTACTGAATTAGAATTAAAATTAGCTATCAATTCCAATTAAGCGTCAATTCTATATAATCATTAATTAATTTTACCTATATTATCTACCAAACATCTATATAGCACAAATTGGAGGATGATGACTGATCTATTCACAATAAATAGGACAATTATCATAGAATCCTTAAAAAGTCTCTCCTAAAATTGGGTTGAAAGGCTTTTGATAAATAAATTATATACTTTTTCACAAGAAAGATACATAAAAATGAATCCAAATTAAAAAGCAGCACATTATTTTATTCTATAATAAATATCTTAAGATTAAGCAGCATTTTCTAAATAAATTGGTGCAAATCCCATACTGTTACAAACTCGTTCAGTGTTTGATCTTGCTTCAAATATTGAAACTGGCATTGAAACACTAGTAATTGATTTTCCCATCATTAAAGAAGCTCCAATTCTAGTCAACAAGAATTTTATAACTGCTTTTTAAGCAGCTAATTTCTCCTCATTTATCACTTTTAATCCTCCATTTTTTTCTTCTCTAATAAAATCCTTTTTAAAAATATAATGTCCACCTTCTTATTAAGTTAATAATTATCTATGTTATATATCAGATTCTTTTGGATATAATTAATGCTTAACATTAATAGAGCAAGAATTATAATCTCCAGATAAAACTAATTTCATTTTTTTATCAACCCAATCTCTAACATTATCTAATGTATCATCCATTTATAATGGTTAAGCTGTCATTCTTCTTGCATTTTATTCATACACATTTCTAGATACTTCATCTTTAATAATATTTTGAGTAGAATCATTTTAAACAATAAATAATTTATCATTCATAGCATCTAATTCTTCG
Source organism: Paramecium sonneborni (assembly GCA_905182985.1). Classification (NCBI taxonomy): domain Eukaryota; phylum Ciliophora; class Oligohymenophorea; order Peniculida; family Parameciidae; genus Paramecium; species Paramecium sonneborni. The sequence continues at coordinate 374,014 of CAJJDN010000062.1, forward strand.
CAATCAAAAAATTTTTCATTATTATCTGATTTTATTGATTCAATTAATTGTTAATCCTAATTTTAATTTTATTATTAATATTAAAAAATTGTCTCATCCTATTTATTTTTTTAATTATTCTAAATATTTCTCTTACTTCTTTAATTTACATTAATTATTTGATTTAAAAATAATTAAATAAGATAAGAGTCTTCATCAGGATAGGACAATCCTTACATAAACTATTCAGAAAAATAATAAACTTTAGTTGACTTTTCGCTAAAATAAAGAAGATATATATTACCTTGTTTAAATACCCCATACACCATATTTTAAACTTCCTTAATAATTTTTTGTTAATGATTTTTGATCAATTTATTTTTAGACAATAAATTCAATATTGTCAATTTTTAAGTGATGTTACAAATATTGGAATTCTCTTTTAAAGATAAATATATTAGATAACTCTCTAATCTCAAGTATTAAAAAAGATTTATCTTCATGTAATTCTTTAATCATTCTACTTTCCTGTGTATTAATAAAAGCATTCCACAAATTAATTTTATTATAATCTGTTAAATTCTGAATAATATCATCTTTACCTACGTAATTATATAATATATAAAAATACAGTTGCTGTCAAATTCTGAGAATACTTTAAATTAATGATGATTGTGTTCATTTCTATATATTAATAATTTATTTTCAAATATTAATTTGAAATTCTCTAAATTGAGTTAACTCTTTCGAATTTAAGCGATACTACATTTATAACAAAAAATACCTATCCCTAATTTCTGTAATATCAAAGAAGCTTGGAATATCATAATCTATTTAATCAATGATATTATCTAACTAATATTTATTAAAATGGTACAATAATTCTATTTATTTATCTTTTCTTAGATATTTTTTTATATTTTCTCTTCTTACTTTTATTTCTCCTCTACTTTTTTACATAAATCTTATAAAATCCTTATGATTTCATTAGCTTTCTATTCATTTTCTATTCCAAGAGTAATACATTTTCCTCCTGTTTTCGATATTAAATCAAATGTTGTTTTATCTTTTTTCTTTTCTTTGTTTTCTACCTAAAAGCTGTAAAAATTCTTAAATACTTAATACTCTTATAAAAAATAGGGTTTTAAGTTTTGTTTTTCTTTAGAACTCATAGTAGCAAAGACTCTTTTTTCATTATCAATTATAAATTTCTTAGCTTCCCATCTACCAAAAGTCTTTCCTTTCACTAAAATTTCGCCTTCCTAGATATCCATTGAAGGTTGATAAAGAATTGGTCGAGAATCTGTAATAGTATTTACGCATTCCTGAAAAAAATTAGAAATATTCATAATTATTAACCAAATTTATTGATACTCAATAATCGCTGAATTCTTAATCAAAGCCATCCATCCATATCTAATTAATTTTATCTAACTTCTAAATTTCTAATTGTTGCTTAATATGAATTGTTCAATATTATTTATGATAACTCTTTTACTTTCTCAATATCTAAACAATATGTATTCCAATCTGCATGCGAATTTTAGACATCCATCGTTTATCCTAATTAATTATAAAATAAGCATTTATATTTTTATATTGATATTGGAGAGCATAATAAAGTAACATAACCATTTTCTAAATTTATATAAATAGATATTCCATTATGTTCGTTATTTGCATGCTAATTAAAATTTCCTGTTTGAAGGTTCTTTTTACATGAATAAATACAAAATGTTTTTGAACAGAATAAACACATCGAAAATCCTCTATATCTTTGGTCTTTATTGTAAAATCCACAAGCAAAACATTTTTTAGTAAAATATTTACAGTAGAATTCCTTAAAAGTTAAACCAATTATACATTTCAATTCCTCTATTAATTGTTATTAATTTATAATTGTAAATTAATAAGGAATATTTTAAATTAGGGTTTTTTATAAAGATTCTTAAATTTATTAAGATATTTCATCTTTTATATCAAATGACAATTCAAGCTAAGCTTTTATATCATTTTTTATATTATATTAAATGCAACACTTTATTATTTTTCGTTTTAATCTTTCTAAATCTTTATCAAGAACAACATATTTTTAGATTAAACATAATATTTTTAAAATTAAATTATTTTTTGTCTAAAATTAAAATTTCTCTTTAATTTACATTCTTGCTGCTTCTATATTTGTTTATTTTAATATCATAAGTAACTAATTGAATACAATACTTTTTTTATTTCTAATATACTCTGGTAGGTTTTATAATAAAGATACAAGCAAATCAAAAAAAATATTATAATATGTTTAAGTTAAGGTTACTAATGCAGTAATTTAATTTTCGAATAAGCTCTCATTAAAATTTTCAGAGACAAATAATTAAAGATCTGAATTAAAAGTTTCTACATCAAAGTTTGTTAATTATATTTAAATAGGTAAAGTAAGTGTACAAGGCAACTTACAAACTGGACATCCAATCTTAACCCAATTAGGAGCATTTTATCTTCTATTTTTTTAATCAGCTTAAAATCCCTCTGTTAAACAAGTTTAATGGAAATAGTGTTTACAATCTGCTATTCCAATATCAATTAAATTGAATTGTTAATTTTTGAAATAATCTAAACTCTCTTTAGAAATAATTGAAAAATTTGAAGTTTATGGTTTCTTGATCAATAATAATAAGGCTACACTGTTTTGTTAACTTAAAGGTAATCTACAAGATGAGCATACCTTATCATAGGTATCTTCATTATTTTCTTTAATATTGTTACTATCAAGCATATCTTATAGAAATTCAGATTTTTATAGTTTATTATATTTGTCTTTAAATTGATTCTTTTTATTTTATAAATTATTCTTGACTTAATTTTATGATTTTTCAGTAAATTTTTGAACTACTGTTGTAATTTTATTAATTTCTGATATCAAAACTTATATTCTTTGGATATCATCTTTTCGCTCTTTTTTCTTTTGAATTTATTCAAATTGATCTAAAATGGAAGGAACATCAACTATAAATTCTTAGGTTCTAAAATAATTAGCTGCTATAATTTAAATATATAACAATTAATATGTTTAAATTAATGCAAATCCTTCTGTTGCTAATAAATGAATGTTTTTTTATATGTATTCTCTTTTACAATATTCTTTTAGAAGATGATAAAGTATAGTTCTAAAATTTGTTTATGAAAATAATTCAACATCCCATTCAATACCATTACCTAAATGAATCTCCTTTTCAGATTTATTTTATTCTATTAATTTTTCAACAATTTGATTATTGGTAGAATTACTTATATTAAAAATGGCTGGATCATAAATAATTTTATAATCAGGCTTTAATTTTAATTTTTTTACAGCTTAATCAACTTCGCAAATCTCTAAGATATGATCTGGAAGATAGGAACAACTTATGATCCCCATTCTTTTTAATTTATTTTCAATATCAGTATATTGGAGATAAGTTGAGAGATTGTAAAAATTTTAGATTGATTTGGCCAATGATAATTTTAAATCTTTATGAAGATTTTATGAGGTTGAGCAACAAACATTATATAAATCAAGATCAGAACTTAACATTCTTAATAATAAACAACTATGATTAATTTAAATATATATACCAGAGTAATCTATTCATGTCGCTCTCAATAGGTATTTTACGATTTTTTATAATTTAAAACAAATCATTAAATCCTTCATTTTCATATATGAATAAATAAAACTTTAAAAATGAACTATCATAAGATTCAAGTATCACCAATTCATTTTAATCACTTAATCCTTAATAGATTTATTCTAAAATTTTATTTTAACAAAAATATATTGAAGTATAAACTTATAAACATTTTGATAAGACTTCGTAAAAGATTATTTTTAACTCCTTCTTATCTTCTTCTAATACATTTAGAATATATGACTCAAAATCTTTTCCTGATGAAAAATTTTTTAAACAATATAATTAAGATAAGAAAAAAGTAAACAATCTTTCAATCACAGTTATACTTTTTATCAATAACAAATAAATTTTAGACAACCTTTGAAAGATCTCCTTTTCACTTAAATCTTTAACTTCAATATATTTTTTATAGGCTTCATGTAGTTACATATCAATTGAAATGCATTTGCTTTTTTTTTTCAAAATAGAATAGCATTATATTAGCATTAATTTTGTAATATTTTCTTTAAATAATGGAGTAGCAGATTAAGAATCAAATAGTTTTAATAGTCCTGTTTTAATCACTTCTATAGCTTAGCATTAACAAATTAGAAAATAGATTGCATCTTACAAATCATATTATCGAATTATTAAATTTTCATCAACTATATTTAGATGCTAAGGCTTAATCCGATTAAAACAATCTATAAAAGCAGTAATAGTGAAATCTTGATATTTAAAGTTTTGTATAATTTCTTTAGTAATTTCTTCAGAGTAAAATTGTAATTATTATTTTGCAAGAGCCTAATTAAGTTATTTAAAACCCATTTTATGGAAGAAACTATAATCATATCTCAATTTAAAAACCATTGAGTAGGATAATTATTTAAATGATTAGAGGGGGTTATGAGAATGAATTATATCTTATAAATCCCTGATATAATTGTAAACTATTGATATATTTTAATTATTTAGAAATAGCTCTTGAAGTTATTCTGCTACATATTGAGTATGTTATTCATGAATTTCGGATAAATAAAATCTCTACAAGTTATATTGAGAACTCTTATAACTTTTAATATACATTTTGATATTTTCAACCATTTATAACAACTATTCATTTTAAAGTCTAACAAATTTTGAATTAGATATTTCTTACAGTTATATTAAAGTTTCATCTATCTAATTATCATATCTGGTTACTTTTTATCTTGTCAGTAACCACATTGATTAGTATTTTTTTATGTAACAAACTTAAATAAACTACTTAAACGAATAATCAGCATAGAATCTAAATAATAAGCTTTCAATTATCAAGGCTGGTTATGGTCCTTAACTTTCAATTAATACTTGAACTTCAAACAAATCTTCAAATATGGATTATTTTGATTCTTGTGTTAATTATTATTAAAAAATCTATGAAAGTAAGATTATAAAACATAATCTTGATTCTGTAAGCCAATAACACATCTTAAAAAGTATTGAATTTAAATATATTGCTTATTAAAAGATTTTATAATAATCTTCAATATCATATTCAGAATCTATCGTTTCTTTTAAAGGAATTATCAACAATTTTTCACTTATGTGATATAATTTGAGTATTTTTAAATTAAACTTATGATAATCGCTTTTTATTTTTTTTGTTAATTGTAAATACACAGAAGAAAGAGCTCTTATAAAATTTTCAATTTTTTGTTTTAAAGGCTCTGAAATCTTTTTTAATTCTTAATTGTAATCAAACTTTGAGATCCCTTAATGCTTAGAACAGAATCCAGAAGGTATAATTGTTTATTCATCTCCACAATCACAAGCTCCACCAATTTTATGCTTTATAATACATTTATGATCTTTTTTGAGATAAATAAAATACTTATATGTACATCAGGATCAAAGCACTGATAGCAATACATATGAAAGGGATCAGGAGCACAAGTAAAACATTAAAATGTTAGTTCTCCATTTTTTATATCTTTTCCACAAACTGATTTTACTTGACTTTCGGCATTTTTCCATATTGCAAATTCCTCATCCTTGTCGCTTATAAACTATTTGAAAATTTAAATTTCATTTATTGGCTCTTTATATTAGAATGATAGAGACTTTAGTCTATTTTCTAAAATAGTAAGAGTTTCCACTTATTCTTAAGACTAGAAGCTCATCAATTAAAATTATAATATATAATATATTTATAATGCTATGAAAAAATTTATTTAAAAGGTATCCACCCCTTCTTAAATTAAAGACATTAAAACCATAAACACAAAAGTTAAAAATAGAATTTTTATAAAAGAAATTTTTTTATTATTCTAAACTTTTGTATTATTTTTGCAATTTCAAAACGAAATAATATAAATCATATTATTATTTATAATTATGTCTATCTAAAACCTTTCTATTTTATTCTAGCCTATATTTGAATAAATTACTATTGCAATTGTATTTGATTGTCAAAAACTAAAAGTTTTAAACTTATAAACAAAATATTTTAGTGTAAATAAATTAAATTATGAATCATTTTATAATTATTTTATTCTTTTCTTGATAATAGACATAATATAATTCCATAATGAAGAAAATATTATAATTAATTTATTGGTAAAATGACATTATAACATTTTATAGGTTATTAATACTCAAGAATTTTAAAATATGAAGATTAACTTAGCGTAAAAATATTGATAGGGAAAATATTAAATATTATTCCTGATTAAAGAAATATAAAATAACTTGCAAAAATATAAATGAAATGAAGGAATGCAGAAGAATATGATTATTATTAGATCGTTAATAGTTATTGAGACTTTCATAAAATATAAATATATAAAACCTACCTATATAAAATGAAAAAAGAATATGAAAATTATTCTAGCTTAAGATGATTAGAATATTATTTCTTGATTGTTTTTCATAATGCCTTATATCAAGCATGTATATTATAATCTAAATTGAAATGAAGAAAAATCTTTAATAGAGTATTAAAGAACACTAATTTATGGATAAATAATATCAGTCTTATTTGATAATGGATTCTATCAGTTTATTAAATAGATTAAATGATGCACAATGATATCAATGAATAAAATTAGGTTAAATTTTTTGAAAAATAGTAGTATTTTTGAAACCTTTCAAGAATAAGGATAGTTATTTGATAGGATTGTGTCTAATTGTAAAGTTTAACATAAAGTTTCATCCTTATTCATAAAAAAAAGTAGTTGGAAATTCCAGTAAATGTAAGAGGATATTGATTTGAGTTAGATATAATTATATTTAATTATGAAAGTTAATAAAAGTCATTAAAGCAATGTATTTTAATTGGCAGCTTAAAGTTCTGAGAGAATCTAAAAGTATATCAATTCAAATCATAACTCAAGCTTTTTAAAGAGTATAATAATGAATATTAAATAACAGGTATAAAAAGTGGAAGTATTCCTTTGCTTAATCCTGATTTACATGAATTTGTAGATAGGCCTCGTGAAAAAACACCAGTTTAATATAAATCAGAGAGAATAAAAGCATAGGAAGCTTAAGATGAGTTTTTGAGAGGACATTTAAAGGCAGGTCCTTATATGAAACTACCTTTAAATATGAGGAATGAGATTTTGGCAAAAGAAAAGATGCCTTTGAGATTTGGGTAGAATCCTAGGACAGAGAATCAAAGATTATAAGAGAAATTAGAGAACTCAAGATATATCGATTTTACATAAAGAGATCTAGGAATGGCTTAGAGACCTAATTGGAAACCAACTTAAAGAGAGAAATGGATTAGTGATTAAGATTTTAAATAAGCAGGAGGTAGATTTTTAGAAAAGACAGCATGGAAAGAAATGCCGTTTCGTAATCCTGATGATAATTATATATATATGGAATAAGAGAATTCTCTGATAGAATTTAAACGTATGAGATCAGAAGGATTAGAGAAAATGTAAAAACTTCCATTTAATCCAGTAATAAAGAAGAACCCATATACTCAATTTTCAACAAGCATAAGAACATTTAAATAGGATTAAGCATTCGGAATAGAAAATAAAACACTTTTCTCTTAAAATAGTCAGCTTAAAAATTATAAGAGTGCATTAATTTCTACAAAATCAATGGATCATATAATGCCATATAATCATAGTAATAATAAGTAATCAATAAAGAATTTATTTCCTAATGTTGAGAAACAATATTTAAAATCAAGTGTTTAATTGGGAGGATAATTAAAAGAGATTAAATTTAAGATTCCAAATGAAGATGCTGATGAATTTCCTAAAATGTAAAATGGATAATCATCATCACCTATAAGAGAGTATCCTTAATAGGATGATTTTAATAATACGAATTTTGAGAAAACAAATTCAAATATGAAGAGAGGATTTCAACCATTTAAAGTGTATGATGAAGAAGAAACCAAATAAATAATAGGGAGGTATTTTGATAAAGGGAATTTTTGAATTAAAAATACTGTTCAAAAATATAATAATTTATTTGATTATTACTTAATTTTTTTAGTTTTTTTAAAATAATAATAATATATATATATAAATATTTTTAAAATTCTAATAATTAAAAATATTTTATAAAATTATATATAATTTATTAGATAAAGTAAATGTATCTTTATATTATATATATATATTGTCATTCAAGTTGGATTCCTGCATGTTAAAGGGATCTAATAACTAAATCTTCATATTCTTCAAGTGATACTTGACCATCATCATTGAGGTCAGTCATTCTCATCCAAGATTTAACATCTTCTTAAGTTGGATTATAGTGAATACCCATAGATTTATATGTTTCAATTAATAATTATGGAACCTAGAGATTATTTAGAATGATTTATACTTCATTTTCAGTTATGAATCCAGAACCATCTTAATCAAATTTACGAAAGAGTCTTCTAGCAACATCTAAACGTTCTTCAACAAATTTAGAATATTATCTCTTAGGTCTTTTAGGTGACTCTCCAGTTATACCAACTAAGTATTTGATAGCTAATGCTTCAATGTCTTAGATTGTGATTTTGCCATCTCCATTTCTATCAAGGATTCTTTGATAAGTATCTATATCTGATTTGCTTGGATTAAATCCTTTAGACATTCCTTTATATGCATCGACCATCATAGGTGCTACTTCTCCTTAATCTAAGATTCCATTTCTATCTCTATCATAAGATTCAAATAGTCTTCTTGCAACATGTTTTGCTGATTCTACATCACATATTCCACCTAATGGAATTTAAGAACGAAGAACTGATGAAGCCATTGAATTTCAAATTTATAACGATTAAAAATAAAAATGATTTTTTATTAATACCATTTCTAGGAATCATGATGTTATTTTTCAATTTAAATATTTATGTANGATTAAATTTAAGATTCCAAATGAAGATGCTGATGAATTTCCTAAAATGTAAAATGGATAATCATCATCACCTATAAGAGAGTATCCTTAATAGGATGATTTTAATAATACGAATTTTGAGAAAACAAATTCAAATATGAAGAGAGGATTTCAACCATTTAAAGTGTATGATGAAGAAGAAACCAAATAAATAATAGGGAGGTATTTTGATAAAGGGAATTTTTGAATTAAAAATACTGTTCAAAAATATAATAATTTATTTGATTATTACTTAATTTTTTTAGTTTTTTTAAAATAATAATAATATATATATATAAATATTTTTAAAATTCTAATAATTAAAAATATTTTATAAAATTATATATAATTTATTAGATAAAGTAAATGTATCTTTATATTATATATATATATTGTCATTCAAGTTGGATTCCTGCATGTTAAAGGGATCTAATAACTAAATCTTCATATTCTTCAAGTGATACTTGACCATCATCATTGAGGTCAGTCATTCTCATCCAAGATTTAACATCTTCTTAAGTTGGATTATAGTGAATACCCATAGATTTATATGTTTCAATTAATAATTATGGAACCTAGAGATTATTTAGAATGATTTATACTTCATTTTCAGTTATGAATCCAGAACCATCTTAATCAAATTTACGAAAGAGTCTTCTAGCAACATCTAAACGTTCTTCAACAAATTTAGAATATTATCTCTTAGGTCTTTTAGGAGACTCTCCAGTTATACCAACTAAGTATTTGATAGCTAATGCTTCAATGTCTTAGATTGTGATTTTGCCATCTCCATTTCTATCAAGGATTCTTTGATAAGTATCTATATCTGATTTGCTTGGATTAAATCCTTTAGACATTCCTTTATATGCATCGACCATCATAGGTGCTACTTCTCCTTAATCTAAGATTCCATTTCTATCTCTATCATAAGATTCAAATAGTCTTCTTGCAACATGTTTTGCTGATTCTACATCACATATTCCACCTAATGGAATTTAAGAACGAAGAACTGATGAAGCCATTGAATTTCAAATTTATAACGATTAAAAATAAAAATGATTTTTTATTAATACCATTTCTAGGAATCATGATGTTATTTTGCAATTAAAATATTTATGTACATCTGTAAAAAAGAAAGAGAAGAATAATTTAGACCACAATTAACTCTTTATGAAAAGAGGGAACTATGGCATACGATTCTTGAAAATCGAGGGAATGTGAGTTTGGTAGCATAAAGAATGGGAAAACCTTAAGAAATAATAGAATAAGATTTATTAGAGATATTTATTGAATGTTTACTGATAGTTAATGATCATATAGGATAGACAAAGAATGAAGCTGTTATTTAAAAATTAAAAGTAGAAAATGTTGTCTCTGTAATCTAATTGGCATCAAGAAATAATTCTTATTATACAAGTGTTAAGAATCTAAACTTATTATTAAACATGATTTAATGTGCATTGTAGTAAGATGATTTGGAAAAAAATTTGAGAGATTTATAAAAATAATCTAAATTTGAATGTTTATTTTTTGAGATCAAATGTTTATTTTGGGATCAAATAAATGATTTATCTGATGATGAATAATAACAATAAGTGATTGTAAATAATGATACTTAAACAAATGGTACATTCAGAGATGTATATATAAAAATAGATTTACCAGAAGAAGAATAAGAAACAAATAAGTAAGATAAGAAGAATATGATATCAGATAAACAATTTTTAACACATTTAAATAAAATAATGGCCGAGAAATAAGTACCATATTGGGAATAAGTGGTAGTAAGATGGAATCTAATGTAAAATATATTTAATAATTGATTTCTATACAATTAATTATATTACTTAACAATAATAATAATAAAATGAAATATTTTATAATACTCTTATTGATTTTAGTATGTTAGACAACTATGTCTTGTGATTATTACAAATCAGATATGGATTGTATTAAAAATAACAGTATAAAATGCAGATGGAATGAAATAACAAGTTAATGTTAATATACAGATGGACTCAATTTTGGATGTTCCAATTTGCTTAGTTATCAAACTTGTATTGCCTAAACATATTATCCTGATGGTACATTGGCAGAATGTAAATGAAATTGATGAAAATCATAGGCATTTTCAGTGGGTATTGTCGTAAGGTTGCAACCTTATTAAGCAATTGTTCAAAAAATCTATCCAGAGCAGCTTGTTTATCAGTATAAGAAGACTATTGTTTTTGGAATGATAGTTGTTAAACGATTTCTGAAGTTGAAGCTAACAATATTGCTATAAGTGCATCAGATTCAATTCAATTAGCAAGTGTAAAGGTTTGTCGTCTTATAACGACATAAGAAGGTAATAAGTAAGAATAAAGAGTTAAGTTCTTCATTAATCTGGAGTCCATGTAGTTTTAACTGGATTGTACAAGACTTCCCTAATGGGTATTCAAGCAAACACATATAAAAATCTGATGTTAGTTCCTGGTTGTGTAAAACCTCCAGATATTGTATATCAATATTTAAGATGTTCAGCTTCAGGTTTAAATAAATTAGGATGTATAAAAATAGAGACTGAAAGTTGTATTTTTTAAAATGGCATATGTTAATTAGTTGAATTTACTGATTAACTTAAATGTTCTGATGCTTTAAATAAATTGGCATGCTTATCAGTTACTAATTTAGCAGAAACTTGTTATTGGTCTTCAGGATAATGTTAATATAAAACAGTTACATTATAAGATGATTGTTCTTTTGATATATAAGTATCACCTAGTGTCTGTGCAAATGTATCCAAAATCTCATGTTATTTTGATTCCTAAACTAAAAAATGTAATTCAATGTGTAAATCACAAAGTAATATGAAAACAGAAACAAGTTGTAGATAAAGCTCTTCTGGTTGTATGTGGAATGATTAATATGGATGTCTTTTTGATGATAATAAAGAATGTGGAAAGTTAGGGTAAAATAAATTATCATGTAATGAAGCTATTTAATAGTGTTAATTTCTTAATGGATAATGTTTATTAATTAACTCACTAGATCAACTTAAATGTACAAGTGGCTTAAATAAAATTAGTTGTTTGAATTTGAAAAATCCTAGTCAAGTTTGTTATTATGATGGTTTACAATGTAGTATCTATTAAGTTACTCCTGAAACTATGTGTTAAGATCTTACTTCTCATAATCCAAATGCTTGTCGAAAAGTTACAACCGAAGCATGTTATTGGAAAGATGGTTTATGTAAAACTACTGATGGTTCTTTAACTTGTCAATAAGAAGGACTTAATAGATTAGGTTGTCTTAATAGTACAATGTCTTCTTGTAAATGGAATGAACTTTCAGGAGTATGTACATCAATTACTATTAAAAGAAGTGATGAATGTTCTACACTTAAATTAGTTAATGCTGTTGCTTGTAGAATGGTCAATCATATCATTAATTTATCATCTTAACTTTGCAAATATAATTCTGAAACCAATAGTTGCTAAACTTTTGTCATGACTGATGATATTACTTGTGATACTATTGGACTCAATTAAAAGGCTTGTTCTAGTATAACCAAATCATCATTAAGTTGCCGATGGTTGTCCAATCAATGTGCTACTGTTTAAAGTTTAGGTGGAGCTGTTACCTGTTCTTCGCTTTAAAGTGTTACTTCTAAAACCTGTGCTATGGTTTAATAGGTTGTGGAAAAATGTAGATATGATTCTAATGTCTAAAGTTGTTCTGCCTCTGTTGATCCAAGTACTTAATGTACTGCTTCTGGATTGAATCCTTATGCTTGTGCTTATTTGAGATCATCCTGTTATTTTGATACGTTTAACAATAGATGTACTACAGCTACTGATTTTACAAATATAAGATGTGATACAAATTTCCCTTCAAAATCCACTTGTTTATCTATAACTTTATAAGGATAATATTGTATATGGAATTCAATTGATTCTATTTGCTAATTATAGGCATTTCCAGTCTCTAATGAATGTTCCAAATACAAAAATGTGAATAAATAGTTTTGTTTAGCCTATGAAATCAGTCAATCAAAGTGGGTTGGTACAAATAATTTTTGCACATATGATAGTACAAATTAACTTTGTTAGTTATATACAAGTGCATCTGACTGGGCTGATTGCGGAAGCACTCTTGATATAAATTTACATGCATGCATAAGGTTTTCAAATAAATCTCTTAATTGTTATTTTGATATAACTTCTTTAAAATGTTAAGAAATAACTGCAAATAATGATCCATTATTAAATACTCTATAATGTAAATAATGTGGTTTTAAATTATGTTCAAGTATTACAACATCAAAATAATATTGTTAATGGATTAAATCAGATGATGATACAAAATGTAAATTACTTTCCACAGGAGCAGAATGCAGTAGTTATGTAAATGAAATAGTCAATGCGAATACTTGTGCTAGTACAAAATCAGTATCAAGTTGCAAGTTTAATACAAGCACAAATAAATGTGAGTTAATTAATAATTCTGAAAATACATTATCTTGCAATACAAGTGGATTGAACGAATAAGCTTGTATTACAAATACTAGTGGTGCATGCTATTTTGATAAGAATGAATATAAATGTTAGGAAGTAACAAATAATACAGCAAGACGTATAAACTGTAATGATTCAGTAAATCAATTGGGATGTTTGGCATCATAGAGAGAAGCTTGTTATTGGGATACAGGTGATCGAAAATGTAAGAATGTGACAGATATAAAATATGATTAAGAGTCCTGTTCATCTTTGAATACTCGTTTATATAATGCAATAGTATGTGCAATGGTAAGTAAATCAAATGAAATGTGTGAATATAATGCTGTTACATTCCATTGTGATTCAATATCAATGAATTCAAGTTGTAAAGTAGGATAGAATGAGACAGCTTGCGAATAGAATTCCAGTTGTGATATATTCAATACTCGTGATTATATATGTTAATCCAAACCATCTCCTCCATAAAGTGATTGTAATAATAAGAATACGGATAATGATTGTATAGGAGTAACAACATCAACTTGTGGTTGGTTTAATAATATATGTGTAAGTATTAAAGTAGATGAAAATACATAATGTAATTAATTTAATCTAGCTTCTGGAGGCAAGGTTAATTCGATAATCTGTTCTTAAATATAATCATCAAGTTGTGGTTATGACACTACTAACAAAGTATGTATAAGCATAGAAACAAATAATAATCCTTGTAATACTTCAGGCTTGAATAGAAAAGCTTGTATTTAAAATACAAAAGGTTCTTATTGTGAATTTAAGCAGAATAGATGTTAGACAATTAATTAAATAAGTATGATAGATTAAGAATTGGAGAATTTGAATGAAGATGCATGTATTAATGTTTAATAAGTACCTTGTTAATTTGACAAAACAGATAAAAAATGTTCTGAAATATCAGAAAGTACTCTTATGGATTTCACTTGTTAAAGCTATTCAGATCCAAGTAAGAAAATAGTGAATGGTTTAACATGTTCATATGCTAATTCTACTTCCTCATGTATTTACGATACATAAAATTCTGTTTGTAAATAAGATACTACTCCATTACCATTGTGTAACTCTAATTCTACAATAAACTCTGTATACTGTCTTAATTATATTTCTTAATAAACTTGCAAATTCTCATCTGATACTTGTAGTGTTATAACTTCAATGAATTTGGAATGTTAAAAGGCTGAATCATTTAAACAATGTATTAATAGTAGAATTTCTGCATGTTAATGGTCAAATAATAAATGTTAATAATTTACACCAAACGTAGATTGTACATCATTAACTAATATAAATTCATATGCTTGTATGCAAAATAATTACTAAACTTAGAATTGTTAATTTAAAGATAATGGATTATCATCATAATGTATAATACCAACAAATACATTATAACCATGTGATGGTTTAAATAAAAATGCATGTCTTGCCAACACAGCAAATTCCTGTTATTATTATAAAATTTGCATTGATATAACAACTTCTCCATATGAAGCTTAATGTATAAGTTAATATTCATTTACTTAATCTGCATGTATTAGAATATAAACTCCTAAATAATTATGTAAATGGGATAATGGATCTTGTATTGCATTTACTATTTAATCATCTGATTTATGTAGTTTATATTCTGCAAATATTTATTCTCCATAAGTGTGTGCATCTATAGTAACTTAATCTTGTTATTGGAATAATGGATGTGTTACAGATAATGCACCAAATTGTAATTCAATGGGAGCCAATTAAAAAGCATGTGTTGGAGCATTATCAGGTAATTGTATATTTACAAATAATTTATGTCTTGATGTTCTAATTAATGATGTTACATCATCCAAATGTAGTGATCCTTCAAATAAAAATGGTTGTCTTTCGTTATATAATGGAGAATCTTGCCAATGGATTAATAATGTTTGTACTTAAATTACTGTTAATAATAATTGTTTATCATATTCTCAAGTAAATCCTGGAGTGTGTTCATAAACTACAGATATTGCTTGTACTTGGAATTCAAATTCATGTCAATAAGTTACTATTACTTCTAATTATTGTGACTAAGGAATGAATAAGTTAGCATGTGTCAATTATACTTCAGCTTAATGTTATTATATAGATGGAATGTGTGAATAAGTTACTGATTATTCACAACTAAATTGTACTAGTAACTTAAATCAAAAAGCATGTATTTCTCACACTTCAAAATGTTGTCAATGGACATCTAATTAATGTGTAGATTCTAGTTATTTAAGCACTTGTAATAGTATGTCTAATTTATCTAAATATTGTTGTCAATAATAAATTGGAGATAATTGCACTTATTCTTCTTCTTGTACATAATTACTTGTTCAAAATTCGAAATGTCAAGAAGCTATTAATAAAACAGCATGTTTATGGATATTATAACCATGTGAATGGGATCCAATCCATTTATTATGTTCGCCTGTATCAAGATCATTTGGATGTCTATAAAATCTTAATATTGCTGGTTGTGTTACTTAAGATATCTTTTGCATGTATGATGATATTAATTAAGAATGTATTCCTGGTAATACTTCATCTTGTATTGACTTAAAATACTCTTCTTTATCTGAAACTTAATGTCTTGATGTTATTGATGTTGGTTGTACTTAAAATAATAATCGATATGGTTGTTCATTAACAGGAATTAATGCATAATGTTAAAATAGAATTAATAAAATAGCATGTCTAGATAATATTAATAATTGTTTTTGGGATAAAGATGAATAAACATGTAAAAATATGAATGCTAATAATAAATAACCATTTTGTCCAGGAATTAGAGAAGATGAAGTTAGTAGAGGATACTGTTCTAATTTTACAGGATGTAGAATAGATTCCTCTAATTAATGTGTGGATATTGAAAAGAATAATACTCAATGTGATTTATTAAATTCTATCTCTTCCTAAAATAGTGTTTTCTGTTAATCATCAACCCTTGCGGGTCCTTGTTAGTATAAACCAAACGAATTAAGATGCAGTAGTTAAATTACAGGAAAAGTATGTGAAGATAAAGTAAATATAATTGGATGTTAATATATTGAAGAAAATTGTATCTGGAATAATGGTTCATGCAAAATTGCTGCTCCAGATACAATTTACAGAAATTGTTCAGAAATTACATCTAAATATACTTGTCTACGTAATGTATCTACTGCTTGTATATGGGATTCCAATAAACACTTATGTGTTAACTATTCTGGTGATATGAAAAGTTGTTCTTAATATGTAAATCTTACAATATCTCCAGGAATTTGCTATTTCTTTTCAACCGATTATTGTGCATATAAGGAATCCAAATGTTATCTTGAAAGTGAATAATCAGTTTGCGATCAATCATTAAGTCCTTTAGGATGCTAAAATAATAAATCAAATAATTGTTATTGGAGCATTTAATTAGGTAAATGCCTATAATTAACTGATGAAAATTTGGCTAAGGATAAAACTTGTCCATTATTTAAATATTCTTAAAAAAGATTTTGTATTGCACCTATTAATGAAGGATAAATTTGTCATTGGACTTCTAATTAATGTAGAAGTGCTGATACATATGGAGTGAATTGCACTTCTGAACTATCATTATATGGATGCTTAGCAGTAGCCAAAGAAAATGAAAAATGCATATACAAAGATAATAAATGCTAATACATTGATAATTTTATTATTTCTTGTCAAGATCAACTAAATATA
The DNA here is from genome assembly GCA_905182985.1 of Paramecium sonneborni. Taxonomy (NCBI): domain Eukaryota; phylum Ciliophora; class Oligohymenophorea; order Peniculida; family Parameciidae; genus Paramecium; species Paramecium sonneborni. Next base: position 391,220 of record CAJJDN010000062.1, read on the forward strand.
TATGGCTGTGTAAATGTAACATAAGAAGGACAATTTTGTAAATGGTTAGGTCAATAATGCAGTTCATTAACTGATTCTGATTATGAATTTACAATAGATCATCATATCCTTATTAATTAACATGTATGCAGAAGAGCATATACAATGAAAGATAGTTCTATCCAAAATTTATAGAATGTTTCAGTCAAGTATGATAATATTAATTACATCTGTATTTTTGCAGATAATTAAAATGATTTGTGTGATACTCCAGGATTGAATTATTTTGGATGTTTAAGTACAAAGGCAGATAGATGTGATTGGGTTAATAATAAATGTGTAAAATACAGTGATAGTATAGAATACTCAACTTGTGAATAATATCAAACAGTATCACCAAAAGTGTGTTCTTCAATTACTTTAAATAACATTAAATGTTATCATGATAGTGAAACATTATCTTGTAAAACTTTTGTTGAAACAACATTAGTGTTTGTGAATTTTGTAAGTACTTTAAATGGTTTAAATAAATAAGCTTGTCTTAGTATCACTCAATAACCAAGTATTTGGTTGGATGAAAAATGCTAATTCAATAGAATAATTAATGGAGTTACTTAATGTAACCAATTAAAAAATGTAAATGCAGTTTCATGTTCATTAGTTGATGTAGATGAAGTTATATGTAAATATTTATCAGATGGTTAATGCACATCAATTTTTGATTCTAAAATTGATACTTGTAAAACTATAGGACTCAATAGATTAGGTTGTGTTTTAGTAGAGAATGATAAATGTTAATTTGTGGATTACAAATGTTAATATTATGATGGAGATACTTCTGTGTGCAATAATTTGATTAATGTAAATAAAAATGTTTGTATAGCCTTAAACACATAAGGTTGTAAATTTAGTTATCTTTCTAGAGGTTGTGTTGATGTATATTCTAATGATAAATGTGATGCTCCTGGCCTAAATCAAATAGGATGTCTACAATTACCAAATTGTAAGTATATAAATTCTGAGTGTTTTTGCTCTGGATTGACTTAACTCTATGATATAATAGATTGTACAATTTACACAATGTAAAATTGTACTGCTTCTTAATGCATTTTTGATTTATAATAGAGTAAATGTAGAGTCAAAAATTGCAACGATATTTCTTTAGATCTATGTGAATCAACCAAAATAAATCAATATTAATGTTATAAAAATAAATCATAATGTCAAGCTGCTCGTAAATGTTCTGATTTATTCAATGTTTCTGATTGCACTAAATTTACAATTAATAACAAAAAATGTAATATTGACTTGTACAATTAAAATCACTGTATTGAATAAAGTTGTATCCATCTCACTTAAGATTAATGTAGTGGAAATTGCATGTGGTCTTATTATGAATGTTAAATTAAGTAATGCACTTACATGAAAAAAGAAGAATGTACTGGCTCTATTAACAATGAATAATGCATTTGGAATGATAATTAATGTATTGGTATAAGTTCCTGTTAAGAATTCATGCAATATATAAGTGAAGATACTTCTAAAGAGAATGCTTGTAATTAATAATAAATTGCTGGAAAATAATGTTATTGGTTATAAATACAATCTTTCAGCAATAAATATTCTTGTATCTCATCATTATGTTTATAATTTGGTTCAAGTGCCAATAATTGTAATGGATCAGAAATCCAATCCTAATTGTGTGTTCTATTACCAAATAATCAATGTATTTCTTGTTATGAAATTAATGATCCTTGCACATGTATGAATATGGGAAATTATTGTTATTATAATTCTAAAAGTGGATGTCAGTCCAATCTATGTTAATATATGGATTATTCTCAATGTTTGCAATCTTCTGATAGATGTACATATCTTGATAACTCTTGCAAACAAATATGTTCTAAATTATAAATGGAATAATGCAAACAAAGAACCAATGATTGCCATTGGAACTCGAATATATTATTATGTCAAGATGGAGCTGAAACAGAAGCTTCTATCAATACAATATCAGATGTTATTGATGTAGAAACCATATAATCATCATTATTGATTACTGCAGCATCAATTATAGTATTCCTTTATTAATGATATTATATATAATAATAATTTTAAATGTTTCATAAAATCAAATTATACTTAATTTTCTAAGCATTCTCCAATTCAGTTACTAACAACTCATTATTAACCTTTAAAATTATTGACTCATTATTGTTATTACTAACATAAGATAATAATTTTGATCCAGAAACATAAATTAATTTAACTTCATTTGGTGTAATTTTATAAATCTCTTCATCATTTGATAAAATATAAAAATAATTACTGCCTTCCTAAAGTACCTTCTATATTTTATTTATCTCTTGCTTTTACTGCAACTAAATGATATTAACATTGTCTTTGTTTATGCTAACCCATTTAATTCCATAAAAACTATGTATAATACCATTCATTTTTGATTCTCCCTTAATTTATTATCCAAAATGAGTAAATAATATTCTTTAGTCTGTCTATTTTAAAAAATTAATTCTCTCCAGATCTTCTAATGGTAAACTATTTCTAAATGTTATTAATTATTAATTTAATATACTAAACTCAAAGATATGTTACATTTCATAGTTAGTATTATTATATATCTCAATAATTTTCAATTTATATGTACTTGTGATTATAAATCGATTATTCCATATATTTTATATATTTACAATAGCATAATCTAACATAAAACCACAACTAATCTTATTTTTACTTTTACCATAAAGTAAATAACTCTATATAGTAGGTTATTCATTATTGGTTTGATTATTGTTTTAGTAAGTTTAAGTACGAAAATCTATCAATTAAAGAAATGTTTTTTGTTGCATATCAGTTTACAAAACATAATTATTATTTGGTGCTTTGTCTTGATATTGAACTTTTTATTCATAGATGATAATCCCAACATAATATGGGCAATATTTAATGGCNTTTCTTGTTATGAAATTAATGATCCTTGCACATGTATGAATATGGGAAATTATTGTTATTATAATTCTAAAAGTGGATGTCAGTCCAATCTATGTTAATATATGGATTATTCTCAATGTTTGCAATCTTCTGATAGATGTACATATCTTGATAACTCTTGCAAACAAATATGTTCTAAATTATAAATGGAATAATGCAAACAAAGAACCAATGATTGCCATTGGAACTCGAATATATTATTATGTCAAGATGGAGCTGAAACAGAAGCTTCTATCAATACAATATCAGATGTTATTGATGTAGAAACCATATAATCATCATTATTGATTACTGCAGCATCAATTATAGTATTCCTTTATTAATGATATTATATATAATAATAATTTTAAATGTTTCATAAAATCAAATTATACTTAATTTTCTAAGCATTCTCCAATTCAGTTACTAACAACTCATTATTAACCTTTAAAATTATTGACTCATTATTGTTATTACTAACATAAGATAATAATTTTGATCCAGAAACATAAATTAATTTAACTTCATTTGGTGTAATTTTATAAATCTCTTCATCATTTGATAAAATATAAAAATAATTACTGCCTTCCTAAAGTACCTTCTATATTTTATTTATCTCTTGCTTTTACTGCAACTAAATGATATTAACATTGTCTTTGTTTATGCTAACCCATTTAATTCCATAAAAACTATGTATAATACCATTCATTTTTGATTCTCCCTTAATTTATTATCCAAAATGAGTAAATAATATTCTTTAGTCTGTCTATTTTAAAAAATTAATTCTCTCCAGATCTTCTAATGGTAAACTATTTCTAAATGTTATTAATTATTAATTTAATATACTAAACTCAAAGATATGTTACATTTCATAGTTAGTATTATTATATATCTCAATAATTTTCAATTTATATGTACTTGTGATTATAAATCGATTATTCCATATATTTTATATATTTACAATAGCATAATCTAACATAAAACCACAACTAATCTTATTTTTACTTTTACCATAAAGTAAATAACTCTATATAGTAGGTTATTCATTATTGGTTTGATTATTGTTTTAGTAAGTTTAAGTACGAAAATCTATCAATTAAAGAAATGTTTTTTGTTGCATATCAGTTTACAAAACATAATTATTATTTGGTGCTTTGTCTTGATATTGAACTTTTTATTCATAGATGATAATCCCAACATAATATGGGCAATATTTAATGGCTTCATGGAATTTATTAAATTCATATCTGTTAATGATTTCAAATTGTTAATTATAGATAGTTAAATAGCATTTAGATTATTGTTAAGAATAAATAACTAATTGATTATTCACATATTCATAATAGATAATTTTTTCTTAGAATTTGATTTTAGTAATTTAATTCTTTTGATTTTACAGTAATTTATAATATTTGACTTCATCATTACAGAAACTGAATAAATATGAATCATTACTAAAATAAAACTGTCCATCAAAGATTGAACTACAGTAATTCATTAATTTTAATTGTAGAGCATTGAGATACTATTCTTCAGATGTGGTATTTTCAATTTCTGATATGTATATTGATAATACTTACTATTTTGTTAAGATGAGTAATCTGTTTTTACATCTATTGATAGTGACAACATCTACACATTGGATTTGCTTATAATAATGTTTTACATGTTCTAAATTTCTTATTAAGAGAAAATGAAGTGCTTGATCATCTTAGAAACAACTTAAACGATAAGGTTGAAAACTAATACTAATATCAAATTGTATGCATTATTAAGAGAAGTAATCATAACTTTAGATAAGTTTTGTATTGAATATGGAGAATTGATTATTGACTATATAAAAGAGTCCAATAACATTAAAATCATTTAATGCATAAACAGAATGCACTTCTTATTCTAATTAGATTATTTCTTCAATCTACTTATCTTCAGATAAAAAAATGATACTGCTATGAATGTGTAGAATAATAGATTTAGACAATGCACAAGTATCAATGTAATCAATTGGGATTAAATCTGTAAATTTACATTCCCATTAGAGTTTTTTCATCTTGTAAAATTATACTGTGTTATTATTTGTAATAATGACAGATTTGTCATTTTGAATAGAAACATTTTATACTTCTTGTAAATATTCAATAGTTTTATCATTAAGTTCCATTAAATATCTATGATTAAAGAGGAAACATTGTTGATTAATTCTTTGAATACTTCCATTAAGAAATTTGAATTTAGCTTCAAATGTCAATTCATCAGCTGATTTAAGAAGAATCACATTTTCTTGGGAAATAATAGTGAGATCATCATTTTATTTAACAATTATCATTTATTATAATTCAACGTATTTGTGAGTGCCTATAAATATTTTGTAATAGTATCCAACTCTTAAATTTTTAAAGCTGTTTTCTTTTATTCTGTCATTTTTTTTGCCGCTTAACAAGCCTATTTATTTGGGAATTCTAAATCAAAAACATTATTTTAATTCTCGAATCTATAAGTCACATGAAGCATTTTTAAATTCAATCTTTCTACCATTTCGTCTGTATTCTTCAAACTATATGAAATAATGCATTTAGCTGCATTTAAACCTTACATTAGATCCATAACCACCAAACAATTAGAATCTTCCAAAATACATGCATCAATATTTTGATATTTACATAAATGTTTAATAAATTAACAATATGGTTCTTCTTCTAAATTGTAGACATTATCTGATTAGTATTTCAAAGCAGGTCCATCTCCAAATGGTTTTGGATTATCAAGTATTTGTTATTCCTATTCTTGGAATCCAAAAAAGACTGATGTTGTATATTTCAAAATCAACAATATCATCATATCTTTCCTAATCTTGTCTTATTATTTTACAGGTTCCATAAAATAAATACTTTCATTATGTTTAATATCAATTTAACAAACACCTTTTTGAGTCATCTCATATAATAATTGTATATGAGTCTATGGCCAAATTGAAATTGATGTCTTGCTATATATTGTATATTTTATTACTTTAATACTTTATAATCTGTATAAAAGAATTCTATTACATAATGCATTTCTAAATGATTCTTTATATATTCATTTATCTTTTGGATATGATTTAAGACGATATTTCTAAATCTATCTTTATAATGTAAGTCATAACTCTCAAGGTCGGTTCTACAAAAGTCAATCAACATTTAAATTGACAAAATATAAGTTCCTAATCTATAAGGTGGTAATCCTATTTCTAAAATATTTAGTAATTTATCTTGCATAAAATATTAAGTTTCTTAACAATTTTTATATAATTCCATATTTTTATCTGGAGTTATCATGCCAATTTATTCTAAAACTGAATGAGATATGTTTTTTGAATGTCGTAGTGTTTTAATAAATAAAAGTACCATAAATACTACAGTATCATCATTACTTTCTAAATGTTTCATCAATGCATAAAATGGTGTTTTATCATTGATTGTTGTGTTTCCATTTATTTTACTTTTTTCATTTTTCTCCATAAAACTCAAAGCAGATGTTTTATTTTTGAATTATGATTTTACTATTGTTATATCACACAAATCAGTAATATTAAGTAAATCATCATATCTTTTTGAATCATTTATTAATGTTTTAAAATGTTCACAATTCACTTTTTAATATTATTATATAAAAAATACATTCTCTCTTTATAGATTATGTTTCATATGAGGAAACTCCTCTTAATAGTTCATCCTTATCATTAACATTAACATCTTCGCTTATTTCACAATCTTTATAAATAAATTAAGAATATGCTTAGATGAATATTTTCTCTTTCTATATCCAAGTCTCACTCATACTTATATCCTTTTCATATGAATTCAACTTAGAATTTGTATCTAATATTTATATTTAAATTTACTTAATTAAGTTATAAAATCAATAATCTCTGGATCTTTTCCAAGTATAAAAAGTGTTAACAAATCTAAAAATTAACTAAAACTAAAACTCTTGTATATTTAGATTAAAATGAAAAGACAAAATTTAATATCAATTACCTATTAATTTTATTAATTATTAGTTGATTATGATGATGTGAATATACTAGTAAATGTGATATTACCTAATGATTATCCTCTATTATGTTAATATTTCTAAGATTATTATTAATTCATTGATTATCTCTAAGGTAACTGATTCTATTTCATTGATTATTATTATTATTATTGCCCACTTTTAATAATTCCCATAACTATTGTTGGAACAAATCCATATACCATAATTGAATTCACTATTATTGGTAATGCATCTAAATTTGTTTTTAAGAGATCTTCTAGAAAATATAATATATCCAATTAATCATCTAATAGCAATTTTATTATCTTATGTGATTCTTATCTTCCCTCCTAAATTAAACCTCCTATATAAAATAATGCATCTCTCATATAACAACTAAATTGCACATAAAATAATGCGAATGGAAAAGATCTTACATATCTACGTAATTAAGGTAAATTTATTTTTGTAATTCCTAAAACTATGTTTCTTACACTTGTTCTAATAAGATTTTCTTTATGCTTATAGAATCCTATTGCCTTCATCAACATTGGAAATGTGCTAAATTTCTATGGAGATTGGAATTACATACCAAATTATAGAACAATTGTAAACTCTGCTCATCTATCCTAATCGAAACACATTTCAACAAATTTATATAATAAGCTATGATTTCATCATCCCTAAAATTATAATCTGCTATAATTATTCCATTTAATGCACTATGACTTAATATGTAATTTATGCTAACTGGTCTTTATATATTTTGTAATAACATTGTAATTGTTTTAATTACAGCCACTACAACTTCCCTTTATCCAGAATGCACTAAATCTAAATACAATGACATCGTCTTTTAATCACAAAAGTAACTATAATGTCAATAATAAATCCCTTACTCAAAAAATGTGTCATTGTTCTTATCTCCCCACATAATACTTTAACAAATCTATCCAATTTAATCTACTACATCATAATTATTTAGCTATATCTTTTAATTCAATTACTCATATGCCTCCCTATCATAAATTATACAATAGAATACACTAATGTATCTGGATCAGATTATAAAGGTGGCTATTTTGACATTTAATAATATATATTTAATAATTTTATTCAAATTTTATTCTGACAACCATTCTCCTCAACTTCAAAATTTCTTATATTAACAAAATTTTTTCGATCATTCTATATCTTAAATCTTCATTCAAATAATGCTATTTTTAGAATCATCTAAATTTTATTCAAACATGAAATTTCAAAATCAAAAATCATTTAAAGTACTTCAATATGACCTTAAAAAAGTCCCTTTTAATTAAAATTAATCTTTGCATATTCACTCATTAAAATTTACTAAAAAAAATAAAATTAATTTTATTTGAATTTAATACTATTGTTTTCGTTAAAATATAATAATATAATTCAAATTACCAAATGCTTATATAATTAATCATGAACATCGAATACAGAATTTTATATCAATATAAATAAAATATAATTATAAAACAAGGTTTAATATTTTATGATTAAAAATCAAAGAACTGAATATGAATTTAAATTTCAAACAACTTGCAAAATTTTCTTTATCTAACCAATTAATTAATAAGATATTCATATACGATTTTCTTTATAAATAACTATAAATATATTTCAAACTAAAAATAATAATTTATTGCTCTTATTTGTAAAGGATACTTTTTGAATAGAATAAATCTTACATGGTTGTATATTTTTATAATTTTTTGTATGCAAAAGGTACATCTATAATCATTAATTATAATGCACATATTTGTTATTTTTTTTCATAAGAATGTTTAAAATATGGAAATCCTGGAGAAAGGGAAACTTATACTTATGATTGAGGAAATGAAATAATAAATAAAGAATGAAGTATTTTCACATTTTAATAATTTTTAAAACCTTATAAAAGATGATTAATTGGTTTTGGTTTAGAAATGTTTTAACCAGTTAAAGATCCTTAAGTTTAAATTGTTTATGGATGTTTTTATATTATTTATCAATATGAGATCGTTCAAAATGTTTATAATAGTTAACCTAAAATTATAACTCAATTATTGAAAATCAATAGAGCAAATGGATTATGAAATAATATTCTTAAATATATTTTCTACAAAACCTTTTAAAAACCCCCCATGAGCTCAAGAGAATAAGTCGTAAAGAAATTATAATAATTAGAAGATAGATCTAACTAATATGCATGGAATTTTCTGGTTGTTTATTTTTTGTTAAAATTGAATTTCTAAATTAATGTAAGATGATTCTCAATAATGGACTTATTGTATAATGGTTAGTACGTGAGGTTTTGACCCTCAAGATCTTGGTTCGATTCCAAGTAAGTTCAATTTTTTTAATTTGAAAAAAATTAATCTTATTATTGAAATATATATTAATCAATTTTAGATTATTAATATTATGCAATAGATTTGTGATTTCCATTTGAGATATATCAAATTCATCTGTGTTGATAATTCATGTAACAACAAATTACTTTGTGATGATTGCTCTAGAACATCAAATGAACATAGTAATCATAAAATAGTAGATGCTACTGCATTTTTGTAATAAGCAGAGACATTTTTAAAAGGAGGAAAGTAATTTGTATATGTAAACAATATAAGTCCTGACTTTGCTTTATATGGAAGTGATCTAGGTAATAAAACTAAAATCTTTCTCTCTAATAATGGAAACATTAGACATGAAATAAGAATGAATTATTTAAGAAAATTAGAAGACTCTATTGAAAAATATTTGCACTAAATGGTAGATAGCTTGTAATAATCAAAAAAAATGATTGTTGATTTTATAAATCAATCAATTGAAGACTGTTTTTCAGCATAAGTATTAAAGTAAGTTTCACATTTAACATAGCAACCGAGAAACTGGTCATATGATAGTTCAAACTGTAATGAGTGCTTTGAATGCTAAGATATCAACTAAGGAAGCGAATATATTATTATATCGATTGCACACAGGAGATTTGGAAAGAGAGCATTATGAAAAGAAAGTAATTATTATTAATAACATATTTATAGATTCAAGCTTTAGTTGAATTATTTCATTAAAATGTTAAGTAATTACTAGAACCAATGGCTAGTTAAGTACATAAATATTTAAAGCAATTTCATTAAGAAATGGAAAGAATTAGAAATTAAATTAAAGAAGAACATTTCTAAATTAATAAGATTAATATGTTACCAAAGGCATTCAAAATAAAGGATGTTACAAGCAATCCAAATTTATAATTAAAAGTACCACCTACATCATTTACAAAATTTTAAACTTCACAAAATACATAATAGTAAATTTATACTTTGGCTACAGATTATGATTAAGAAGATATAGAACAGTTGTCAAGATGGAAAATGAACAAACTATCCAAAACTCGAAAGCTTGAATTGTTAAAGAGTTTGGATTACACGCATCATACTATGAAAACAGAGCAATCTTAATCTATTGTAAAATAACAACTTCCAATTACTGCTCCATATGATCCAACAGGCACAGAATTTAAGAGAATTATTCAAGTCAATACATAACATACTTATCTATTGAAAATTATTAATATATAAAAGAATGTATGTTTGACAGCAGGTAAAGAAGGAACACTTAATGTTATTACTATTGAGATCGAATAGAGTGATCTATCTGTTGTTAATTAACATTAATTAAAACCTCATTAAGAATTGAAGGATGTAGAATTATGTTAAACACCAGGGATGTTCTTAACAACAGGTCGAAACATTAAAATTTTAAATGATAAATATATAGATTTAGGATTTACTGTTAAATTATTTTTGTATTAAGATATGAAATAAATTGAACAACTTACAGAATTTAGAGATTTACATTAATAACCAATTGAATAATTAAAATTTATTAATGAAAAATATTTGAGATAAACTGTTGAATATTCTAAATATAGCAATGAATTGGAATTTGCTACGATTTGTGTAGATTTTATTAAAGTTTGGAAGTTTTGTTTTGATAGTTCTAAAATATATGAGGGAGAAATGTTGGAGTAATACAAAGTAGAATTGAAACCTTCAGTAATCAAAAGTGTGGACTTTTCTGATGGATTGACAATAGCATCAGAGAAAACAACAACATATTTATTTCATGATTCTTAGTTGTTTAAATAAATAAAGAATGTGACAGGAAAGGATCAAGTACTTAGATCAAAATTGATTTCTAATCATAGACTTTTAATTATGACTTAGTAAGGAGTATTAACAATTGTTGATTTAAAAAAAATTTAATTACCACCTCTTCATACAAATTCAAAGGATAATAAACAATATGAACCTTAGAAAATTGTAATATATATAAATTAGTGTAGAATGTCAAAAAATATTTACGTTAGATATTATTTGAAAAGGAAGATAAGGAATTAGAATTGATAGATGTAATTTAAGTAAGAAAGAAGTTTTTCTGTCTTCTTCATAGTTCTTAGTTTGATCATTTCTTGATTTTAAATGAATAATTTGAAGTAAATAAAATATATATCTATCAGCTTGAAAATAAGTACAGAATATCCCCATCAGAAACTCGGCATCTAAAATTTTTAGAGATTCAGACTCATGATTTAATGATAGCAATTGAAGGTAAAAATGATTATAGTATATGGGATGTCAGCAAATGATTTTTAAATTATTATTTTTATATTGTGAATCAAAATCATTTATTAGTAAAAATGTCTATTATTTATAATATATAATAAAATAATTTTTATTTTAATGTATGAAAATAAATGATTTATTATTCATTGGAATATTCCCTTCTTAGGAGTACTAGCTATAAGTGCTGGTTCTGGTTTTTCATCTACGAATTGAATAGCTTCTCCTCCGGCTATAATTAAATTATGAAAATTAAATACCATAACTGGTATCAATTCCTTAGGATTCTTGGAAAGGATTGATTTTGAAGACTCCAGTTCCTTTCAATGGAATAACAAGCAATGCAATTAATAATGCCCAACCAATTAAAGCTAAAGCTCCTACAAGTTATAATCCAAATTATTTAAATCCTTTTCCAATCAAAAATCCTTTGCTAATAGTTAGTACTCCAACTAAAAGAGTGCCTAATAATCCTGGTCCCTTAATTTATGATATATAAAAAATACTAGATGTGTTGCTATAGTATAAGCAGGATCATCTACATGGGATCTTTTAATGATAAGAATTAATATAATATAGGTTAATCCTGCTAAGATTCCGGTAAGAGCTGCTCCCCAAATTCTAACATCATTAGCAATAGCAGAAATAGCAACGATTCCAGCAACACTTCCTCTTGCAAGAGCAATCAAACTAGTTTTATGTGTTTTCAAATATTAAACAATAAAACTTGTCAAAGCTGAGAATGTAGTTGCAACTATTGTATTAACTGCTATCAATCCTTATTCGTATTTATCATTTTTTCCTTATTTATTTGAACCATTAATGAAAATAAGTGTGGCTATAGTTAAGATAATGGATCCATAACCCATGTTAATTGGAGAATGATGAGGGAATATACCTGGGTGAACATTTCCTGCTTAATCTCTTCTTTCTTTTAAGAAAAATGAAACAACCAATGCAGTCACTCCACCGAATAAATGAATATAACTGGATCCAGCAAAATCAATGAATCCAAATTTATTCAACCATCCATTCGGTTAAACCCAATGCAATGCGACTGGATATAAGAAGCCTGATAAAACAGCTAGACAAACACTGATTGAAAAGAATCTTGATCTTTCTAATGTTCCCAATCCAAATAAAGATGTTACTATTATTGCACCGATACTCTAGAAAACTATTTATTATTCAAAATTTTCAAATTACTTAAATTTGCATAATCATCTCTCATTGCATCAGCTTTATAGCCAGCTCCAGCAAATCTATTAAAACCAATGAATTTATTTCCTTTGTCATCTCCAAAGGCAAATCCATAACCTAACTAATCAATTTTAAATTATATATTATTACAAGCCAGAAAAATAATATTGTAATAGCTGCCCCTAGTAAAACTGTGATTACTGCTGATTAAACAGATTTGTATCTCACAGCTCCTGAACCCATGAAAGCGAATCCCAATACTATTAATAAAGCACTAAATGATGTAACCAATACCCATGTTGAATCAATATTTGATACAATTGGGGTATAATTACTAGCTGCATTGATAACTGCATCAGTATTTGGTAAATGATTCATAATAATTTAATTATTTTGGGATATATATTTTCAAATTCATTTATATCATCAAAATTAAATACAAATAAAAATTAAACTAAACTTTTTTTCAATAATATTATCATAATATGTAAACTCTAGTTGGAACAAAAAAAGGATAAATCTATCATCTTGAAATCAATAGACCTAAATAATTGTATCTCTTTAATCTTAATCATAGAAATGCTATGTCTGTTTAACTATTTCAAGATTTCAAAGCTGCTGTTGATATCATTAATAAAACTGATGATATACGAGTTGTTGTCTTGACTGGAAGAGGAAAACAATTCTGTGTTGGTCTTGATCTTAAAGAAGCTCCAGAAATGTTTTAAGTAAACTATTAACCTTATATTAAATCAAGTTTCCAGATGAATTAGATTAAGCAAGAAAATCAATCAGAATATATGATCTAATCAAAGATTGGCAATATGCTATGACTTCATTAATTAGAATCAGAGTCCCTGTAATTGTAGGAGTCTAAGGTTATTGTTTGGGTGGTGGTATTGATCTCATTACCTCTGCTGATATCAGATATTGTACAGAAGATGCCAAATTCTCAATCAAAGAAATCGATATTGGAATGTATAATCAAATTCATCTTAATTTTAGGGCTGCTGATATAGGAACACTTTAGAGATTAGGCTTATAAAATTCTAACACATCACTCTTTAGAGAATTAGCTTATACAGGAAGAATGTTTAATGCTTAAGAAGCCTTGACACTAGGATTAGTAAGTAAAGTTGTCAAAAATGAACAACTTAATGATGAAATTTTTAAACTAGCAGAACTCATTGCCTCTAAATCTCCTATTGGGTGTTATACAATTAAAAGCATTTTGACCAGAGAATAAAATTTAGATTCATAATTAGATGTTATGGCAAGAACAAATATGGCCATGCTTTTTACAAATGATATGCCTATTGCTCTTGCCGCCTCTTTGACTAAAGGAAAAGCAGAATTTCCAAAATTATGAATAACATCAAATTTAAAATCAAATCATTTTTTAAACTATATTTAAAATATTTTATTATAATATTATCAATTGCAATCTATATGTATTTAAAAAATTAATATTTATTTTTTTTTGAATCTATACAGACTGCAAATATATTATTTTAATAGTCTAGCATTGATTATTATTATTTATATTAACTTTTCAATAAATATCACCATAAAATTAAAAATTTTGTTTTTTTATTCAAAAATAACTCTATTTTTCTGAAGCTAAGAACTCAATTATATAATTTTCTTAAAATTATTATAATTATATAATAGTAAAATTATATGTATTATTGAGAATATATTCACTATTTTTAAAGATGTCTTGAAATTAAATTTGATATTTTTGAATAATCTAAAGGTCCATCTCTTAAATAAGACCATATTTCTATATTTTTTATTTCTTAATATAAAACTACAGAAATATTTTATGATGAATGATGTATTTGACTTTTGACAATATTAACTTTGAATTCTTTGAGTATATTCATAGCTAAGGTTCTAGCTTCAATTATAAATTTAGGTTCGCTTGCACAATATGAAATTTGAATTGTTGGCGCTTGAATTTTTTTTTTTCTCTAATTGATCGGTTGAGATGCCATATGATTAATTGAATCCAATTATTGTCTTTCATATTCTTTTTGTTTACGAGTAAGAAGAAAATCAAAGATTTGAAAATATAATTACTCATTTCCATCAATATTTTTTGTATCCTTTTCATTTTTATATTGCTCCCACATTCCTGATATTTCTATCATCATTTCTTCCCTTGAGATTTCCACTTTATTTTTTTGATATTCAATTAGTTTTGCTTTAAAAAAAACTTAGTATTCATCCATTTATATATAATATAAATATTCAAATTCGATTTCAACTATGTTCAAGACAACCAAATTCTCATTTTATTTTTCCAGAACTCCCCAATTCTTCTTTAATAAATATTACTTTATTTGATTCTTATTGTGGAAAATTTAACTAGGAATTAATATAAGCTAATATTTCTCAAAATCTTATTTATAATTGCATAGTAGACTCTTTATAATCCTAATATATCTATTTCTATAATTGATGGATATGTCCTTCGCATTAAATCTCTCTAATCCAACCATATTTTATTAATGATTGCTCTAAATAATTATTTATTATTAGGCTCTGCTTTATTATGAACTAATTTTTTCAATCGTTAAATTCAGATTATTTAGATTATTTGAATTTTTTAGAGGTCTGTTTTTTTAATGTTTTACAGCTCATAGTATTGATATAATAATTGAAGGTTTTTGTTCTTAGAAATTCTCCTAAGAAATTGAATTATCCTGGTAATTCATAATAGTTGATAATTTGTTATACATCCCCATCACTTTAATATTCACTTGATCTGATTATAAGACATGTTTTCTTTATCGTTAGATCTGTAATTTTATTAATTCTACAAGATTAGAATTCCTCAGAAGTTTTTCTTATTTAGAATTATAATGACAATATCTTTTAAGAATTCTTCTAATTTAATGAAAATAGTTTTTCATAAACTTCAGAATTAATTTATTAAGATCTATATAATCATAATAGTATAGATGATATATTTATATATATTTAAAAAGTTATTCATCTTTTTTCAAAATAAGCTTGAAAACAATAAGTAGTTGTTTTATTACATTTGTGATTATCACAAAACTTTTTAATCTACATAATTTTGCATAATTCTTTTGAGTTGTTAAGAAGTATTAATTAAAGGGGGATATTTTTGCATAAAATAAAAATCTATAATATTTATATCAAAAATGATGAGCGAAAAAGATTACAAATAGCATATATATAGTAACAATGTCAGTCACCATTTTTCCTAATTGATTGAGAAAAACATCTCAAGCAATCTTGTAGAAATCTAATTGAAATGCTAATTAAGTAGTGTACCAGTATCCATTCCTGTAAGGCATAATTCCATCTAATATATTGCATGTCTCTTTGATTTAGATTGTTGGATTGAATACTATATGACAAATAACAGAGATGGACAGTATTTCAATAATGATTATTTTTAAGTGGATTCTCATGTCCAGGATGCAAGAAATTTCAAACTTACGAAGACTATGGAATTGATCATACTCTTTTGCATGTACTAGAGTCATTTAAACTCTTATAAAAAAAATATAATTAGGTTAGGTTTGATAAAGAAATATTATTCTAATCTACTTAACCAACAAATCCAGGTTATTTTGCTTAGAATAAGATTCCTAAAAACTCATAACAAATTGCCACTAAGTATTTACTTCCAGGTATCTCACCTATATTTGGAATTTAAAGAAGGCTTGAAGGAAATAGTTAATTGAATGATATATAAAAAAATATATCAAACGAAATGTCTTATACAAGTGTTAAGCTTTAACAATTTACAAACAATAAAATATATTAATGTGCAAAAAAAAATAATTAAAAAGTTAATGAATTGTAAGCAAAATTAAAGGAAAAAGCAAAATAAATATAATAAATTTTCAAGAATGCTATGAAGTTGACTGCTTTAACTTAAAATAAATTGACAAACGATTTTATATTTGCACTTAAGAAAAAAACAAAACTTGGGGTAAATGAATCAATAGTAATTATTTATTCATAAAACTAGCTTATAGTTTATTTTGTTAGTTATGGAGTTTGGCATGAATTTCCACTAATTTTTAAAGGAAGACCTTATATATAAAAAGAATAAGCTTTATATATAAAAGGAGAGAATAATAACGAGAAGTTTATTTATATAATTGGAGGAAAAACTCAAGAAAGATTTGTTCAAAGTAATTAAGTTGTTCGTATTAAATTTCCTAATGATCCTCTTTAAGATGGAACCTCTGCAGTAATGGAGGAATTACCTTCTCTACCTTAAGACGGATACAATTTTATGGGAACTTATTACAACGGGTAATTTTATTATTTTTATTATTGTAGAAATATTTATGTATTTTATGGTTAAAGATAGATAAAAAATAAAGATTAATAAATAAAAGATGAATTATTAGATAAAGCTTATGTAATGAGATAATAAAGGCCTTGGGAAATATTGATGTCTAATTTAATTCCAAGATTTGATGGCAGTTTTTTTATTTAACATCATGAATAATTCTCAAAATTAATGATTATTTTTGGAGGTGTTCAGCATGATCCTGATGGTCTAATTTAATTTAGATGTACATAATAAAATAAAGGTTAAATTTTTATATGCAAAGATGAAAAATTTTTCGGAAATTAAAAAATGGATTTTTAGATAAATTTTTCACTACAACCAGAAGATGCTTATCAAAAAAATGTTTTATGTTCACCAGTTTTTTCTGCTCCTCTTTATGGTTAGAATCAATTAATCTTATCTGGAGAATATCTTAAATTTTAACATATAATGAAAAGAGAAATTTATACTTTTGATTGGGCAAATGGAGTATTAACAAAGAATGAAATATTTTCATTAGAACCACCTGAATATTTTCTAATTCCAACAAAAAGGGAAAGACATTATGAATATTTCACACCAGTCTAAGATATGGAAGGAGCTGTAAATTTTGGAAATTTCTTTGTTATTCATTAATATGAGGCTACTCAAGGGAAAGTGATATTATAACTATTGAGAATCAATTTAACAAATGGATTATGTAAATAATAATTTTATTTATTTTTAGTTTTCACTACCCCTTATATGGATCATTCAGCTTCTTTGTAATTAGCAATCCAAAAAAAGAAATAATTGCCAATATCATGAATTTTTTAATTATAGAATATAATTCAAAAACTTGTGTATATTTAAATTCAGAGTTTTTTATGATCAACTCTTGAGAAATACTTTTTCAGACAAAATGCAATAGTTACTAGAGATGATGCTACACCGACACATATATACGCCACAGATAAAAACTCATTTTTACCTCCAAATTAATTTGTAGTTGAAAATACTATAAATTTCTTACCTCCATATGCACTTGAATTGTAATCTAAGATTATTAATTATGATACTGTTTTCAATTACTATTGTATAACGACCTTATTGTAAATCTTAATTTATAATTCCCCATAATTTTCTAAAATTTGGCATTGCTGCCACTCTCATCCAAACAATGAATCTTTCATCTGTTACATTCAACCATTATTAACTGATATTTGTATTTGCATATAATCCAAGATCTGTTGGCCAAGCTATTCCTTCATTTGAAACAGTAACATTTGTCACTTCATCATTTACTTCATATGTAATATTGAAAGTATCATTAAAATAGCTTTGAGCAATTAATCCACATGGAATTGCTGGATCATTAGATGATAAAGGTGTTGCGTTTATTGAAAGATTTTTACCCATTTAACCATTTGTAATTACGGGATAACATGTACTTAAGTCACCTACTCCCAATCCCTATTATCCAGATAATTATTCAACAGATTTTGATGTAATATATCTAAATAATCTTAAAAACACTACCTTCTTTGATTTTAATAAAAGTTATCCAATTGATAATAAAAATATATTGGAGCTTTATAATCAGTGTCCAAAGCTATTGGAAATTCACAAACTGGATATCCTTAGCAATAGGCATCATATCTAAAACTTTGTTAATTAATTTCTCCAGAATAAACATTTAGGACAATTCCCATACTTAAGAAATATACACTTAATATGGCAAATAAAATTATAGTTGAGTTAATAGTTGGAACTGGTTGCCAAGCTTTCAAAACTTATTGTTTTATTGCTTAGCCAATGCTTGAAGGCTATTTTTAATCTTATTGTTACGACGACTCCATATTAATTAAAAGTAAATTAAATATAATTCATATATTTAGAATTTAATCAAAATTTCTTATTCCTTAATTTTATGAATTTTTCCTTGATGTTTCTTCTTCATCTTAAATTTTATTTTTAGGCATTATTTATAATTCTTAAAATACAATTTGAGAATTGTTATCATTTATATTATTTTTTTTTCTCATCTCTCTTTCTTGTTAAATAATAATAAATTATACCTTTTTCTAATATTTTTTTACCCTCTAAACTCATCCCTTAAATTCTTTCCTACTAAGCATATTATCCAAGACCAATAGTTCTCATTAACTTATCACCAATATTAAATAAATTAAAAAAGCACATTATCAATAACATTAAAGGTAATATTGTCTTATAACTTTATACAAAAAGAGATTCTGCTAAATTACCTACAGTTTCACTAAAAGAAGTGGCTTAATCTTCTAGAATGTCTGTAATCTAAATGAAATTGAAACACAAGGGAAAACTTACTCTAGCAAAGTTACTAAAATTATATATATAATTATTATACATCGAACCAAACATTAAACTTGGTGCATCTGTATGATGATGTTTATTAAATGAAATTAATCCTGAGATTTTCATAGCAAATAATCCATAATAAGTACAAAACATCATATATAGTAAAGGCAATAACAAAACGAGTTCGGTTAAATAATACCTTGTAATTGATGATAATAATAAATAATAGGGATTTAATTCTTTATTGTTTTTAGCCACAAAGGTTATTAACTCACAAAATAATATAAATAGAGAGAGTAGACCATAAGTTATAGCCAAAACTATACAGTAATATTTTCTAAGTTTTAAATTCCAAATAATAGAAATCTTATAGATAATTTTAGACAATTTAGTTTAAAACTAAGTTTCATCATCTGCTACATCTTTCCTTTCAAATTTTAAAGCTTTTTAATTAAAAATATTGAGTTTAGTTTAAATTCTTTGTAGATCAAACATAAGGCATTTTACATATTTATGTATTGATGCCAAGACATCTAAATTTAATGGTTTATATTTATCTGGAATATTGGAAGCATTATATTTTTATAAAGTTTATCTTATACTCTTTTGGAATTCTTAAGGAATCCTTTGTAAAATGATCATCAAATATCTACTAAATTCACTATCAGAATATTCATTCTACAATAACTAAAGGGTCTAATTTAAATTATATTATATTACAACCCTACATATGTCTTCAAGTTCATATGTTTTCTCAGTTCTTTATTCATCCAAAAGAACAGCTTATTAATAACATTATTCTAAAACTTCTTCTTCTTTATGTTCTCTATAGTATAATTTTGGAATTGCTACTAGACCTTATCCCAATAGGATGACAACTAAAAGTAATCCACTAATGATATATATATATATAATTAATTACAAAAAGTTGCTTACACCAATAAGAACACCTTCTACATGAGATGCATCGAAATTATCTTTAATTAATAAATATATAGCTAATCCAACAATTATTATTGTTCCTACTCCATAAATTGTTAAATTCTTTTTCAAAGAGTATCGAATTCTACCTCTAATATCAAAATCTCCAGACCCTTCATAATCTTAAAAAAATGGCAGGACCAACCTGAATATTCAGAATAGATACCAAGCTAAGAAAAAGTTTCCCCAATACATAATTCTCCATAATATTTTGATATTCCCCATAGTTTCTACTTATTAAGTTTCATTGTTCTATTTGGTTGACTAATATTAAAAATAGTAAAATAACATTAGTGATATCAATAGGTAAAACTAAGACAATTGAAAAGGTTAATATCCAAGAAATAAAGGTTAGAATCTTTATATATAAAGGTACATCTTTAGCTGAGTATTCCCATATCAAGTATAAGACATAAAAGAAAAGGATTGAACCAGCAATTGAATAGAATACTACATCTTCTGTTAGCATTTAAAATAATAAAATTATGGAATACTTTTTTGTATTTGATATTTTATTTATCAGATGTATTAGATTATTGAAAATCATAAATAATATACAAAAATTCATTAATAACATAATTTATCAAACTTCAAATGCCTTTTATAATAGTGTTTAGATCTCCTTTTCATGTAATTAATGAAAACCTGTAGCTGGTGATCCACTTGGTCTTCTACCAATATATTAAATAGGTGAATCAGAAATGTTGGTAGTTTTGGCTAATACACTTTGGATTCTTGGTCTTACAAATGCCCAAGGTCCATAATTCATATGTTCTTCTTAGACCCAAACAAATTCGGCTTGATTATACTTGCCAATAATTTTTTATAAAAATTCATATGGAAATGGAGCCAATTATTCAATTCTTAGAATAGCCACATTCTGAATAGATAATAAAATATATTTACATTTTATTTAAGATCTTCTCTTTTTTTGACTAAATCATAATAAATTTATCCAGAACATAAAATGACTCTTTTAATTTCATTAGGCTATACAAGGAATTCAGAAAAGGCTTCATCATAAACTTAATTGAATTAAGTAGTAAGTTCAGTAAGCTTAGATTTAGCAGCTTATAATCTTAAAAGTCTTTTGGATGTCATAGCAATTAAAGGTTTTCTGAAATCTCTTCTTAATTATCTTCTAAGAGCATGAAAATAATTAGCTGGAGTAGTACATTGAACAACTTACATATTCGAATTTCTCATTTATCTAGTTAATCTTACTAGAAGAATAAATAATTACATATACCTCCTAGATTTTTTTAGAAAACAGCAGGATCATCGTCGCTTAATTATAAAAATCTTTCAATTCTTCCTGAACTATGTTCTGGTCCTTATCCATCCATACCATTAGGTAATAACATTACTAATCCACTATCAACATCCCATTTAGATTCAGCACTAGCTATATAATTATCAATAACGATTTATGCTCCATTTGCAAAATCTCCAAATTATGCTTCCCATAATACTAATGTATTAGGATTAGTAATAGAATAACCATAATCAAATCCTAGAACTCCATATTCAGATAGATGAGAATTATAAATATTAAGTCTATTTTCTTAACCTTTTGGTATTACATTATGTAATGGTACATAATCTTAACCATTAGGATCTTTTTGATCATGAATAACAGCATGTCTATGAGAAAATGTAGCTCTTTATACATCTTCTCCAGAGAGTCTAATGTTAAATCCTTCATGAAGAAGTGTTCCAAATGCTAAAGCTTCAGCAGTAGCAAAATCAATAGGTTAATCTTTTTAAATCCATGATAATCTTTCTTCATAGAATTTTCTAATCTAAGGATGAGCATTAAATTCATTAGGAATCTTATTTATTTTTTCACCAAGTGTTTTTAATATATTTAAAGGTACACCAGTATCTTTAATTCTTCCCCAAAGAAGAGGAACCTTAATCATTTCCCATGGAACAGGTTACCAATCTTTAAGATTATAATCCATTTATCTAGATTTTTGATATGCTAATTCAAGATTGTTTTCATGAGTTTTCATCAATTAATCTACTTATTCTTTAGTAACGATTCCTTAAGCTATTAGTTTTTCACTATATTTTATAAAGACAGGAGGAGCCTTATCGATTTTTTCATACATAATAGGTTATGTAAATTTAGGTTAATCTTATTCATTGTGACCATATCTTCTATATCCAACTAAATCAATAAAGATATCTCTCTTAAACTTATATCTATATTCTGTTGCTATTTTAAATACTTTATCAACTAATTCAGGTTCATCTGCGTTGACATGTATAACAGGTGCTTGAATTGCATGTGCTATATCTGTACAATATAATCCAGATCTACTATCTTTAGGAACTGTAGTAAATCCAATTTAATTATTTGAAACTACATGAATAATACCACCTGATTTATAACCTTCTAAATCTGCCATCTAAAGTGATTCATATACTATTCCTTAGCCAGATACAGCAGCATCTCCATGAATTACTACTCCAAATGCTTTTTCTCTCTTTGTGTCTTAAAAGTAATCTTAAATAGCTCTAACCTTTCCATATACACATGGATCAACTGTTTCTAAATGAGACGGATTAGGTAACATCTCCAATCTTAATTTCTTATCTCCAAAAAGTACATTATGAACTGAACCTAAATGATATTTAACATCTCCTGAATTTCCCCATATATCTTCATTAAAAGTACTCTTTAAATCTTAGAATTCAACCATTATTTCTTCTGCTGACTTCTAAAATACATTATATAATGTATTTAATCTTCCTCTATGTGCCATTCCAAATACTACATGTTCTGCTCCTGCTCCAGCTGCTGCATCTATTAATGATTATAATCCAGATATCATTGAATCACAACCTTCTATTCCAAATCTCTTTGATGTATTAAATTTCTTCTACAAAAATGTGCTAAATGCATGTTCTTATCCTAATCTATCATTCAACTTAAATCAATTCATACCTCTAAAATGTTTTCAATTTCTATTCTTTACTTGGCATAAACTCATCATATTTCTCTATTTACTCTCTAAACCAATCTCTTTCCTCTTATGATTGTATATGCATATACTCATAAGAAATTTTACCACAATATGCCTTCTCTAAGTAATTTATTAAGTCTCTCAATTTCATCACTAATAATGACTTATATCATTTACTTTATTTATCCTTTGTTATTCCTGTACTTCCTATAGCATGAATATAAAATTCTCTCTCTAAATCCTATTCTGTAAAATATTCACTGTAATCCAATTTAGTATATCCTTTCACTTTCCCTATTTATTATATGTGCTCTAAATCCAAAGGATCAACCTATGACTTCTCATGACCTCTATGTCGATACTTATTTATTAACAATAACACTCTGAAATGATCACTCAATAATTTCCTTACTCCTTATTATCCCTATTTTCATATACATATTTATACATCTAATCCAATAGAAACTTTCTACCCTTTTTATGGCTCTGGAGTGAATTCAAAATTGTTTGATTCTAGTACTTGTCTAAAATATGAATCCCAACTTGCTGGGACTGATTTATTATCTAAGTACCATTAATCAAACAGATTTTCTAAATATTCTGCATTCCCAGAACCAAGAAAAGAAGCCCCGAACTTTTACAATTCGGAAAATTTATAAACATTATTGAGGTTTCTTGCTACAAATCTAAGCATATTTAATTTTTTATAGATTTAGAATGATTATTTTAACTTAAAGTTTATAATAATATTCAATATCCTGTCATAATATCTTGCATTATTAATTTTAATGTGTCTTAACTAAAATTAATTAAAAATTTATTCCCTATTATTAAAACTTCCTCAAAACAGATTCGAACTTACCATACTTTTTATAATTCATTATTATTAATCAAAAATTATGGCATTTTTCTAAATCGATCTCTAAGAACCCTTAAAATTAATAGATCAAGATTCCCTTTAATTCTAACATAGACCAGCCCTAACCAAAGAGACCATTAAATAGAATTTTATTTAGTTTCTTTAAACTAAATATGATAATTTAATACAGGAAGGAGATTAATTAACTGATATGACTTTATTATTACAAAATATTTTGACACTTTCAGATAAGCTAAAAAGTTAATTCGAATAAAGCCAAAAGCTTTAGCGAAAATTGAGAGATATTGAAGAAGAACTATAAAATTATTTCTAATGCAAATTAGAGCTTTAAGATGTCATTTCAGATTATATTGCAAGTTTCGAATAATTTATTGAAATCAAAAAGGATGTCAAAACTATTAGTGAAATTGATTTACCCAGAGAATAAACTTTAAATCGTCTTTAAGTATTTTTTTTGATTTCTATCAGGAATATTCTTGTCTAATCAAAAAATTAGCTGAATATACTACTTTTGAAAGTGATCTAGGAGATTTAAAGAAAATAGAATAAAGGTTTAGAATGTTGGAATTAGAAGAAGACTACTTGGAATATTAATTAATGATTAATAACAAAATTGATGATCAAATAAAATAATCACCAACATAATTGCTATGCCTTTTTGTCTAAATGTTAGGTTAATCGATTAAATCTTTAAGTATAATTACTTACAAAATCTTTAGAATCTCATTTAAATTGTCCAATCATTATTTTGTTAGATGATCACGAAAATATTACAGAAGAATTATTAATTCAATATAAATAAACTATCCTCTTGAAGATATAAAATAAGGTCCCAGCTTTAATTTTGATTGATAAAGAATAATAAAATGGGCAATCTTTATGTATTTCTTAAAATAGATAATCAATCAAGCTCTACTTAGATAATTATAAAAACTATTTAAGTAATATTAAAATCAGCTACGTACTTTTAAAAAATGAACTTATTTTAGAATAGATTTTCTCTAAAATAATAGAAAAATTAATAGAAATCAATATAATTAACCAATCCAAAGCTCTAACATTCTAAGAAATGTTATAAAATATATAAAAGATTCTTAAATATCAAGAAGGATTACAAGAATTAGATTGTTTTTAGTTTTTAGATTATATGTATATTGAATTAAATTGAAAATTTTATTCATTATTCATAAATGCGTATTAATTAATATAATTTCCTTTATTAAATAATCTTTTTTTTAAATGAAATATCTATTAATTATTAGAAGATTAATATATTCTATGTTCAATCCTCGAATACATATTATATTAGAAAAAATTAGATTGATTTTTAAGACTAAGGCAAAGACTCTAGGTAAATTTAATTTTTTTTTTGATTAATATGTAATTTGATTAAAGAAACACATATTAGTTATTGAATAAAACATCGCTTAGACTAGAATATTAATACTTTCAATAAAAAGATTGAAAGTGAAAAGAAGGGCAATGCAAAAACAAATGAAGGAAAAATAGCTATTTAGAAAGATTAGATTTTAAAGTGTCATGTATGTATGTATGATATTCATCGCTAAATTAAGTAAAACATTTAAAAAATGTGTTTCATATTAATAATTTATAGATAAAATTTGTGTCGTTATTTCATAATAATTTATGATGTTGCTTTAAATAAATTATTTATTTATCATTCAGTTTGACCATCTATCCTTTATCAAGTAAGTAATTATTTTTCGAATCCATCAAGTATCCCTTTTAATCTATATGGTATGTTTCATTGATCATATCAATTGAGCCACTTTTTTCTTTTAAGAGACTTAATTCATTAGCTATTGGTTATGTCGAACATTTTTACCTAATTAATTGATTGAATTGTAAATATCTTCAAATTCCATTTTAGATTCAAAGAATATCTTCATTCTATTTTCAAATGAAATTTAAATGGATCGTACTTTTTCTTCTAAAGACATTTATTTGGTCTCGTAATCGACTTTCTTGAAAATATTTATAATTTAAATTACGATTTCAGAAAACTTGTTTCCTAATTACATGATTTCTTATCTAATTTTTTTTTGATCATCAATTGCTCTTCTATCAAGGTTATTTGTATTAGAGAAAGTTGGAGAAGCAGACATTTTTAATTTTTCAATTAATTCTGTATTTAACTCTTTCATTTTTTCTAGTTCAGTTTTAATTTGAGTAATGATATCATTCTATTAATTTAACTTAGTATCTAATTAGATGACTTGTTTTTTAAGGGTTTAGATTTCAATTATTTGGGAAGCATTTAAATTATTTTGATTTTTAGGTGATTGTACTTCTTCGATTTTTGTGTATTAAGGAATAAAGGTTTGACCTCTAGTTTTATCACGATCAACACTAACAAAGTTTGAAATTGGAAGTTTGTTTGGACTCGCAGATGTTAAAGGTCTCATATATTTTTATTACATTATAAGTTAAAGAAATTTTTTTTTTGATACAATTAAATAAAACACTTTAAAAAAAATCTGAAGAAATATATCAAAACTTCAATGATACTTTTTTCTTAATTAATGAGCCTTTTATTAATTCATTTCTACAAGTAAATCAAGTCTTAATAAATTATCAACACCTAATTTTGAAATGGTTGAGTTTTCACTGGAAGTATCACGAAGTAGTTTAGTTAACTTTTCTTTTTCTCTCTATTTCTTAATCAATAATAAAGGTTAATCATCAGGTGCATTATCAGGTATGATTGGAGCAGGTTATTTACGAAGAGTATCAAATTTAATATCTAAATTAAGAAATGAGTTTACAACCATCAAAAAAAGAATGTCTTTTAGCTTCTTCAACAGTCATCCTAGTTTTGTAGTTGGGATCCAATAATCTCTCTATAAAATCCTTAGCAACTAGACTCAATTAATTTTCTCCATCTCCAATATCTGGCCATGTAATATTCCTTTATAATATATTTTCAAAGATCTTTTCAGGAGTATCATCATTAAATGGAGGGATTCCAACCAAAAATTCATAAGTGATTACTCCTAAACTCCATTAATCAATAGATTCATTATTTATAGATTCTCCTCTAATAACTTCTGGAGCAATATAATCTGGAGTACCAACAACTCTATGTTTATTATGATTGCTAGCTTTAATTGAAATACAATGATCAAATCTTGGAGATTTTGGTTCACTACTTACTAAATCCTTTATATTATTATCTAATTATTATTATAGTTTTATAGCTTGACTAGGTTCTGATTATTTCATATATAATTTCATTCCTATTTCTGATAATCCAAAATCTGTTAATTTTAAATGTCCTTTTCCATCAACCAATATATTTTATGGTTTTAAATCTCTATGAATTATTTACTTTTTATGTAATGCCTCTATTGCTAATAATAATTCTCCTATATAAAATTTAGCTATAGGTTCATCTAAAGCTCCATATTTTCTTAAAATTCTATCAAAATCTCCACCTTTTACATATTCTAGAACATAAAATAAACAATCTGAATGACTAAATGAATAATAAGCTTTAGCTACAAAATCTCCCTCTAAAACTGAAAATATTGTACTTTCAGCTTTTAAAGTTTCAAAAAAGTTTTAACTTGATTATTATTAAGTATCTATCACTTTCATTGCATAAACATCATTTGTTTTTAATTTTCTAACCTTCCAAACTGCTCCATATGCTCCAACTCCTAAAACTTCTTAAAATTCAAAATCTTTTAATCCTACTGTCATTCTAGAATTAATGATATTATAAAATAAATTACATCTTTTAAGTATATTAAGGGATTCGTAAAGTTATTCCTGAATCA
The DNA here is from genome assembly GCA_905182985.1 of Paramecium sonneborni. NCBI lineage: Eukaryota > Ciliophora > Oligohymenophorea > Peniculida > Parameciidae > Paramecium > Paramecium sonneborni. The sequence goes on from CAJJDN010000062.1 coordinate 419,314, forward strand.
GAATAATACCCTCTAATAAACAAATTTTATTAGACATCATCACTGTCATCATCTTCTTATTGAGAATAAATATGAATATTTAATTATTATTATTTATTTGGATTCTAATTTGCATTCTCTTCAGATGGAGAAAATGTAATAAATTCTAAAGAATCTATCTTTTATTCTTAAATTGGAGTTTATTGATTTTAATATTACTAACATTCCTCTTAATCCTCCTTAAATTATCTTTAATTAAATTTAGATTTATTAGGTTTTACTAAATCCATAATTCTAACTTTACCACTTGTATGTTAATTACCTCCTTTCTTACTTCTACTATTTAATGAAGTTCCTGCCTATTTATATGAATTAGACAATCCTTTTTAAAATATTTTTTTTAATTTTTCAATTGAACCACATTATAACTATAATTAAGCTGCATCTATTTTATTCATCTACTTATTTAATTCTAATCTTTAAGTTATTAAACTTAACGATTTCTTCATCAAATCACTTACATCATTTAAATGATTTATTTCAGGTAATCCTAATTTGATTAATGATTAAAATTTAGCATCAATATCTAATCCAAATGAATTATCTTATTTTAATATTTTTTAACAATATTATTAAGTGACCTTCAATAACGATATTGCACACTTTATTTATTTTTAACTATCTGGACTCATACTCATAGATGATTCTAAACGAGTAAAATTTCTTCCAGGTTTTCTCTAATGAAATGTTGGAAATTCACTTATACTATTATCTTCAGAAATATTTATTGTTTTTGCTCTCTATAATCCTCGCTATCTTTGATCACTTTATTAAGCAAATTTTGATAGAGTGATTTACTATTTACTTCTATTCATTATAGGACTATTTTAATGACTTAAGTTTTTCTCAGACATTCTTTATTTTGTATACAAATTTATTTTAGTTATTAGTTCTATCTCTCTGTTATTAATTTCCTCTGAAAGCTCTTAAATCTTATCTTATAATGCATAAATGTCTTTATTAAGCATGTGCTTTTTCAGACATAATTGTGAATGTTCTTCTACAATACTTAGCAATATTTCTTTTTCACAAATACAACATACCATTTTTTAAGGATGCAATTTAAACATTAATTCAGAATATAATACTACCTTGTATCGTTTACCTTCTATTTATTGAATACCTTATAAATTCAACTAAGGAAATCTTGAAATTCGATTATTGATTATTTTTTGATAATAGTTTTCAAACTTACCTTTTGTTTTCTATAATTATGATAATTTAGGCCATAACCTTGTTAAATTCTTATACCCATAACATTGTCGAATTAAAGTGTACAATGTTTATTATAAAAAGTCTTCGGTATCAAAAATTCTTGTTTCTACTATCTCATATAAAGGATATATCTCTTCAGAATCACTATCATTTGGATATATTGAAAGAATTTCTAATTTATTCTAATTTTTCATTTTTTTTAATATATGAATATTTATATTAGATTCTCATCACCTTTTGCTAGAATTTTTTCAATATTTCTTATGACTAAAATTATTTTATTATTGATTAAGCATTATTAAAAAATGTGATATATATTAATTCAGTTTAAGGTACTAATATTTATAAATTTGGATCCTTAATTTTATTTGAATTCGCTGAGTAAGTACTCTCAATCAGACTTATAAGATCTCTCTAAAAAGCTAAATAAAAAAAATTGAGAATGCATATAAAAATGATAATTTATAAAGTCTAGAGTGAAGAGAACCAGAAAATTTTAAAGAAATGAATTAAAAATTAAATTTGAAAGAGCGTTTAAATTCATTCATTTTGTTTATAATTCAAAATCTCCTGTCTTTCTCTTTTCTATTTCTATTAATGCATAAGGTTTAGGTGGTTTTCTAACAAGCAAATAAATTAAAACTAATCCAGTCCAAGAAAGTAGTGCTATTACAAATACATTATAATCAAAGAACCAAGTAAAGAAATATAAATATTAAATTTAGCCTAAGAACATTAAAGCAATTTAAGAATTTTAAGTATATTCTGAAAAAGCTTAAATACTAAATTGAGTAACAGCAACAGAAGTAATAAGTAATAGATTTGCATTAAAAAGGAAACTGTTCATAAAAGTTTCATTTATTTTCATTGGATAAATTGTAAAAAGGAAAGGAACTCTTAGTCCAAATTTTAAGTTCCCCTTATAAGTACAACCTAATAAATATAAGGTGAAAAGAGCAAGTAAAATAGTTCCAATAAATGACATTACAGTTCCCTCTAAGTATATAAACATCTTATTCAAGAAACTATAAGCAGGAAATCCATTGATTTTAATTAGCATATATAATAATCTAGAAATTATGAAAATAATAATTACATTTATAAAATCCATAATAATGATAAAATTATGAAAATAATTCCTAAGATGAGTTTGAATATCCAAACAATAGGGTTAACATTTTAATATTATAACTCTAATTTAAATATTTGATATTCATTTTCAAGAGCTTCTGTAGCAGCCTGAAACTTTTTTGCTTTTTATTTAATTTAATTTTTAACTTTTCTTTCTGCAAGAAATCCATTTACTAAAGCTAACTCTTTTTCTTCTTCCTTAATTTATTAACCAAATTAGATGAGATCAATAGCTTATTTCTTTAATTTCATCTTTTTTTCCATAGCTTCAGATGATTTAATAACTTTAGGTCTATTTATATATTCTGAAATCAAATCAATAGGTAAAGCAGAAAGACCTACTCCTCCAAACAAAACCAATAGAAACCATCCTATAAATGCTAAAAAGCCCATTAAAAATACAGGAAATGATACTGAAATTTCAACATTTGTGTCACTTTAAGTCTACTTGAAATACATTAGATACTTATTAAAAATCATAGTTGCTCAAAACAATAGGATATGTAGCTGAAGCTTAACTATTAAATGTTTATGTAATTGTATGAACAGGTATTCTAGCAGTTCCAAGATATGTAAATCCAACCAATAATAAAGTTAATAGTACAGCCAATAATATGAATTCATAACACAAAACTTCTAAAATTCTTTTCATTATAGGTTTGTCTTCATCACTTTCATAATAAAATTATGCACAAGGTATTAAAAATGCTACCATTCCCAAGATAGTGCAATATATAACATACCACACAATCATCATGGAATCCCCTTCTGTCGTAAAAACACCCCTAATTAAATTATTCTAATACTTTGAAGCTGATATATCTGCTGATACTAATAAGATTTACCCCCATGCTAATGTGAAACCGAGTACTACTAATATTTTACAAAATAATGAAGCTCCAAATCCAGAATCAGATGCTAAATTAATAACACAAAAATGCTATACGATGACAATATAATGCTAGTATATATATATTGATTCCCAGCAGTAGAACAGCTATTATACAGCAGATTATTATTAAAAATACATCCATTCTTATTCTATATTTTAATTAATATATTTTATAACATAAAATACACTAATGAGTCATTAAATAAAGTTTATTATACACTTGTCTAATAATATTTTTACATTCGAATCTTTTTAAAATAAAGTATAATGAATCAATTTTCAAAATGGATAAAAATTATTATTTAAATTTATTCGCAATCTATTATTAAATCAATAATGTTTTCTCTAGTTCTTTATTAGTATTAATAAATTACATATTATTATTTTCTAGTGATTTTATATTATTTAAACTTCTATAATATCAATATAAAATATAATCAAAAAATAATTAATTAATTAAGTGAAAAAACAATTTAAAATGATAAAGGATCTTAATCCCAAGTAAATTTAATTTCCAAAACTAACCTTAGTTGTGAACATAAACATAGTAAATCGTTCTTCTAAATATCCTATCAAACTATGTAATGGTCCAAGTCTTCCATTCCTATAGCCATTATTAACCAAACTATTTCAGATGAAGTTAAACTTATAAATCAATAAGGAATAGTAAAGTGTAAAACACTTAATAGTATTGAAAACTATTTATATTACGAAACAAAAAAAGTAGGTTAATATGTTTTACTGTTTTAGGGGAAAACTAAATGGATTGATATTGAGAATGCTATACTAGAACTATTTTATCATCCTAAATTTGGTTCAGCTTTGAGACTAATAAAATGTTTTGATGTTGTTGAAATCTATTGTGATGCAAAATCATGGCTTCGATACCTTAAACTTTATACAACACAATGTGATTTCAATGCTACATATATAATCAAAAAGAAAATTGGCAAAGGTTAATTTTCAGATGTAAAAATTTTAATATTTCAATCTAGGTTTATAAATGTATAAATAAATATGATGGAAATGAATATGCTGTTAAAATTTATTAAAAATAAAGTTTAATTGATGAAGTTGATAGAGCTGCATTATTGAAACGAATTTCTGTTCATAGAAGACTTCAATCAGAATTCGCTCTTAAATTTTATGAGATCTTTGAAAATAGTGAATCAGTCTTTGTAGTCTTAGAATTGATAATGGGAGGTAATCTCATGAATTATATTGCCAGAGAAGATTGCTTTTAAGAAGATCAAGCAGCTAAAATAATATTTAGATTAGTCAAAACAGTCAGTTATTTACATTCAAAGAATATTATATATAGAGATTTAAAGCCTGATAATTTTGTATTTAGAATTGATGATAATATTGAGACACTTTGTATCATGAAATTTTAATTGGCTGATTTCTATGATCCAGAAGTGAATTATTAATATGTTTGTTGTGGAACCCCTGGTTTTATTGCTCCAGAAATCTTACTTCATCAAAACTATGATTTTAAAGTTGATGTATTTAGTATTGGAGTTATTCTCTATATTTTAATGACTGGAACATTACCTTTTGATGGAAATACTGATAAAAGATTATAATAAAATGTTGAAGGTGAAGTTGATTTCACTTCAGTCAATTTAAGTCCTCTTGGTCTTGATTTTATAACTGCCACCCTATAACCAAACCCTGAAGAAAGATTGACTTCTCATCAATGTCTAAATCATTAATGGTTTGTTTAAGAACAATTAGCTAAATTAAAAATGATGTAAATCAAAAAACCATCTTAATTACAAAATCAATATATTGCTAGAAGAATTAAATAGTCTAAAACTTTGACTTTGAGTACTTCCTCTCCTAGAAGTCAAATTTCTATTTAGAGTCCTAGAAATCATAATTTGCAATAAAATTAAAATTTTTCTTTGAAACTTAACTCATATAACACTGAAAAACTTATTGGACCTTCTTTCAGTTCCAAAAATATTATTCAATTTGAAAAAGTCTAAACTTAACTTCCAGAAGATGATAATAATGAAGATTAGATTAATTTAAAAGTATCCTTTAAAGGCGAAATTAAATCATCAAGGAAAAAAACTTAATCTTTTGTGATTAAATCAAATTCAACCGCAAAGTAATTCAACATTCTTAAATCAAAGTTTAAATGATGATGATGGCATGAGTTTTTAATTACTTATAAAGATTAAGTAAATTTTTCATTAATCATTATATATAGATAATTATTTATTTATTCTTATAAATGATTGATCTAAAAAGTTAATTAATTTATTATATTATTTATCTATGGATTTTTATAAAATATGAAGAAATAATTGAAAAGCCTTGATAAAAAAATCAATTAATTCGATTAAATACTGTAAATCTATCTACAAAATGCTACCCTTAAATTCATAATTTTTCTTTAAATTATAACTTTTATGTTTATCTTTTTTACATTAAGACTTTTTAAATTTATTTACTTAGTATCTTTCAAAATGATTTTAGCCAACAAATGTTAAATTTACTTTGATATAAACTTTTTTATTTTAAATGACCATATAAAATCAACTTTTTAATCAAAATATTTCTTTAAACTCTCCATGGTAAACTAATGCTGGTATTTTGTCGTTAGATAAGATTATTTTAAAACTTCTAAGCAAAATTAATAAATTTAATTTTAATCTGAACAATAATTTTGGATTAATAGAAAATAAAATCTTAAAAAATATTCAAATCATTTTTAAAGATTTTAAATTAAAAAATATTTCTTCATTGAGATAATTTAATCAAAATAATAATTATTATAAAGAAGAAGATAAAAGAATAAATTAAAATATGATTAATGTAAAATGATAATTTAATGATTATATTATAATAATTAAGGATATTCAAGCTAATAAAGAATTTTCTCAATCCTAAAAATCTGTGTGAGGATTAAAACTTAAAATTTCTGATATACCCTCTTATTCCATTAACCAGTTTCTCCAATCATCATAACTTAAGACATTCTATTTAGAGGCATGATTTTAATAAATTTCATTAACTATTTCTTCTAATGCAAGTTCAATCTATCTATCATGTGATTCACTTATTCGTTATTTTAAATCATTCAAATCTTAATTCTCATAGTTGATAGACATCATGCCCTAATGAATTATTCCATGAATTACTTCTAAAAACATCATCATTAAATTATACATTTCATCTTTTTCTATACTACCTTCTAAATTCATGTCAAACATGGAATACAAAAATCTTAACCTTCCTTCATCATTCTATTATGATAGCATGGATATAGCTTTTAAAAACTTTGCATAGTCTAGAAATGGTCTAAATCACATCAATATTAGTTTAAATACCCTGTTTTTTTTTAAGAGAATGTTGATTTAACACATTAGAAAATCCTATTTCCTAATCTTTTATTATCAAGTTCAGCCATTCCAAAATATTCTAATAACTTTTTCCTACTCATTTTATTTTCTTTAGAATAAGACTCAAAGTCTTCTCTTACTCTTTATAATTTTTCTTTTGAAAAAACTGTTTCTTCTAAATGAATGATTTCTTTTTAAATATTTTCTACATTATGCTAATCTTCTTTAAATTGTTATAATTTATTTCTTCCTCCTTAATTATCATCATCAAGATCCTCTCCTTCATTAGCATTTTTTAAATAAGCCTTTAATTTACTTTCGACAGCCAAAGTTGTTCCTTCTCTATAAGGTGCAATAACATTCGACTAGCTTTAGTCCTTTTTAAATTATTTGTCATTTGTTGTCTATTACCTTTGAAATTTATTTTAATTTACTGAGGGTTTATTCCCCATGTTCTTAATTAACTTTATTATAATATTATTTCATTTTAAACAATTTTCTTACACTAACAAAATTCAAATATTTTGTGAATTCTAAAATTTATTTAACTTGATTTTTTTGTTTATTTTCATTTTTCAAAATAGAACTAAAAATTTTACATTATTAATTTATCATTTTTTCTTCTATTATATGGAGGATTCTTTTGAAGTAAATCAAGAATCAGAAGATATTTCATAAGAATCAATATAAGATGAAGATGATTATATTGAAAGAATAAATTAATTAAAGAAAATCGTACCAAATAAATAAGAAGACAATGAAATAATTGAAGAAGGATTACCTGATGATTTACTTGAATTATAGGAAAAAATTTAAAGAAAATAATAAAAAAAGATTGAATAAAAACCAAAATTGAAGAGTTATGTTCCAGTCAATTAAATACGAACAGCGATAATTATACATTTATTTAAGTTATTTAAAGATCATAAAACTTTGCATAACAAAGGATTATTTGCATTTAAATTATCGAATTTTTCATTTTAAACTATAGAGATGATAGAAAATAGATTAGATTTAGCAAAAAATTTATAAGAATAAGTTTTTGCACTTTTTTAAGGTTTTGCTTTGACTTTTTAATTAAAAAATTAATTTTCCAAAGAATTTTAACTCACAAAATTAAGTCCTTCAGAATATATTATAACCTTTGGTTAATTATGTAAATATTATGGATTGAATGTAAGATTAGTTAGAGCATTTGATATTGGTTTTTTGGGTTTAGAATTAAAATTTAAGATTCGTACAATAAAGAAAATAGAATAAGAGAATGAGGAAGTGGAATAAAATACTAAAACTATATTTGATCTCAATTCATAATTTATGATTTAGACTGAAAAAGTTGAATCTTTAAATGAGTTTATTTTTAAGAAACCTATCATAAAAGATAAAGGATTAAAAGTATCCTAAAATTTATAGAAATAATAATAATAATAAACGAGTAATAGCAATAGTTTGATGGAACTTTAGTAGGAATAAAAAAAACCGAAAAAAAAGGAGAACAAAAAATAACCAAATGAAAGATAACTTAATTAAGATATATAAACATTTAATTAGAATATTTGGCTTGAGTTTTATGATTCTAATTAGAATATATGGATACCATTTGATCCAATTTCAGATATAAATGTATTGATGGATATTAATATTTTAAAAAATAAGCTACAAAATAGTTTGAGTCATTTTATTATTGCAGCTTAAGATTTAACTTTTAAAAATTATGATTTTAATTTAAATAGATTATTTGATAATACTCATTTTGTGGATATCACAGAAAAATATTCTTACAATTTTAAAATTCAAAGATGTTAATTATCTCTTGAAAGATGGTTTAATCAATTAGTTTAATAATCAAGTATTAATTTAAATATTTTAGAATTAATTTATAAAGGACTATAATCATTAGTCAATGAGCCTGTTGATGCAGATATAATCATACCATCCCCTGAAACTTATTAATAAGAAAAGGAATTTAAGTATAGTAAATTTTATACATTAAAATCTTAACTTTCTTAATATTAGATGATTCATCCTGATGCAAAACCAACTGGAGTGAAATTCAAAGATGAAGATATTTATTTATAAAGTGATGTAATAATCCTTCATTCAAAAGATAAATGGAGAGAATATTTAAGAGTAGTAAAACCTGATTCTTTACCTATAAAAGAGGTCAGTTAGAAGTTTGATAAAAAAAAATTTACTGCATTATATGCTATTTGGTAGACAAATGATCTTAAAGTAAGTTTAGAAGAAAATAATGGAAAATTACCAGCTAATGCATATGGAAATTACGAAGTACATAATTTAAATAAATAAATTAATAGAGTTTTTCTTTTCCACCTCCAAAAGGTACTCGTCTAATTAAGATATAAGGAATAAAAAGTTTGTTAGCTAAAAATGATATATAATTTATTGAGGCAGTAGATGGATTTGATTCTTAAAATGGAAGAATGTTTGCTCAAAAATGTGGTTATTTGATTTTTAATGAAGATTATGACAAGATTATGTCTCTTTATTAATAGTTCAAAATTGAAATTGTTGAAAAGAATAAAATTAATAAAAAAAAAGAACTACTCAAATTATGGGGTGATTTATTTAAAACTATTCTATTGAAAAGAGATTTATAAACAAAGTACTAATAAATGAATTGATAATTTATGTATTATAAATTTATGTATTTCATTTGTCATTAACTGTTTTTATCAACCATTCCATTCCTTCTTGTAAACCTTCTTACGTTTTGGCTGAACAGGCTACAATTGACCATTATCTATCAGTAATTTTATTAAGTTTCAAGGTATCAGATATCTAATTAATTTTTAAACATGATATTCATACTTCATCTGCTGGTAAGGCTTATACCAAATCCTATTTATTAGCAAATAAAAGGACAGGTACTTTTTTAAGTTCTTATTCATTTAATAATTTATCTAATTCCTTTCCCCCCTCTTCCAAACGCATTTAATCAGAAGAATCAATTACAAATACAAGGGCATCTGTGTTCTCATAAAAATTACTCCAATATTCACGAAGTTTCTATTTTCAATTTTATAGTATACTTCTTAACCTCCAACATCCCAAACATTTAATTTAAAACCTTCATGCTATAAATTTTTAATGTTGAATCCATGAGTTGTGCCAACTTAACTTATATCCTCGTTTGAAAGTGCTTTCAAGATTGTAGTTTTTCCTGCGTTATCTAATCCTAAAACTAAAATTCTTAATTCTTTTTCTGATTTCTTTATTTTCCTTATAATATTTAACAATCCCTTGAGTTTATCACATATAATTACCATTTTTGAAGATTTGAATTCTCAAAAAATTAAAATATTAATATAAATTTGATAAGTCCTAATATGACTTAATTTAATACATCTATTTTATTTAATATATAATTTTCCAAGTCTTTATCTTATTTTTTTATAAATAAGTCTACAAAATAAATTGTAAATTATAGAATTAATGTACAACAACTAATATATGAACATCATTAATTTTCTTCCTCTTCTTCTAAGCTTTCATCTCCACCTTCCTCTTCTTCTAATTCTTATTATTGCATCTCAGCAATGTATTCGTGATCATCTTTCAATAATACATCTACTAAAATTTCTAAACATTCAGATGTAAATTCCAAAGATTTACAACATTAATTGACAGCTTCTCTCAAAAATTCTAAAATTTAATATAGAAGAATCTTACATGGAGATTTAGTTAACAATTATATAAATACTTCTGTTAAAACTACTTTTGCTTTCTCAGGATTGGTCTTAACTTTTTTTTTTATTTATGGCTCTTCTTCTTAAATATCACCAGCTATATGTTGAAATTCTTCTAAAATTTATATGCCTTCATCCTCATTTAAAAATGAAAAAATAAGGATTGTATTCACTAAGTGTTTTATACATTCTTTTGGTTACTTTGAATTTATCAATTTATATTATTTTATTAATTCTTATTTCTTTTATTGTTTCAAAAGGGATTTTGTTAATTCATCAAATTCTTAAATATTCTAATTATCATATATTAATAATTACAGATGCTACTTTTCCAACTAGAGAGTAAAAGAAACTTTAACATTAATCTAAAAATTTTTTCTTAATTTCTTCAAATTGATATGCTTCTTTAGACTCTTCATCTAACTGCTCATAAATTTATTAAAAATTTATGCAACCAATTTCATAAATATATTGAATCATTTATGTCAAAATTTTTATGTTAGTATTACTAACTGTTGCAAGTACATAAATTTCATTCAAAAAATAAAGTTTATTGATGGGATCAGTAGAGGATTGTTCTTGTTATTTCATATTCTCAAAATATTGGACTATTTCATCTTCTGTAAATTTTGCCAAAATTTTTTATGCAATCCCATTTTTTGGATGAATTCTGTAACCATAGATATTTCTCAAATAAATAATATCTTCATAAGAGACTTCTCTTTAAGTGATATATTATTCAATCTTATTTGCTAATCTTTTCATAACTGAATTAGAATTTCCAAATTATCTGTACCACAATTCAATTAGTTATTGATTTTTTAAGAAAGTTAGGGGAATTTAAGTGGATTTAAGGAAATGTTTGAAGATTGATAAAATCATAAAGTTTAACTTTCTTAAATCTTCTTATTAAAACAAATATTCCCAAAATTCTGTAAAAATTTTCTAATTTTCTTAAGTTTTGCTAAACTACGATTATAAATAAAATATTATACTTTTGTCATATAAATAGCTAAATATTAATAGAATAGTGATTTTTTTGGAAATTGATCATTAGCTTATTCGAGGAGTTTATGAAATTTTTATCGATCAAATAGTTATTCTTAAAGATATTTATCCCATTAAAACTAACCTTTTTGACTAAGTTATTGTAACTTTACCAATATACAAAAAACCCTTGGAGTTAAATTTTAGAGATCATTTTTAATTGAATTGCTAACTTGTTTTACATTTTCAGGTTTACTACATAATGCTAAAATGTATACAGTTGCTTTAATAACACATATGATAAATATTCTGAATCTTCAGTTTTTCGATCTTCAAGTATTACATTTAAAAGATTTTATGAATCTAAATAAGAGTAAATCAAATATTTAGTTAGTATAAAATGCTTTAATTCACTTTTGCCATATGCATTCTTTTTGCTTAATGTTTATTACAATTAATCAAAAATAGCTTTTGGTTGTAAGTTTTAATGTTTAGATGAATACTTGTATATTAATTGTTTTAAAAGTAAAGAATAATTAATTGTTGTTTAGAAATCTGTTGATTGAAGACAATTCATGATTTTGGTTAAAATATAGGTTATATCACTTTCATTTATTCTTTCTAAAATTTATTCACTTGTTTGGAACACTAATTTTGGATCATTAAGTTTTGAATATTTTTCAAAAAGCTGAATAATTTATTTGTCTTACATTATATTTTATTTATTAAAATAAATTGGTTTAAAAATTGAATTATATTTATATTTATATATTTACTAAAAACTATCTCATTTCTTTTTATTTTAGACAGTATTACTCGGTTTCTTAATTGACACAGATTGTTAAGGTATTTAAGCTTATGATGGCATTTTTTCATTAACTATGTCTGCTGTTTTTGCAATATTAAAATCAGCTAAAGCTAAAAGGTTGTTAATATAAGATATTGAATACCATCAGTAATTGCTGTTTTTCCAGCTGATAGTATTCCTTTTGGTAATCTTTTATCAGGACATGCACCTTTTAATTTCATAATACTTTCACTTTATTCTCTAAGTGTTTTTTACATCTTCATCATAGTAGCAACAAACTTTAATTTATTTTTTAATTTTTCAGTGCCTTTGTATTAGGAATAGATGTACTTTTGCCAGTTCCAGTGCTAGAAGTAGATTATTATTTGTTAAATTGTTTATTTTGTTATGTTAAGATTTTAAATTGTTCAATATCTTCTTATTTAACATCATCATCATCATCACCTTAATCTCCTGCTTAAATTAAATTATATAACATTTCTGTAATTTTTTCTGCTACAAATGGAATGGACCATGTAAAGATATCCATAAAATTAGGTAACAAATAAGGATGAGGAGTATACTAAAATTGTTGAATATTCAAAGTATTATTCTACATTAAAGATTAATTAAAGGAGAATTACTTCAAATTTAATCACAGCTCCTCTATTATTATAAACATCACAATAATTTGGAGCACTAAATATTGTGATTACAACTGGAAAATCTTGACCTCCATTCCATCTATGCATTTTATAACCATCAAGTTGAGCCTATATATATTATATTATATACAACCTCATGTGCTCTTATAATACTTATTAGATTGTTTTTTTATAGAAATTTATTACTAGCTTCATTCCCAAAAAACCAACTGCATCCTCTAACTTCATTACCTTTCCATTATCCATCTAAATTTCCTTAATCTTAATCTACAGGATCACTCCATAAAATATCACAAAATAATCCACTTCTTGGTGGTTCATGATATCTATCCAATTTTTTTAAATCTTCTATCTTTTATGTTCATTAAATAAGTTACAGATTTTAAATCAGGTGATATACCACCATGAACAGCTATAAATTTTGAATTGATTATGCATGATAATGGAAACAAATCAAATGAATCCATAAGCATCTCATAAGTTTCTTAATCATATTTATACAAACCTAAATATAATATTATATTAACATTCATCTTTAAAGTTGAAAAATGCTGTCAACTATCTACACTCATGATTACCACGTAAAAAATATACTGTATTTGGATAATTTATTTTTATTGCATAAAGTAATATTACTACTTCAATTGAATAAGATCCTCTATCAACAAAATCACCTAGAAATAAATATCTAAATTATTAACAATATTCTGATACTTTGTTGTTTCTGGATTTCCTCCAACTTTTGGTTCAAGTAATTTAAGCAAATCATAATATTGTCTTTATTAAATAATATAAATACCCATGAATATCACCTACAACAGTAAGTGGATCTTATAAATAAAGAACATTTCCTTCATTTTCTAATTATAAAATTGTCTGTTTACTCAATAATTTATTGCAATCTGCGACTAATTTGAATAATTCTTCTTTTGCTATTCTCCCTTCTTTTTAAAGATGATCTTTTAACAATTTCCAATCAGGTTTATCTAATATTTTGTGAATTTGTCATACTCTTTAATTTATCTGGAAACATTAGATTTTTTGCAAGAGGACGATGAGGAGGTGGCTTAAGTGTTTTTACTTGTCTATCATTAACAGGATCCTTTAGGCAATCCATTTTATTATATAAATAATATATATATTATTTTACTATTTATTCTAAATCAAATGCTCAATTTCTACAACTCTGATCTCAATCTATTCACTCTTGACAACAATGAGCAATCTAAGAATTTGTTGCCAGAATACATTTATAAACCTCCCAAAATTGATGGGTCAACTTTATATTATACAGAGAATTGAACATTAGGGTTTGATTATTTTAATGACTCAACTACTTAGGATCTATCTCATTTTCATACTATGATACCTTTATTCTTCAGATAATGTTTCTGCAGATATTATTGTAATATTTTCTTCTTTGTTAAATATTCTGTAATATTCAATATACTTCTCTGCTGTCTTTGTCAAAAATGAAATTCTTTAACTGTCAATCATAGTATTTAATAAATTTATTGTGACTTCATGAAATCCTTCCTAAATTAATATTATATTCTCTTTACTTTTGTTAATGTTTATATTACATTTCTTTATTAATTTCTCTTGTAAGCTGAGTTTAATAAAAAGCTTGCAAAAACAGGACTTTTCTCTGCTAAATCTTTGAAATATTTCATGTCTTAAAGAACTAAATGAAGAGCTTCTCTTTAAGATGCAGTTGAAAACAGAACACCAGCATATTTTCCTTAAACAGTATCTTCAAAAGAGGGAGGTTTGTGTCCTAATCTTTTTAATTGTCAATACCTGGTACTGATGTTATTTCAGCCTCACCCTTACTGCTGGCAACTGCATATCTGAAGCAAGCTCTTTGAATTAATTTAAACATTATTTAATTATGATTTTTATATAAAGGATTCATAAATTTTATTTTCTTCAATGAAGTTTTTCAATTAGTATCCTAAAATATTTAACTCATCTTACTAAACTATTTCTTAATTTATTTCAATAAACTCAAGAGATCTATCATACCACAAATTTGTTTGAAAATTTTTATTAAACTCTTTTCTTAAAATATTAAGTTCTTTTTCAATTTACAATATATAAACTATAACAATCCATTATCAAAAAACAAATCTTCTATCCAGATTATGATTTTAATTATTCTAGAAAAATTAAATTTTTCAATCCCATTTTTTACAATAAATTTATCTTAATGACTATTGACTATTTAAAAGACTTATCATTTATCACATATTGGTTTGAATTTATTTCACATTTTTGATCTTTATCTAATAGTTCGTACTTTAATATTATAAAGATTATTGTTAATTTTTTAATAAAAATTAATCTAATTTCACGTATATTTATACTTAGTTTTTTTACAACGAAATCAAATAAATATTTAATTAAATGGAGTTAAATGCATAATAGTTGTCTGAAATTAAACAAGAACTCAAGAAATTTTCTTAAATGCATATTTCAAAATCTTATAAATTGATTACTTAAATTTATAAGAGTGATATTGAAACTTAAGCTTTAATTGATAGTCAAGTAACAAAAAGCATGGTACGTATTGGCCAAAAAAAATATACAGAAGATGATGAGGAGAAATATACCAAGGCTATAAAAATATGTAGAAAATTAGTAAAATAATGGAAATAATTAATTTTAACAAATGATCAAGCCGCCACTGATGATATTAAAAAAGATGAACATTTGAAAAATGTTTAAAAAAATATCTAAAAATAAAAATAAGTAAAACCTGAGGAACCTATAATTTAAAAAAAAGTAAAATAAGAGCAAGAGAAAAAAGATATTAAACCAATTTAGCAAAAAAATGGAAATTCACTCAATACAAAGATCTAAAATAATGATAGTTAAAATGGAATTGGTGAACCAGTAGATGATGATAAAAGAAAAAAAGCAATTGAAGGCCTAAAGAAATATTTCTTATAGTAGACAGATAATGAATATGCGGAATGGTCTAAAAAAATTGAATAAACAATTTATGATCTTTACAAATAATCTGTATAGAATTACATGGATAAAGTTAAATCAGTTGTTAAATTGATTGATAGAAATGCGGAATTCAGAAATAGATTATTAAATGGTGAATACGATCTTGTGTCTGAAATTAAAAAATTAAAATGATTAACAAGAAAGAGTATAAAATCAATTTTTTCTTATTTATTATCTGCGCTTTATTTTTAGATTATCAATCATTTTTATGACTTCTTTGTTGTTATTAGAGTATTTATTATGAAATATTTGTATATGAGATTGATTTTTTTTAGAAAGAAGATTCTAAGGAGTAAACAACTTTTCAAGCTACAGATTATCTAAACTATTTTTTGGGGTAATTTATTCGGTTAAACAAGGTATTGATTTGTTCTTTTTTAATTTTTTATCCTATTATGATAGCATATTAAATTTAGTACAATTATTGAAAGTGGAGTAAGACTCATTCCAATACTTTATTTTTTTGTGATATTTTTCAACATCTCTTCCATATAAACAGAAACTTATCTCTTTTTTATATTTGGATTTTAACAATTTATCTGAGTATTAAAATGATCATTGAATGACATTTTTTCTTGGATAGAATCAATTTCATAATAATCTGTTGCATTTCTTCTACCAAATAAATTATAATCCTAACCTAATCTTGTTTTCTGAAGGTTTAGGAGTTTTTGGAGATCGATGAGATTTAGCTGATTGAACTACCATTCCCCTTTTAGTAATTATCAAAGGATTTCTAAGAAATTATTACATTTATTTTTATCTTTTCAATTTTTTAATCTATTCAGCCTTGTAAAAAACTAAGAATTAAACAGCATAGCCTGCTATTCTAAAGCGTTTAAAAACTCTTTTTCGCCTAGAAAAACTATAATCAATTGAATTTTTGATATTTTACACAGATTCATATGAAGGTGTTTATCTCCAAACTTTTATTTAAAACGCACTCATTTTCCCACAAGAATTACAATGACAACTAGTATTACATTTTTTAATTTCATCTGGATGATGTTTTTATATAATAAATCTTTCTAATTTATTATATCTAGCCGTTCTAAGACGATATTTAGTTTCTTTTGATATACTTTTGGTATATTTTAACTAAAAATTTTATCTTGGACTAATAAGCCTAAATTTATTTATTTTTTATTACCTTGAAGAAGTTAAAGCTATCATTTAATAAATTTATTAAACATTAAATCTGAATGAATGAACATAAAATAATTACAAAATATTAAACCAATATTATAAAATATAAATTATAAAATCATTTTTAAAGTTTAGCTTTTCCACTTAAAATATATTATAAATAAGTTTTCTTGTTTAAAAATTTATCATGTTAACTTTCATGTTTTGGCAATTTTGAATGAGATTGAATAGTTTATATTTTTTAAGGATCCTTAAATGTATTTTAACTAACGATTTTCTAAATCTTTTATTTAGCAGCTGGACTTGGAATTTAAATTTCCTAAAAAAAATCAATAAAATAAAATACACAAGAAGCTTCTTTCTTTTTTTAACTATCAGCCCTTGTAATATTGACTGATTTATTACCATATTACAACTTAGTTTAAACTTATATTTAGCCATTACTTGTACCTAATTTAGCTTTCTACATTTTAATCATATTTTCAATAGATTTAAATTTTTCAAAAGCACTCATTTTTTAATTTAAATTATCTTCACTTACCTTTTTTTTTAATTCTTACTTTATTATATGTTTATTTTCTGAATTGTTATTAGAAACTTCAATAGAATCACCTTTTTTTTTCCTTTTATCCTAAACACTAGTAGGAGTTGTTGATTATTAAATTGAACTAGGAGGTTTACTGGAATTTGTTGGAGATTAATGAGAACTAAACCAATTTTAATGTTAAATTTATTAAGATTTCTAATTGATATGTTAATAAAGTGCAGTCATATATTCTTCTATGCTATATTATACATTATCATCCATAAAAGTTTAGATTGGAAAATCTAGTAAAAAAATAAAAAAATAATTTACCTATTACTGTTTCTTCTTCAGAACCTGCAAATTCAGCCATATAAGTATGAGCTAAAGCTTATTCAACTGTCAATCTCTTTTAAGGGTTAAAGACTAACAAATTTTTGAGGAAACTCAATGTATCGTCGCTTTCTTAACTAAATACAGTCTTAAAGTTTTTTGGCTTCACATATTAAAAATTATCTAATATATGTTTAGCCATAGGTGCTGCTATAGATTTAATATCTTCCTCTGTTGGTGTACCCAATATTTCCAAAATCATTTCAACTTAATTCATTGTTGAAGTTCCTGGAAATATTGCTTTGCCTATAATCATTTCTCCCAAAATACACCCTATACTCCACATATCAACTGCTTTTGAATATTTTTATGAACCTAAAAGTATTTCTGGTGCTCTATACCATCTAGTAGCCACATATTCGGTTAATATGGGAACTTTTTATAATTCTAATGTTATATTTACCATCATCATCCCTTGTAGTATTCACTGTTCTAGCTAATCCAAAATCTGCTAACTTAACTATACAATCAGCATTTATTAATAAATTTGCTGGTTTTAAATCTCTATGTATTATGTCTCCAGAATGTAAAAATTTTATTGCCTTTAATAATTAATAGACAACATATTTTTTATGGATTGGTTCCAAAATGTTTGCTCTTATTACCTAATTTTATTTAATCTATATACTTTATGCAAATCTGTTTCCATATATTCAAATACCATATATAAATCCTTATTATTTTACGCTTTTATCACTTAAAGCAATTTAATAATATTTGCATTTTTAGATACTTATTCCAAAAATATTACTTCTCTAAATGTTCTTTAAGAATCAGTTTTATTGTGAAATGCATCAAATACCTAAGCGATATCATTATTTAAACACTTTTTTTAAAGCCACTATTTATTTAGTTTATTTATCATGTGCTTTCCATACTACTCCATATGCACCTTTGCCTTTAAATTCTAAAAGCGCGAATCTTTATAATATATGATCTTCAAATTAAGATTATTTATCATTCTCCATTTCTGTTATTTTTAAATATATAAGACAATTATTCAGAAATTATGACAATAATATTCAAATAACTCAAAAAAGAAAATTTCAATTTATAGTCTAAATCAATTTGATATTAAAATATCATTTTATTTCTTTTGTTGTTCTTGCTATGCAAATTCCTTATGATAGGGATAGTAGATTTTACTTTCACTAATGAATTAAGTTCATCCTTTAATAACTCAACTTTGGCATGTGTTTCCATTCTTCTATTATCATTATTATCAAGATAAGATCTAAAATATACATAAATTTTGCACTTTAAAAGTTATCGAAGTCTTTTATTTTCTTCCTTTACTTTTTTCAATTTTTTAGTTTAATATTTAATTTTATCTGATTCAGATTATATCAAAGGATCATTAACAATTTTTTCAAATTCATAATTTAGAGTTTATAAGGATTCTTTACATTTTTAATATGATACATGAAGTTATCTATTCTCCTCTATTAATTCTTCAATATCTTGAAGATTTAATGCTAATTAATTTTGCGGTTACGTTACAATTTTGTATTAACTTAACTCCAAACTCTTTTCCAATCTTTGATGGAATTTCAAATATTTCATAGGATTAAGTTGAGATGCAAAGTATTTGTTTTAAAAGTTACTCCTTTGTTAATATAAAGTGAATATACAATTTAATTTTCATGTTTAACCACAAAAGCCGGCAACATGATAGAGACAAATATTCCTTCTGACATTTTAATATTTTTGTTAATGGAAAAAAAAATTAATATAATAATAAAAATTAATTAATGAATTCTAGTGAGTCAGGAGATTAAGATGTTAATATAGAAGAAGAAGAATTAAACGAGCCAATCATTATAGCATAATCTGCTAAAGGAATGGAAATTCAAGTATCTAATTATTTTATAATTTAAAATAGGAAAACTCAGATCCATTCAATGGTACTTTTGTATTTTTTGATGAAGATCATACATTAGGAAACTCTTTACGTTATATTTTAGCAAATTAACCTAATGTTGAATTTTGTGGTTATAGTTTACCTCATCCAAGCGAAAATAAAATGAATCTTCGATTATAAACTGTAAATGAAACTAAAGAAAAGATAATGAATGATGGATTAAAATGTTTATCATAAATTTGCGACATAATTGAAGATAAATTCAAATAAGCCTTAGAAAAAAAATGATTTAAATTATATTAATATTAGCTATTTATTAAAATAAAAAGCTATAAAAATTAGAAATTATCAATACCCCTAATTCAATTTATTCATGCTCTAAATTAATTTTAGGTGCCCACAGCTAAATTAATTATTGATAATTTTAATCCTAATCTAATTATTTGTCCATCACGTCTCTAAACTTTTAGATTTCTGATTCACACTGTAACTTCAATAATTGCTCTTGAGATTTATAGTTTTCTTTAACTCTTTATAATTAATTACGAATTTCCTTACATCAATAATTATTATTCCTATTCCAAAGCTAATATTTGGATTGATTTGTAAGATCCTATTTTTATTTTATTGTTTTAGTATCTTTATTCATTTTAAATCTCTAAGTTACAGTTACATATACATTCTTAATATTTTTTTATTTTTAGACTATTACGCTTCCATCAATTTTTTTTATTCTGACTTAAATTTTAAGAGGAAATATTATACTTAAGTTTTCCAAAAATATTTCTAGCCTATGTTATTTTATGATTAAGTTTCTTTTAATTATTTTCTCTAACTTTGTAATCTTCCAATAAGAATTTCAATAACTAAATTTTTTATACATATATTGCCATATCTTTTTTCATTCATTTTCCTTAAAAAGAAGCTGATCATATGGAGAGATGAATTTACATTTTTCTTAAATTATATGAAATCTTCTAATCCAAAAAATTCATTGAAATTTAATGATTTATTATTAAAAATATAATAGAAAATTTATTTTTTTAAATTAATTCTTTACTAGTAATGGATGTTTTCATATTTTATTTTATGATCTTTAAAAGTCTATTTTAATGCATAAATGAATTTAATTAAATTAGAAATTATAAACAATTACTTAAATTATATGAGAAAACCTTTTTCTTAAAATTAAAATATAATATATTGTATATAATCAATTACAATAGAGATTCTTAAAGAATATTTTGTACTAATTATAAAAAAAAATCTTGATCGATATAAGTTTTTTTGTAATCTATGAATATAATTAAAAATTGAAATTTATTGGAATCTACTTGGAAATATATAAAATAAATTTTATTTTAAGGAGCCAATTTATCTAAATGGCCTCAAATACAACAATAAATTAATGATTACATTTTGTATAAAGTCTTAAAAATAAATTTCAACTTAGAATTTATTTTGTTCTTTGAGATTATGAGAGGCAAAACTTAGGAATCAGAACTAAATTAAATTAGTTCTTCACATATCATAAAATATAATAAAATAAATATGGGAAATTGTAAAGGATAATGTTATTAAAAGAGTCTGAGTTAAACAAATAATATTGATTGTACAAAATTAGTGATTGTTGTAAAAACTTGGCAGAAAGATGCCTTTTCATTATTTGATTATGAGAACGCTACAAATGTGCAGGAATAAAAATTTATTGTATTATTTAATAAATTACTCTTTAAGATAAATAGTGGAGGTTATTTAGTAGGTCGTAATTAAATAGAATGGATTGAAAATGATTCAATTATAAAGGATGAGCTTTGTAAAATAAAGAAAAAAAATGAAANTATGCATTCTTAATATTTTTTTATTTTTAGACTATTACGCTTCCATCAATTTTTTTTATTCTGACTTAAATTTTAAGAGGAAATATTATACTTAAGTTTTCCAAAAATATTTCTAGCCTATGTTATTTTATGATTAAGTTTCTTTTAATTATTTTCTCTAACTTTGTAATCTTCCAATAAGAATTTCAATAACTAAATTTTTTATACATATATTGCCATATCTTTTTTCATTCATTTTCCTTAAAAAGAAGCTGATCATATGGAGAGATGAATTTACATTTTTCTTAAATTATATGAAATCTTCTAATCCAAAAAATTCATTGAAATTTAATGATTTATTATTAAAAATATAATAGAAAATTTATTTTTTTAAATTAATTCTTTACTAGTAATGGATGTTTTCATATTTTATTTTATGATCTTTAAAAGTCTATTTTAATGCATAAATGAATTTAATTAAATTAGAAATTATAAACAATTACTTAAATTATATGAGAAAACCTTTTTCTTAAAATTAAAATATAATATATTGTATATAATCAATTACAATAGAGATTCTTAAAGAATATTTTGTACTAATTATAAAAAAAAATCTTGATCGATATAAGTTTTTTTGTAATCTATGAATATAATTAAAAATTGAAATTTATTGGAATCTACTTGGAAATATATAAAATAAATTTTATTTTAAGGAGCCAATTTATCTAAATGGCCTCAAATACAACAATAAATTAATGATTACATTTTGTATAAAGTCTTAAAAATAAATTTCAACTTAGAATTTATTTTGTTCTTTGAGATTATGAGAGGCAAAACTTAGGAATCAGAACTAAATTAAATTAGTTCTTCACATATCATAAAATATAATAAAATAAATATGGGAAATTGTAAAGGATAATGTTATTAAAAGAGTCTGAGTTAAACAAATAATATTGATTGTACAAAATTAGTGATTGTTGTAAAAACTTGGCAGAAAGATGCCTTTTCATTATTTGATTATGAGAACGCTACAAATGTGCAGGAATAAAAATTTATTGTATTATTTAATAAATTACTCTTTAAGATAAATAGTGGAGGTTATTTAGTAGGTCGTAATTAAATAGAATGGATTGAAAATGATTCAATTATAAAGGATGAGCTTTGTAAAATAAAGAAAAAAAATGAAAATTATTTTATAGTAAATCCAAATTTTCAAAATGTTGACAAGAAATAAGTAATATAAGAAAAAGAGGAATGTCATACAATAGTAAACAAGTTAAAATAATAAATATTTTAAGAACTGTGTCAGATAAGATAGGAAATAAGATTTGGAAAGTAATACATGAAAATGGAATACTTTTACAAGAAGAAGATGTTATAAAATTAGGAAGAGTGAAATTTACAATCCGTTAAATAGCATTAGATATAAAACCATAAGAATAGAGGTCTGAGTGTGAATCTTCTTAATCAAATGGATCAGAATAAGCAATGTGTAGAGTTTGTTGTTCTTCTCAAAAGAATCCTAAAAATCCGCTACTGAATCCCTGTAAATGTAGTGGATCAATTAAATATATTCATCTAGAATGCTTAAAAACTTGGTTAAGAATGAAATTAGAAAATCGATAAAGTGACAATTGTATAGTTTATTTATGGAAGAATTTAGAATGTGAATTATGCAAATATAATTATCCTCCCAAATTCAAAAGTGATGATGCTTATTATGATTTAGTTGAATTAAGTAAACCAAATGATTACCCTTATTTAATGATGGAATTCACCAATAAATAAGTATTTCTTTTTTAATATAGAATATATAGGGATAGTAATTAGAATGGAATAATAGTTCTGGAATTTACATACTGAAATTTTTAAATGTTTAAGAACTAAAGGTTGGGAGATCAAATGAGACTGATATAAGAGTAAATGATATATCTGTTAGTCGAAATCATGCTAAATTATAGGTTCAAGATAAGAAGGTTTATCTTTTTGATAACCATTCCAAATTTGGAACTTTGCATTTATTAAGATCTGAAAAAATATAAATATAAAGAGGAATGGAAGTTCAAGTAGGAAGAAGTCTCATTTCATTTTCATGATTTTTGTATTGGTTTTGAATCTTTTTTAAAACTTTTATTAAATGCCTTGCAATTTATTAAATCTTTAATTTGTTTTCATATAAATAACATTCAAATTTATTTATCATTTAAATTTATGTTACAAACTCATGCATATATTTAAATGGATTTATGGGTAGTAATAATAGATAAAATCATTAGACACTTCGTTTTGATAATTTAATTATACTAAATGAGTGTTTATATTTCAGAGTATCGCGTTTTATCTTACTTGGGGTCTGGGTCTGGACATTAAGTTATGAAGGTTTATCATAACTAAACTTCTCAAATTTTAGCGATGAAAATTGAAAAAAGTCCCAATTTAGGTTAGATTGAAGCGGAAGTGCAGAAACTAAAGCATCTCAAAGGTATTATTGGTATACCATAATTACTTGATTATGGAAAAACTAAAGATTTTTGGTATTTTAATGTATTATTTCAAATTAGTGGTTATTTGATAACACCTATCTTGAAAAGTAACCTTTAAGACATACTAAGGGATAGCTCAATGACAATTTCTTAGATACTTGCTATTGGATTAGGCATTTTAGAAATTTTAGAATAAGTTCATAAATAAAACGTATTACACCTTGATATAAAACCAGAGAATATTATGTTAAAGGAGTTTCATATAAATTTTCCTATAGAACACATTTTAAAACCTGGTTTTATTTAATTAATAGATTTTGGATTGTCTCAGAGAGCAGGATCAAAAATTTCATAAAATAAATATTTTGTGGGTTCTTTAAGATATGCAAGCAGATAGGCTCATAAAGGAAATTAGCTTCATTTTAAAGATGATTTAGAAAGTCTTCTATATATGTTAGTGTATTTAAGAAACAGTAAAATAATTAATTTTTTATTTTAGAGAAGCTTCCATGGTAATGTAATTAACAATATAGATCTTAATAGTTAGAAATCAGAAAAATAGGAGAAATTAAGGAAGCGGTATTTAATACATTGGTTTTAACATAAAAATTTCCATAATTATTTATGAAATTTAAATAATATATTGATGAACTAACTTACATGGAGATGCCAGATTATAATTATTTAAAATTACTATTTAGATAAATGTTAAAATTAGAGAACTTTTCTAATTCATTTCAAAATAAGTTTTCATTTTCATAAAGTAATTCATTTAACGAGAATAATTAAATTTAAAACGCAGAGATGATGATTTTATCATTTAGAAATTTATATAAAAATGATTCTTAAAAATGCGAGGAAGACTTATTTGACACAGAAACCTCTTTTGTTTAAATATCAGATTGGGTGAAAACCTATAATACTCAAACTACAAAGTCAATTATAGATATTAAATTTGATTCTAAATGTTCATGATATATTGATAAAAATTAATCAAATAATTTTTTGATATTGATAAAATAATAAATTATACTCTAAAGTGAATTATATAAATTTATAGAAGTTAAATAAATTTTGAATTGAGATAAATATTTTGAGTATTTAAATGTATTAATTAAATGATGATATATTTATAAAATTATTCATTAAGATTATGGCATAATATAATAATTTCTTTGATATCCACTTAAGATCCTAGATCATTTCTAACTTTTTTTAACATCATTCTACGTATCAGAAGGATGATGATAAATAAAAGTAAGAATACAAGTGAAACAATTTCAGCTCATATAAGAATAGTAATTATAGGAATATTTTCTAGTTATAAATAAAATAAAAATACAATCTAATCATGTTTTATTACATAGTTTTGGTTTGGATATATTTAAGAAACTATCACAAATAGTACCAAAAACTCCAAAATGATCAACATTAAAATAGCATTTTCACCAATATCTTTGAGAATAAAATCACCTTAATAAAATTCTCCATTTATAATTAAGGATGAAAATTTAACTTAGTGAATTCTCATAATTTTATATCTTAGCTCTTTTATAATTTTAATTTTTGTTTCATTAATGAATATAGATTCCATAATTTTAGTATTCAATCTTAATAATTATTTAAACATAGCTATCTAAATAAGAGAACTTAATTCCATCAAGTATCAAGTGATAAGATCATTTTCTTATAGAATACATAGTTATCTAAGATGTTTCATAATAACTTCTCTATTAATTAAATGACCATCTAAATCTGAATCTTATGCACAATATCTACAACCTCTAATTATAAAAGATTATTCCGAGCCATATTCAGCAATTAATCCTAATTTACTAATATTTTCTTCATGATTATTTACAATCACAAGCATTTTCGTACATGCTGATTCGACATTGATTACTTAATATATGAATTGACAACTTGATCCCATTTTTAATACAATATTTTGAATTCAAAATTATATTAAGTGGATTACAAGTATTTTTTATATGCTAAATTTCCACTAAATGATCTACCATATGAAATATAACCAAAATCTACTACATTTACAAGTATTGAAACATTCTTTGTAGATGGAAAAATCAGAGAGGAATCTAAGAGTAATAATTATGTTAAATACACATTTGAAATTAATGTAATTAAGAAAAGTATATAATTATATTAAAATAATAATAATAATGCAAAACTATGGATCTAATGTATTACATATCTAAACTAGAATGACTTGGATGAGAAAGGATAAGTGATGACAGATTAACCTAAAATCAAAGTTAAATTTGAACCAAAACCTAAACCTTCTGCATGTCCAATCTGCACAATTGAATACTATTAGAAATTCTTTGATATTGAATAAAGAGATGTATATATGAGAGTTCGTTGTTCACTTTTATCTTGGAAACCTGAATTTTAACAATGTGTTGCCAAAAACCCTGATTTATGGGGACCCTTATGGATTTCCACCACTATAATCTTTATTTTATTTGCAGGAGGAAATCTATCTCGCTTTTTATTGGAAGAAGATAAAAAACATTTTTAATACGAATATAATTATATGTATGTTGCTGTTTTTTTAGTCTATGCTATGGCATTTGTAATACCCATTATATTAGGTTTTATAATGAAATATATTCTAAAAAGTGAGTTAGGAGTATTTGATGTTGTCTGTATGTATGGATATTCATTAAGTGTTTATATTTTTGTACTTATTTTATGTATCATTCCATATAATGAAGCTTAATGGTTTTTTTTAATGAGTGGCCTTGCAAACAGCACTATTTTCTTATTGGTTAATTTGTGGGAGTAAATTTTATTTAATATTATTTCGTAGTTTTATGAAAAAAAGCAAACCTACACTTATGATAGCCATACCTATTATAGTATTCAACGTAGCATTAATTCTTTGTTTCAAATTTTACTTTTTCAGGTTAATTTATGCTGTAGATGATTGAATTATATTTATTATTTAATACAGATATTTATAAAAGAATATACATGAGGAGATAAATGAAGAAGTTAATGGAATAAAATGAACCTAAAGAGATTGTAGATGAATAATTAGTTAAACAAGTTCATCAAATAGAACAATAAAAAAAATAAAAATAAGTATTTCAAATGATGGAAATATCTGATTCAGAAGATGAATTACAACAAGAATATAAAGATGAAGAATGTTAAACTAATTTATCTGAGGAAACTATTCAAACATAAAATGACTAATCTAACAAAAATCAAAAAAAAAAGAAAAATAAAAATAAGAAGAAGAAAGAAAAAAAACAATAATAAGAACTCTATCAAAAATGTGAATAAAATCAAGATGATGATTTTGAATTCCTTGATAAAATTTAAGCTTAATAAACACAATAATAGTAAGATTAAATTATGCAATTTTAAGAATCTGATGAAAATGGTCCTTTATCTATTAATATTAAGAGATTAAATTATAATAAAGAATTATAATAATATTTCAAAAATGCTAAAATTGCTGGTGGTGGTTAATAAAAGAAGGGTCATAAAAATGTTAAATAATAATATTTGACATATAACCCAGCTATTAATATTCCATTGCCTGATAAATTTAATGTAAAGTTTGGAAACTTAAATGAACAAGGTTTATAATTATTTAGTTTAGTTGCTTCTCAATAATATGATAGACTTTAATCAGATTATACAATTGTTAAGGGTTATTATGATCCCTCAGCTATTTTTAATTTCTTATAAATGAATCCTTCTCATTGTGAAGCATAATTTGATGTCAGTGAATATTTTAGATTAAAAGGAGATTATAAATAAGCTAATGAACTTTTAGAGAGATTGCTTTATATTTATGAATCTAGTTTAGGATATGCATTCAATAAATTCTTTGAAAAACCTTCAGTTAATCTTGAAATCGAAGATAATATTCATAGCAAAGTATTTCTTATGTCTTTATTTAAATTTACTGATGTTTTATCAAGAAAAGGATGTTACAAAGCAGCTTTAGAGTAATTTATATATATTATATAGATTTTCTAAGATATTGTTGAAATTCTGTCCAACTAGAGATCCATATGGTGCTCTCTTCCTTATTGATTGTAATTCAATCAAAGCCTAATAATATGAATATTTGATTAACTTTGCATCCAATTTTGTTAGAAGTGTCTATAAAACTAATAGATCCTCTATTGTTTTTATGCCAAATATGATATATAATTGTGCTTTAGCTAAATTTTTAGAATAAGGAGAAAATCATCAATATTCTTTTAAGGATGAAAACATAATTGAAGCTATTAATAATTTTGGTCCTCATCCTTTATAAGCATCACATTAAGTTCTCATTATTTAATCAATTCTCTTATATCCAATTGTTCTTAAATAATTAGCTGAAAGTAATGAATTTATTAAACAAAATGTTGGAAATCTAGATAGCTTCATTGAAAATTAGAGAAAACCATTTAAAGAATTACTTACTGAAGAATTTTTATAAAGAGAAACTTATTTACATTGGTTTTTATAATTAGATGCAGAGTAAGATAACGAAGGATTTTTAAAATCTATAAGTATTTTTGTTGAAAAAAGTAAATCATAATGGAAATCTAATGAAATTCTTAAATGGATTAAAGGGTATCTATTATAATAATTTGAATAGTGCTTTAGGATTGATTATTAATAATATTAAAAGTCAAAAATTAGACCTTAGTTCTTTTTATGAAGATTTGACTGTTGTTAAAGAAGGAACAAC
The DNA here is from genome assembly GCA_905182985.1 of Paramecium sonneborni. Classification (NCBI taxonomy): domain Eukaryota; phylum Ciliophora; class Oligohymenophorea; order Peniculida; family Parameciidae; genus Paramecium; species Paramecium sonneborni. Next base: position 448,054 of record CAJJDN010000062.1, read on the forward strand.
AATTTATAATGAGATTCCATTCCAATATAGAAGATATAAGGAATTATCTAAAAGTCATTTCTTAGAGAATCCTGAAAGGTATGATTATATTTTATTCTATATAGATTAGATTTTAACAATATTTTTGCTGAAAATATTGGTGCTTAATAATAACAGCCTCAACAATAGTTTCTTATCAATTTTAATCCTCTAAATGCAAATAATGGATTATTGTAAGCAATTTTTGGAACTCTTTTACCATGGGTTCATCACCCTAATGCTTAAATGTGATTAATATTATAAATGAGGAATAGATATTTATATTAATTAACCCCTACCAGATCCCGTAGAAAGGATTCAATTGAATCTGATTTCTCATCCTATACAGGATAAGCAATTAACACCAGTTAAATCAATTAAAAAGACAGACCTAAATATTTTGAAGATATTGATAATCAGAATGCTCCATTCAGTCACAACACAATTATTTCTTAGTAAATTTAGTATAGATGTATGAATGGAGACTATATTCAATTGTGTAATGAACATTTTGAAATGAAAAACAAATCCATTTTAGTATTAGTTATCAAATATATTTTTAGGTTAACGAAATTAACAATCAAAGTTAAATTTCCATTTTCTTAAATATCAAATTTGATTAATCTGAAAATTTGTTAGGAGTATGGATCTCTAAAGATATTGCTCAAACTTACAATTCTGATGTACTATTACTTGAATGCTATATTACAGCCGATATCAATTAATAAAATATTAAACTAATTAATTATTCCATATTTTTAGCTGATGAGTTATTCATTACCTGTTAAACGATATAATAATTCAATACTTTTCTTACTCTATTCAAATAAATTGGTTTAAGACTTTAATCTCTTATTATTGTAGAAATTGAATAAAATGAATTGGACATTCAATAAATTAATGAATTAAAACTAATTTGTGATTTTGTATCTTTTTCTAAAAAATTTCCATCAAATATAATCGATTTATAATGGTAATATTATGACTACAAGCATGTTAAGTATATAAATTATTATTTTATTTAGTTCTCGATTAATCCCTCTTAAAAAATGGAGAGGATTTAATCTAAATTGTAGATGTTTCTTTAAATTAGCATAAATCTTAGCACAATTTGTGTCTAATTATGATAAAATTAATGATATTATTAAAGATGTGATATACAATAAAGTTTTTGAAAGTATTATTGATGATTAACTAAATGAATTTTTAATTCAATATGAAGAAAATATTTAAAAACAAATTATTCCTATTTTACCTTCAATTGAAATATATCAATTATTATTCAAGGAACGAATGAAAATTTAAGAAAATGTTTTTGAAGAGATGCTTACATTTAAAGAATTATCCTATTTTAAATTAAAATATTCATGGTTTCTGAATAAAATTGATTAATTTGAAAATGAATATTTGATTTTTAATTAAGAAATTATAGATTGCTTCCAATCCAAAAAAATCGCTGATTATTTAAAAGAAGTTTATTACAAGAAATTATTCGATTAATCCTTTTTGACCACAAAAAACATCCAAAATGAAATTTTAGACATTTTTTTAAAGTAATAAAAACAGAAATTCTAGATTATTTAACATTTTTACAGAGTATCTAGCGAAATATAACTATGACTAACTAATATTGTTTTTCAATAAAACATATAAGACTTTCCTTACTGATGCTTTAGAGAAAGTAGTAAATGTACATGAAAAAGAACTTAATAAGGATTTTGCTAACTTGATAGAACTTATTGAATCTTTACATTTATAGAGAAATATTATTGAAGAAAAAGCATTATATTTAACTGATTATATGGAGATAATTAAAAAAGAGATGCAAAACATGGAAAAAATAATAGAAAACATGTCTCAATTAAATGAAAAATTAACTCCAAATTATAAACTATCTCAATCATATTAAGCTTAATTACATTAATTAGAAGTCAAAAATTTTCAATACAAACTTCTAATATAAAAGTAAATGTAAAAGGCTGTAAAGAAAGAGAAAAAACTCAAAAACTAAAAATGAATTAAAGCCTTTATATTAAATTTAATTACATAATCAAAATACTAGACTATTTCAACTTATTCACAATGATGCCAAATCAATAACATAGATTATAGGTAAATGACTAGTTGAATTTTCTATGCGAACCACAGAATTTAATAAGTTATCCTTAGAATCATTTCTAATTTACTAAATGTTATCATTTGGTTATATGGATTTTATTAATTCTGATTCTAATGTTAATTGTGCTTACCAATTTTTTTCCAATTCTTTTATAGTGATTTAATTTGAACTAAATAAATCCTATATCTTGATTACTCTATTCTAGGCAAATGTTCTTTAAAATTAAGTTAAACCAATCTACTTAATTTCATTGTTATCTATTGTGTTTTCTAAGATGTCAGGAACTGATACTGATTTTTAATTTAGTTTTTAATTTATTTACTTCATTAAGTTACTTGGTTATTTTTCTTATATTTATCTATTAGATTTCTTTGAGGAACTATTTTTGTAAATTGTACTATTTTCATTTTCTTTACATTCATGATTATAAGTTTTTAGTTTTGTTTTTGTTGATGGTGTTTTTTACCTAAATATGCTTGATTTTTCAGGAGTTTTAAATATAGTTTGAGTTTAATGTGTTTATGATGAATTTTATCGTGCTGTTGTTAATGGATGAGATTATTTTCTTCTGGATAGAGAATTGATATCAGAATTAGTTAAAATGTTATTTTTCATGGAGGACTTGAATTTAATTAATAAAAAACATTCTTAATGAAATGAATTAAAATTCTCTTAAAAAAATAGAATTTAAAAAAAAATAAAAATTATTCCATAAATTTAAATGATTTCAAGAAAAAAAGAGCTTAATTTATAATTTAAAAACAATAAAGATTGGAAATATAATAAATATATAAGTTTTAGTTTGATAGAAAGATTTGCATTTGATTAAAAAGTATAAAATTAGATAGAAATAGATTAAATATAGTTAAAAATGCATATGATAATAATTAACAATAAATTTAGGAAGTAATAAAAAATATAAAATAATAAAGGAATAGATTATTTAATTAGTTTGATATATATATTATTCTCAAATGGGAAATTTATTCGAGAAATTAAAATCATTCTTTTCAACTTCTAAACTTGAAGTATGTATGGTTGGATTAGAAAATGTAGGAAAGACAACAATGTTGAATTAACTTTCAATGGGTGATCCTTCTTTCACAGTACCAACAGTTGGATTGAATGTTAGAACTGTGAAGAAAGGAGGTGTAACAATGAAAGTATGATTAAAAAAGATAAAAAGATATGGGATATAGGTGGATAAGTTTAATATCGACCAGAATGGGGTAATTATGCTTAAGGATGTGATGCTATAATATTTTTGGTTGATACTTCAAATGTAATATAAAAAAATAAAGTTAAAGTAAACCACGCTTGGGACATCAAAGAAGGAATTACATAATTTGTTAGATAATAAATCTTTGCGTAATATTCCAATTTTAGTAATTGGAAATAAAATAGATGTAAATCCACATTTGAATGAAAAGTAATTGATAGAAGGTATACTTAATGATAAAATTCTAAAGGATTAAATTTAGATTATATAACATCAAATGCATGGGCAGTAGCAATGTGTAGTGCTTTGACTGGCAATAATATAACTCAAGTAGTTGATTGGTTAATAGCAAAATCAAAGAAGTAGTGAGATATTTTAAATATATATTTAATGTAAATATTTATATTCATATATCAGAATGTCCATAATAATTTCCATAAACCTTTTAAATAAATTTGAAATTCAGATGCTCCTAATTTTGATTCTCCAAAGATTCTTTCTACAAATACAATGGGTACCTTAATATTATTAAATATAAATTTATACTTCTTCAACTGTAAATCCATATTTTCTTGCTCTTATAATGATTTCCATTTGAAAAGCATATCCTCTAGAGACAACATCTTTAATTACTTTTTCTAAGACTTCTCTTTTATATAGTCTAAAACTTCCAGTTAAATCAGAACATTTAACACCTAACATTGTAGATGCAAGGAAATTAGCACCTCTAGATGTAAGTTTTCTATCAAATCCCCAATTCATAACACCACCTTTATTAATATATCTTGATCCTGTTACGATATCACAATTTGTTTCTTTTTATTTTTAAATGAAATCTTTCAAATATTTTGGATGATGTGATAAATCTGCATCCATTATTACAATAAAATTTCCATGACAAAGTTTAATTCCATCCATATAAGCAGATCCTAATCCTAACTTTTTCTCTCTAAAATGAATTATCAATTTATCTCCATATACTTTTTTTAACTCTTATGCTACTTATAAAGTACCATCAGGTGAGTTATCTTCTATTATTACTATCTCAAAATCTAAATTACTTTATTTATTTCTATTTCTTACTTCTTTTTAGCCATCTCAAATATCAAATAGGTAATGATGGGTAAATTCTCCCTTTCATTATAAGTAGGCAGAATTACAGAATATTTAGACATTGTTAATTTAATAAAAAATTTTCTTTTTTTCTTTTATTTTCTATTCAATACAAAATATTTAATATTCATATTTTAATGTTTCTTTTCAGTTATTATTTTTTTGATACACTTTTAGAATTATGATAATCATATTATAATTTAATTTTAATAATTTTATCAATGTCTGAAAATCCGAGAGGATTTACATTAACTTAAATTACTCAAATGTTAGAGGAAAAAGTAACTGAAATTTAAGCAAATCTTGATTAGAAAATTTCTGAATTACCATCATTGATTGAATTACTCAAACATGATAATATATTTATTGTTCAGATGACAATTATGGCATTAACTGATTTATTTATTGATATTGCTCCATTATATATAATTGATTAATAAGCACATGAATTTTAAATTACAAAATTTATCAAAAAAGAAGAAAAATAAGTACTCAATTTTGAATTAAGTTTAATTAAAAATTATTACTAATTTATTAAAGCTCAATTTACTTTTGTTAAATTGATAAATTAAGGCCCTCTTGTAGAAACCTGTTATTAAAGGTAATACTATATCTAGATATATATATATTAATTTTAGTTTATGTAAATTATTGAATTCATTATTTCATTAATAGAGAATTAGATTAGTATATTACTTATGGTTTATTTACATGTAATTAAATATGTTATAATTCTCTCTCTAATATCCTAAGCAATAAAAAGAATTCTTTACATGAGTCTAAATTATAAATCTTGATTTAAATATAAAAACTTTATTAGGCTAAGCATGAAGATTAATTACAAGATAATCCAGAAGATTTAGTTAATTAAATTTAAATAGATACTAAATTTTTACCATAAGAATTAGAAAAGTAAGGAAAGGAGAAGAAGAGAGCAGCAAAGCAAAAGATAAGAGAATATTTTAGTTAAAAGGAGAAAGATAAGAAAAAAAAAAATTGATAAAAGAAGAGATGGCTAAACAGAAAATATGATTGAAAGAAGTTTAAAATGAATTATAAGAAGCATAAGGAGATTAGGATAAAAAGACTTTATCAAAAAATGTAATTTATAATTTTAATTATTATTTATAAGAATGGAGAAATTCTTTCGAAAATTTTTTATATCTATTTTAAGGTATTTAAATTACCTCGAGTATCTAAATATTATGAATCTGCACTAAATGGTATTTTATAATATGTTCATTTAATAAACATTGAATTGATATAAAGAATTTTTGATTGTTATTATAATCAACGAATGTACTAAGGTAAAAAAAGGACAATTTTTTGAAATATATTAACTTAAGATTAAAGACAATTTTAGCATTATAATCAATTATTGATGGTCCAGCATCAGTATTTGGAATAGATGATAAAGAAACAATGCAAAGATTTTATGTTTGTTTATTGGACATATGTTTGAACTGTAAAATAAAGATTACTGAAGAAGAAGAAAGTCTAATAATAAGAATAATGGATAGTGGATTTATAAAGAAAAGGCATTTTCCTTAAGAAGTGACAGGATCATTTGTAAAAATTCTTATTTAAATTGCAAAAAATTCTGAGTAGATTAGATTTATATATGCAATTTGTTATTGTTTAAAATTGATGATATAGAAATTTCAGAAAACATAAAAAATGTTGGAAGAAGACAATGAAGGTTTCGGGATGAATTCTTACAATGTGAAATATGATGATTCATCATGTACAAATGCTTTAAATTCATCTATTTTTGAAGAGATAAAGGAAATAAAGAATGTAAATATATTAATATCAAGATTTAGAAATACAAGAATTAGCAAAAACTGTAATCAATAGTAACAAAACTATTAAAAAATGAGCCAATGCCTTAACATATGTTGAATAAAAGTGTTTATGATGTATATAGATAATGATATTGATAAATCAAATATTAGTAAAATAATCTCCAACTTCATCATCTTCAAAATTATCTTCTCCAAATGCGTCTAATCTAATAGAAAATATAGATTTTCTAGTTTGACCGGTATTTTCTTAATTGACCATTAATGGTGAACTTTATGGTGTATGGGAAGGAGTTCTGCGAGTTTTTATTGAATTGGAGGATATTTCTAATTGTTTAATACTAGAAACATCAAATTAAGTAGTGTTAGACTTTATGAATTACTGTTTTCTTTTAGAGTGAAAAACTTCCTACTTGTTAGCAGGATCAGTTTTCATTTTTATTCCAAGAGATTTAAGATAGTTTACAATTTCTATTTCTTTTAAGAGAAAGGAGTTATTAGGATTTTGTTTACATAAAATGTCCAATTCAAAAGAGTCGTCCATGAAATAATTAAAATATTTTAAAAAAAGAATTTAATAATGCTTTGGTTAAATTGTAAAGTAGCAGATATAAAAGACAGAATTTCTAAAACAAATATTAGATCCTAAATTAAATACAATAATCATCATGATAGTTTATGACTATAATCATAAATATATCTATATTATACTAAATTACCAATTAAAATAGGACTTTTGTAAGAAACTCATAGCTGAATACAAAATCTACCAAAATAAGGCATTAATTATTTAGAGACCACTTATACAACTAAAAATAAAAGCAAAAATTTTACTTTTATTATAAAACACTCATAATAACAGTAATTAAACAAAATTAAGTGTTAAATAAGAATAATTAGATAAGAGATGAAAAATAAAAATGAGATAATTATTAGATTAAATATAAGAAAATCTAGGTTGGGTGAATTAGTTTTTGATCTCCCTTCGTTAAAAGACTTTGATATTGCTTATATTAAATAGAATATATAAATTAAAATAAAATGTATAATAAACTTTAGGAGATTTATATTTAGGGACTTCAAACTATTCAATAATTTTCACCGAATCCTGATGACATTACAGAATGCTAATTAGATAATTAATCAAACTAAATTAAATTCTTTTCAATTGAGGATCTTGATATAACTAATTCATTACTTCCCTGCAAATCTTTATATATATCGCAATACTATAAGAATTGTGCTCTTATTAATGCTTTTAATGTATTATAATCTAAAATACAATTCGTGAAGGATATTTATGAGAAAACAGACAATCCATATGCTGTATGGCTTTGTGATTAGGGTGAATGGAAAATTATTATTGTAAATGACAAAGTTCCTTGTATTACAGATATTAATAATAGTATTCATAGTGTTTTGTAATGTGATTACTAATGGCCTATCATTATAGAAAAAGCTGTTGCCAAATTACTTGGGGCTAGTTATAATTCTTTTAATCATTTGATTTCTCATTCAATTGAATCATTCGTATATGTATCATTCTATTATTTATTCTAAGATTTTATTTGGATCACCTATTACCAAAATTAGAATTAACAATATTGAAGATTTAAAAAATCTTTTAGATGATAAAACATCTATTCTTTATGTTGAATTATTTCAAAATTCGATTAACAATGCTTATGTAATTAAATCTATTCAAGATTAAAATGAAAAAGTATTTGTAGAATTATAAGCATTAAACTAATAAGCTATTCATAATGAAGGTATCTGGCTAAATGTATTTAGGAATCATGTTGAAAGAATCTAATTTTCTATTAAGTTGGAACATTATATAGATTTAAACGATTTCATAAGTGCATTTGAATAATAATTATCAAACTTTTACTTTTACTATGTAAAAACCAATTGAAAGAAAAATACCATTTGAAGAACACACGTATATTTATACTTTTCAAATTGATGAATAAATAAATGAAGATAAGTCTTATTGGATCTCAATTTGTTAAAGAGATTTTAACTTTAGTGCTTCTAAACAATTAACTTAAATCAAATATGGTTTAATTAGACTTTTAATTTTTAGAAATAAAAAAAAAGGTTATGAACTCATTTCTGAATCTATTGATTTTACTCAAAATCTCTATCTTAAAATTGAATTAATAAAAGGATAATATACTTTACTTTGTCAAGCAGAATTTTATAATCTTGCATATTTATCTGAAGAAATAAAAAATTTATAATAAAGATTGAAATTGTAAATTTAAGCAATTAAACCACCCAATATATTTGATTAAAATAATTAAAATGAAGAAAAATTAAAATAACTTATCATTTCAATGATCCGATAAAAATCAACAAACCTAAATACTTTATATGAAAAGGATTAAGGATTTCCAAACGTTTAAAAAACTAGTGATAAAACTAAAGGATTCTTTTATATATATTATGAAAACCATGGTGATACAATCTTTGAAGATAATATTGAATTTATTCACTATGAAAATTTGATAAAATATGATACTCTGAAAATGGATACTAAAGTAAAGATATCTATTCACCCTAAAGACTATTTACTAATCCTTTATAAATTTGACCCTAGAATTTTATTAATTTAGAATGACATCTCATTTTAATATGAAATAAACTATAATAATAAATAATCATTATTAGTTCAAAAAAAATCCTTATTTGAATATATGTTGTCTTTAAAAGATCCAAAATATAACTAAATAAAAAATCCTAAAATTTCCATCAAATAACATCCTAGAGGTATGAAATATATTTTTTAAATTTTAGGAGTAGTTTTGCTGTTTTCTAATATTGCGCTTTTTCCAATTGTAGTTGAGTGTTAATTATAATTATAGAATTTAAAAATTTATTTAAATAATTTAACATTAGAGGGCCAAAAAATAAAATTTTAATTGAATAAAAAAGCCCATTTATTTGTATTTTTAAATATCGAAGATCCAGCAATAAAGACATTTAACTATAAAATGAATTTTACTGTTTAAAATAAAAAATGATCTATAAAATTTATATTATAACTATGAATAAAAAAATGGCTATTTCATTTATTAAATTAATCTATCATTTATGCAGTAGAAACAACTTTAAATAAATCTCCATATCTGTCTTCCAAATCAACCTTCAAAATGTAATCGATTTTCTAAAATAAAAAAATAAAATCTACATTTCTACACAAATAACAAATAGTTTTCTATTTCCAAATATCAATTGCGCATTAATAACAAGTTCCTCCATGACCACAATTCATAAAAACAGCATTTGGTCCTCTTTCATAACAAACTATGCAAACATTGCTTGTTTGACTCATGCTAATTTCTTGATGTTTATTATTTTAAATAGTTTCATCATGAGCAATCTAATAATTAAAACAATAGTATACTGTTACTAAATGAGAATTGCATCTTTTTTTATCGAGTTATAATTTTAATTCATTAGAGGTTGTTTTGTTTATATTATTTGATTGTTATCTATCAATCACAATTTAATCTATTTCCTAAAACATTTATGAAGCAACTCCTTAACTAGAAAATGCACGTTTGTGTTTTTTAGAGGATTTCTTAAGAACAGGTGATCCACTGATTGAATCTTGTTCACGTTCTTTTTTGATTTTGGGAATTCCAAAGTAGGTTTTTGATATTTTTTATACAACCTAAGGAATTTAAGATCTTGAAGAAATTGGATTGATTTATTACAAAGTTTAATTGTTTACTTACATATTAACTGAAAATTATTATTAATTAATTGGTTCATCATCTTATAGTGTTAAAAATATTTATTCGCAGATATCTAAACGAAAATATAGAGAATATATGGTAATGATGATGAATTCAGCAATAATGAAATATTATTGTATATAGAATTTGTGAGAATAATTTGGTTGATTTTACAAATACTATAAATATCCTAAGGAACTTAATGAAACAGAGATACATCCAAATATGAGAAGCTGAGTTATCCATATATAGAAAATCACTATAAATTTATAATAGGAATAAATACATTCTGATTTCAATAGATTCTATCGATCAAACATATATTGGATAATCCTACTAAATGTAACAATCAAGGATCCTGTACTAATGCCAATAAAACAAATTAAACCCACCCAAACACTCCATAAAGTTGAAGTCCAATCCCATTTTAGAATATTATCTATTTTTAAGGTGATGAATATGGAACAAATTAAAATGTATATTCTGAAAAGTAAAGAAATTTTGTTTAACATTTAAAGTGATTCCAAAAGTATTCTATCTGAATAGAGGGAGTATAAATTGAATAAGATTGCAATCACTAAAAATACATTGCTGTAAACAAAATATTGATACCCCAATATTTTAAGTAATACAAGACATATTAAGTAAAATAAATCAAATATTTTGGTTCCAAGGTATATTAATAACTTTTTCTTCTTGCTGTATAATTGATAATGTTTACAATAGTATTTCTAATTTCTTCATTTAAAAATGGTAGTAAAAAACATTCGAAAAATCAATAAGATTGTAAAGTAATAGAAGCATAAAAATGAAACTCACGTTAAATTGATATTAAATTTGAAGACTCAACATTAGAAACAAAAATACGGCAAAAATGAATTTAATAAGTGTTGATAAGTATAATTTTTGAGATCTGATACGATTTCTAAAACTAATTATTATAAGTGAATTACTTAGTCTCTTATTAAGTATTTGTTAAATTTTGTTATGTTTGAATAACATGAGTAGACATATTGTTATTAATATATATTTATGTTAATAATAAATCAATGATGTTCATCAATACGATAAAATCCATAAGTCCAATCTACGTATATAAAAATAATGTACCATAAACTGCTAAACAAGCTAAACCAAATAGAATGGGTTTAATAGGTCTGGATGATTTCAAGACTAATAAATTCATAATCTTTAATACAATTTGATTTGTCCAAAGTGTTGAATCTCCATCTATTGACTCTTGTAAGAAAGAGTTTCTATTCTTTTTACTATTAGATACTTTGATCAATATAGTATCTGAACAATTTTCTTTAACTCATGTTGAACAAATTTTATAAATTAAAATTAATATAAAAATGGGAGCAAAATGTTGTATTCAACAACCTATATTAAATCATCAAATTTATAGTAATAATCAAAATCAAACTCATGTATAAGTTGAATAAATTCAATACATAACTAAAGAGAATTAAATTATAATATCTTAAGAAGTTTGTGCTGAAATAACAGATGAAAAGAAATAAGAGTTGGAACAAATAAAAAGTGAGAAGGATCATCCAGTTAATTATAAATAATAATAAAAATAAGATATTTAAAAAGTGATTGAAGTCTCTTAATAACTTTAGCATCCTGATTTAAGACTATATGAATAGCCAATTGAAATAACTAATAATAACATAAAAAGAACTCTTGAAAGAATAGGAAAATACATTCCAATATAATAATAAATTTAAATTAATGGTTAAACCCAGCCTCCTTATTAAATAAAAGGTGAAGTTATATATATAGGCACTTGGGATGGTTTAAAAAGAGAAGGTTTTGGTAAATAATTTTGGTAGGATGGATCTATATATGAAGGTTAATTTTAAAATGATATGATTACTGGACATGGCAGAATAATATATGTCGATGGTGATGCTTATGAAGGTTTTTGGATGAATGGTAATGCTAGAGGATTTGGAATATATTATCATTATGATGGTGCAAGATATGAAGGATAATGGTTGGAAAATCTATAAGAAGGAGAAGGTAAAGAGTATTGGACAGATAATTCATTTTTTGAAGGATAATATAAATCAGGTAAAAAGAATGGAATTGGTATTTTTACTTGGAGTGATGGTGCAAAATATCAAGGAACCTTTGTTGATAATTAAATTCATGGATAAGGAGAATATACTTGGGCTGATAAAAGGAGATATTAAGGAGAATGGAAAGAAAATAAAATGGATGGAAAAGGAACCTTTATTTGGCCAGATGGTAAAAGATATTTAGGTATTTATATTTTATATAAATCATTCCAGGAGAATATAAAGAGGATAAAAAATGTGGATATGGAGAATTTTATTGGCAAGATGGAAAAATATATAAAGGTTATTGGAAAGATGGAAAATAACATGGCAAAGGAGAAGTTATAGATCCAAGTGGCAACAAATAAACAGGAGAATGGTGTGATGGAAAAAAAGTATGAATCTATTATTTTTTATTTTTCTAATTTAAATATCTATATCTGTACTATTTTAATTAATTTTATTTAATATATTTTATTACATTTCAATTCTTAATAGAATTAATTGATGTCTCATAGCATATTTGACTTTGATAATAAATTTAAATTATTATCATTATCATTTATATCTAATATCAAAACACTCATTTACTATCTGCTATCTATTATTATTGCACCATTTCTTTTTATATCAAATTTAGCATTTAATTATTTCTTAAAGACTATAGGATTGTATAGGGAAAAGTATGGAAACTAACATTAATTATCACTTATTTTGGGAATAGATTATTCTAACACATTATTTTAGAAACTAAAAAAATCAAATACTAATACCAAGCAATATTAATTTTAATCCCATAGATTAAAAAATCAAGAATCAAAAAATAATTTTTATGTAGTTTCATGTCCTTTCTTAAATATGAAAGAATCTATTGAAGAGAGAGAAAAATGTATTGAAATTTATTAAAAATTTTTTAAAAGAGAGGCACTTCTTAAAAGTCAAATTAAATGTTTATTATTAGCTGTTGATTATCAAAGGAATGATTTAATGAAAAATTGTTTATATGATGTTGCCAAATGGTTCTAAAAATATAGAGATTTAATTGTAATTTTAGTTACTTCATTTGAAAAAGCAGAAGATAAAACATCTAGTAGGAATGAACTAACTAGAGTTTTTTCATAGTTATTACAAGATGATGAAAAAAGGTTAATTTTAGTATCATCTGAAGATGATTCCAATCAATTAAATATGCAATTTCTAAAAGTTGCTCAACATGTAAACTAAAATTCAGAGTTTACTCCAAAAGACACAATATTTGAGGAATTAGAAGAAGAGGAATCAAATCAGTTATTATAATAATTATAATTAACAAAATTAAATTAAAATAGATGAAATATATTACTACTACAATTTAATATATTCAATTATATTTATTTAAAAATGAAAAAGTTAAAACAGCTATTAAATATGCAACTCTAAACAAATGTAATATCTGTAAATTAGGCAAATATTTAGTTAGTTATTATATATTTTTATTTAGAATACTCAATTTTTATTATTTTTTAGTTTATAATTAAGACTATCCATCTGTTTCATTTTTATAATAAATCCAAAATTTCTTATTCTCTTATTTTATAAATAATTTCAAGAGAATGACACTCTTGCAATCTTCATCTTTTTTCTATTTTATGATTGCATAATTAATTTGATTGATTTATTATTGATTAAAATATAGAATTTCAGTTTTCATAGCAAATTTCAAGTTAATTAATTAAGATTTATATTTGATCAATTACAAGATTTGTAAGATTCCTTTTTTAATTAGTTAATAAGTTTCTCAATTCATTCAATAGATTAGAAATTTGAATTTCATAAAAATTAGTTTTCTATTAATTTTTATATTTAATTTTTTAGGGCAGTTGCAGTTTATATTATATATTAATTCCAATTTTTGATTTTTATAGGTTTCAAAAAAATTGTAAACTTATTGTTCTTTGATTCTAAATTTGGTTTATCATTTTCTGTAATTATTCTTTTAATTTTACAAGTCATTAATAATTTAGTGAGTTTAGGTGATCTATTATCATTAGCAGATAGTAAGAAATTTAAGGAAAAATAATAATATATATTAAATTTAAGTTGTATATTTGAACTCTTAAGGAATTGAAATTTGAAGTTATTATTATTACATTACATATAAATTTTTAATGGAATAAAATAATTTTGAAAGCAAATCTTTGAAGTATAGAGGGAAGGATGAAAAGATGACAATTCGAATGAATCAAAATCAAATCATAGTAGTACTTGAACCATCAGATTTATAATAAGCAATGAAATTATAGATTGAATAGATAAAGGATAAAGCAGCTAATAAAAATTATAATTGGGAAATCTTCGATATAAAACAGGTAAGATAAGTAACATAACTAAGGAAATTGGAGCTGGGACTTTCGGATAAGTGTTTGCATCTTTGGATTAAAAAACAGGAAAGAAATATGCTTTGAAATTTATAGGATATGATGATGAAAGTGATTAAGATCCAGAATTTAAAGCAGCAGTGAGGGAAATAGTTATTATGCAAACTTTATCATAAACTAGTTGTTAAGGGTTACTTAAGATTTATGATATTTATCCATGTATAAAGGATGATAACAAATATCTAGTAATAGTGATGGAATTATGCGATTGTAATTTAATGGAACTTTTAAAGGTATAATTTCAAGGTGTAATACAAGGTAAGAATAGAAGAAAATAAAACTAAATGGACTGATGAAGAATTACTCTATATTTTACATTAATTAATAGATGGGTTCGTCATTATGAAGAAACATAATGTCACTCATCGTGATATTAAACCTTAAAATATTCTGTATTGTTAAGCAGATAAATCCTATAAGATTGCTGATTTAGGAGGAGCCAAGTTCTTAAAACCAAAATAGACTTAATTAAATACTGTTCGTGGATCTCCAGCTTATTGGGCTCGTATTTAATTATATATTATTTTTAATTAGCTGAAATATACTTTTTTTGTGATTTACAAAAGGACAAGGAAGGTCGTTTCTTTGTTGGCAAATAGCATTTAAATTATGATCCTTATACATCTGATGTTTATTCTATTGGAATCACTTTTTTATTAATGCGCAAGTTGATTCCAAGATTGGATAGGGAATCTCTTAAGATTGAAATTGAAATTTTAAGGAAACTTAAATCACCTTCTATTTTTGAATAGATTCTTATTAAAATGTTAGAATAGGATGATCAGAAACGCATTTCATTTGAAGATTTATTATTATTGATTTCCTCTTATAAAGATTTATTCAAAAAACCAAATGAAGATGTTTTTGTTAATTGTTTGAAAACTTAATAAGACAAGAAAGTAAAAATTATCTGTAAAATTTTTTTAGAATTTAAGTCCCTAAGATTTGATGATGAGAGAAGTCAAATTAGCTGAAGCATATGAAAAATTGAATTTACCTGAACATGCTAAATCTCATTATGAACTGGCTTTAAAATATGCTATTAAATTATCTAAAGATAATGCCAAAGCAGATATTATGAATAGTTTAGGAACTGTTAATTGTGATTTAGAATAATATGAAGAGGCTGAAAAGAACTTTTGTGAATCAGTTGCATTGTATAAAAAGTTGAATGGAGATAAACATTCATCTGTTGCTGATGGTTATAATAATTTAGGAATTGTTAAACGTAAAAAAGGTGAATTTGAAAAAGCTATCAAACATTATGAATAAGCTTATCAAATTAAAGAAAAAATTTTTGGAGAAAATAATTTAGGAGGAGCTGTGATTTTATAAAATATTGCTATGGCTCATAAGAAATTAAAAAACTATGATTAAGCAATCAAATATTTTAAGAGTGCCTTATAAATCAAAAAATTATTATGTGGAGATCGTAGTCCTATTCTCTGTTCTACTTATAATAATTTGGCAAGAGTTTATTATGAAAAATAATAATTTGATATTGCAATCTCTTTTTATTCAATTACAGCTGAAATATATGGAAAACATCAATAAACAAATCAATAAAGATTATCTGATACTCTTTTTGAAATTGCTTTATGTTACTAAAAAATAGGTAAATCGGCTGAAACGATTAAAGTTGCCTAAGAATCATATACATTAAGAAAATAAATCTATGGATAATATGCTAAACAAACTGTGAAAAGTCAGGAGTTGTTGTCTCAAAGCTTTTTAGAAGAAGGTAAATATGAAGAAGCATTATAACATTATAATTAACTTAAATAATTTTATCATGATAATTTAGTCAAATGTACAGTTGATGAGAGATTTGATAGCATGGCCGATATTCTTAAGAATATAGGTGCCTCTTATATGGGGATACAGAAGTACAATAAAGCATTAGAGTATTACTAAGAGGGTATAGAGTTACTTATGAAGAGAGGTGATAATGAAAGTACAAGATTGGCAAAAATTTATTACAACGTGGGATTGGCTTATAGAAAGATGAAAGATTTCAAATAAGCTGAACTATAGTATAAAACTGCAGCAAGTTTAATTTCTAATAGCAAATCAGCATCAGATTTGATTACATTAGGGGATATATACAACAATTTTGGAGTGTTGTATGGAACATAAGATAAATTTGATTAAGCTAAGAAATTCTTTTAAATTTCCTTAGAATATTACTAAAAGGTATTAGGACCTAATCACAGTATATGTAAAGAAGTTTAAATAAATATTAAAGAGTTAGAAAAGTGGTTATCAAAATGAATGTTTTGTATTTAAAAATAATAGTTGTTTATAAAAAATATATTCATAAATATTTTGATAAATTTAAACAAATTATTTGTATTAAAATCTTTAATGCAAACAAATTATTTAAAATGTAACGTTATATACACTTGTAAGTTATAGAGGTATTTGAGTATTATGAAAAATATTATCTCATTTTTATTGATTAGCCATCATCTAAGACAAGCTTGGTATATTTTAGAAATTATTGTTGATAAAGCACATGTTTAGGTAATTTAGAATGATCCTAAAAGAGTTTATAGAGGAATTAAATGAAGTTTAATATAGTAAGATGTGTATATTAGCCGTTTCTTTGCGATATAATCTTAAGGATTGAGTTTATTGGTGATCATAAATTATATTTTTATGAGAAAGAAATAGCAATAGAAAAAAGTAGAAAAAGAGAACGATTCTTCTTAACCAACGACAGCAATCGCATCTTTAAGAAGTAAGGAAATCAGATAATATTATGAAAGAAATAGTGAATAAGGATTTAGAGAATGATCTACTTGAATACAAAGTGAAAATGATTAGTCATATAGAAAATAAAGTATTACAAACATAAAAGAAATTGGAAGACTCTATTCGAGAGGAGATGGAATAATTTGAATAACAAATATCTAAAACAATCAATGAATTAAGAGATGATTAATTTGACCACAAAGTAAGTTAAATAAACCATTAAGAAAGATAAATGGAGAAAGTATTTAGGTAAGAATATAATGATAATGAAATAGATATAAGCCATCTCTTTTATCAGAGATGTTGAAATAATCAGACTATAAAACTCTTTATCATATGATGGTGGCTAGCATGTTTATTTTGATGGCAAATCTTTGGATACAAGATTATTTAGAGAGAGGACTAATATTTGATATGGAAACTTTCTTTTGGTGTTTTTAGACTCCATTATTAGTGGCTGAAATTTGGTTTGCTTTAGTTTTATCCAGTTATTTGACAGTATATTGGGTGACCTACTGTTACTAAAACAATGTAAAGGCATTTAAAGCTATACTTATATTTAGTGTTCATTAGACAATAAGCATTTTGGCAGCATGTTATATGACATCAGCATGGGTGGTAATTAAAATAAATTTATATAGAATGGATTTGGTTCAAGAATGATTGTAATGTGTGAAGCTGTTAGAATGATGATGAAAAACTATTCATATGCTCGTAATAAGATGTTATATGGTACAGATAATAAATATAAATACTTTATCCTGCAATCATTTGAGAAAAAGGGAATAACTAAAAAGAATGTTTTGCTTCCTGATATTAATATTCAATCAATTTCCTAAGAACTTAAAAGATATACATACTTTTTTCTGGCTCCAACATTATTATATAGAGACTATTATGTGAAAGCTCCCAATTATTCTAAGAAAAAAGTAGTTATAGAATTCGCTAACTTTTTTTTATGCATTTATTATGGATTCATTTTATTTAGATCTTTCTGTAAAGAACCAATATTACAATTAAGGTATATTTTATATATATATTTATATCTTAGAGAGAATTTAACATTGATGAATTTCATAGTGACTCTTTTTAAATTAATGATGCCGTCCACTTTTTCATTGGTTTTAGTATTTTTTGGTTTGCTTCACAGTTGGTTTAATGGATGGGCAGAACTACTGCGATTTCCAGACAGAACTTTTTATCATGATTGGTGGACAGCTTCAGAATTTGGACAGTATTATAGGAAATGGAATATAATTGTTCATGAATTCCTTTATTATTATGTTTATTTGGATAGTGAAAAGTTAAGTTAAGGCAAAAGAAGTAGATTATTTAGATAATTGATAACTTTTGGATGTTCTGCTGTTATTCATGAGATCATTCTCACTTTTGCTTTAGGCTTCTTCTATCCAATATGTTTTCTATTATTTACTGGTCCTGGAATTTTATTCATATAAGCTAAAGAAGTATTCAAATAAGTATTTTATATTAAATATTTAAGGGATGGTTTAATATTCTTTTTTGGGTATTAATTTATATAGGTACCTCAGTGATGATCACTTTATATTTAACTGAATATTATGCTAGAATTCTCATTAATGATCACTTAATCGAACAAAGATGGGGGATTATTCAATATCTCATTCCTAGAACATTTTATCTAATCACAGGAATTTGATAGCTTTAATAGCAATTATTAAAATTAATTATAAATTAATGTAAAAACTCTTTCAGCACTACGATGAGTTCAAAAGAAAAACCTACTAAGTGCAATATTCATCCTTAATTTCAGCTGCATTTCAGGAATGGCGAGATCATTAAACTTGATGGCTACTCCACTTATTCCAATCGCATTAATAGAACCTCTTCCATTTTGTCGATTCTTTTATTGGCTCCTTTTAGAGTCGCTAGGAACAATATAATGTATTGCACTCTATCTGCAATTTGTTTGATTTTACTTTCTTCTATTTGGTCCATGTAACTTTTCAAAATATTTTAGAGATTCACCTTAATATGAATTTTATTTCATCTTTTCTTTTTAACTGTTCGCACACATTAGTGTTGAATTGTATAATAAATTCAAAATTAATGGTCTAGATATTAAATTAAACAATTAGGAAAATAAAATATTGAAATAGTGGGATGAATGTATAAATAATAAAGAGATCTTAAAGAGAATCAAATAAAATGCTGCTTAAAAAAATAAGAATGAAGATAATAAAGAAAAAGATCGTATTATTCCTATTAAGAATGATCAAGTCCAACGTTAACTCAGTTATAAAAGCAGATCTTCTGGAAGTATAAATTTGAATTTCTATTTAATAGTATAATCTTAATTATCAAGATAATCAATAAATTAAGGTAAAAATGCAGGATCCCCAAGATAAGATAAAATGGCATCAAGAGTATCCTTAATGAGTCCACTTATTCACTAAGACATGATTATCAAAAATGAATTAAAAAATAAATTGGTTTAAGATCCTGCTATTAGAAAATTTATGTAATAAGTACCTTGTATTTTTGAAAAAAATACTTCACGATCAAAAAAACTTATTGATTCTAAAATTCTTAAAATTGAACAGAAAATAGATTTAATTAAATCAATAAGAGCTGCTGAAGTTTAAATAGGAGATGTAATTATAGTAGAAAGGAATTAAATTGCATCTTGTGATATTCTTGTCTTATATTGCAATGATGAAAACTTTGCTATCTCAAATTAGCTTTGTGGGTATTCTAATACATCTATAAGAAAACCATTAGTTCAAAATAAATGTACTCTAAATTCATTATTTATTTTTAGTTGACTCTCATAATCTAGTTTTGTTTAAAAAATCATTTACTGGAAATATATTATTGAATGAAAACACAAATAGTATTTCTGGATATTTCTAACTTAAAAAAGATCCATAATCAAGAGCTATTGAAGACGATAATTTTATATTTGCTCAAGAAAAACTATTAAATACACCTTGGGTTATTGGAGTTGTTGTACAAGTGGGATTAAAATGTCGTTGTTATAAATAATTTAAAATTAAACCTTAAGTTCCTAATTATTCATAAAGAATACTATTATCAATTATTTTTCTTTATTTTGCCTTTATAATTGTAAATTATTTATCATTTATTAGAGTTAATGTACATCATTACTTATTAGAATAAATATGTCAATGAATATTTAGATATCATATCTTTTATTATTGAGGATTTACTTCACTTGATATTCCTATTGCCTCATAGTTTTAGGTTCTATTATTCTCTTATATAATTATTCTAATAACATATTATATATAAGATCAGTTAATTGGATATGAAACAGATTAAAGCTTTTCATCCAGAATACTATCAATAATATAAACGTTTAACAATAAATTTAGATTCCCTATTGGAAGGAACATTTGAATTAAAAGCAATAATTTGTGGCAATCGTATTTGTCATTGTCGAGAACAAGATTTAATGTAATAAGCTTAAGTTTATGCCTCTTCAGTTTCTAGCTAAAATCTTTTTAAAACAGTTGATTCTAAGGATGATTCTAAAATTGTAGAAATCTAAGCTTCTTATATTAATTAAATGTAAAACACCAAATAATAAAATAATACATAAAATTCTGGTAGATATTTAGAAGATGAAATATTTAGTTATGAAGCTCATGAAGATATGGTTCTTAATATGCCATAATCAGTTGGTTTTAGATTAATTAGTAATTTTACAAATTAAGAAAATACTCAATAAGACTTGAATGGATTGATTTAACATTAAAGTAGTAATCCTGATAAGAGTGATTATCAATAAAAATCAAGCACAAATAAAGTTTAACTCTCAATGTACAGTAAAAGTAACAAACCATTTGTTACTCTAAAAGATAGTAGGGTTGATAGAAAGTCTGTTTTTTTAAATGATCTAATTAAAGTTATTGCAACAGATGATGAATTAAATAATCCAATTTTACTGTAATTAGCATTGAATCATATTTCTTATTCAAAACTTAGATACACTTAAACAGGAGAAGAGAAGGTTAAAAATACTTAAGTTAATATATTAGATGAAAAACAAATCTAAATATCTAAATCATTTGGATTTGAATTCATTTGTGTAAATAATGTCTAGTAAATATATATTATATATTTAGAAATATGTCAGCATATGTAGTTTAAATAAATTAGAAAATTTACTCATTCAAATTAATTGACTTTTAAATCCATCATCATACACAAAGACTTTATATGTTATTTGAATTAGATCCTGAATTTGAAAAACCTTTAAATGCAGAATATATTTTATTAGTCAGAGAATCTAATTATAAAAAATAAGATATTTTGGATGAAACCAAAATTAATCATAAATCATCAATCCATGTTCTTCAGTAAACTGATTTTGAATAACTTCACTAAGTTCATTACTATTCATGTCTCCTTAATCATGAAGATGCTGCATATTATGTTAATTAATAATCACTCCAAAACTAGAATTCAATAGAGAGTGAAGAATTTATTTACAACTATTTAGAACCATTTTTATAATTTAATATTACTTTAGGATTTAAATATAATTTAAAGCCTAAGGCTTAAGAATTTATAAGAAATTTTGAAAAATCAGAACAATAAATGTTTTTTTACACAGAATAATTTTTCTCTTATGCATATTCTGTTATCCAGTAGACTGATATATAAAGTCATTTTAAGTTAATTTTTGAACAAGATAATGATGATGACTTAAGAGCTTACCTTAAAAAATCTTTATAATAATTTACATAGTTATTCTCTGAAGCAAATTATGTATCAAACTCTTAAGTTTAATCTTTAAATAAACTTGTAAACCCAATGTCATCTTAACTTTCAAATAAAAAAGTTTAAGAGGAATTTCATTCAGCACCTCCAATCACAATTATGCTAAGTAGTTAAGCCTGTAAGATTATGGAAAATAATATCTACATGATTAATCATATGAAATTGCTAATCTCTTTAGCCAAAGTAACTCTTCTATATAATGCTAATACTTAATCTTTGAACTTCATTTAAAAATTGTTTGATGAACCAAACTTATCATTAAATTTAATTTTTGAAAATTAAACATTATTAAAATGCCATCAAGGATAACATATTTAAATTGCACTTCTTTAAGAATTTAGTTACTTTCAAAAAGTAAAGTATGAAAATGTTAATAAACAAACATTTTTTAAAAATATGATATAATCTCTAAAAGTTAGATTAGTTTATGAAAGATGTAATAACATTTGAATTATTAAAATAGGTCTTTTTAATGAATTATTAATATACCATAATACTGATGCTATATTATAAGGATTTTATGAACTTAACGAACTTTTATTTTACTATGTCCCATTATTAAATATTTTAACAAAGTACTAATTTTTGACAGCTTTTCAAAGAACTATATATATTTCATCATTTGCTATTACAATTTACACAACCAATATATGGTTTTTCCATTATTAAATTAATTTAATAGTTGAATTTGTATTCTATTCTTTCCTCTACTCATTAATTATTTACATCACTATAACAATAGAATTTATTAAGTAATAAGACCATAACATTAAAAGAGACTAAAATTAATAAAAATTTATTGAATCACTTATTAATTAATCAAAAAATAAGTCTTATTACATTACAATCGCAATTAAATGTAAATTTAGATATTAATTTATTTAGCCATAATACAAGGTGTTTTGACATCTCTGATATTTACATATCAAAATTAAATTTAATCAACTGATGTTGTTATAGTTTATTGTTTTCTTTCAATAACACTAAATGATTTAATAAGTTTAATATTTCAGGTTAGCTATTAACTTAAGATTGCTGTCTTCATAATTTACAGCCTTTCCTATTTTTTTTATTTATTGCTTCATTTTAGCATAATTTATCCAAATTAAGAGTTTAAATTTGAAATTTCAAACTTATTTTAAATTCTATTAGTAATGTTTATATTATAAGTAAGTGAATAATTTTTTTAACATCATTTTATTTTATAAGTGCCTTAGATGAGTGGATAATTGCAACAAATAACAAATGCTTTAAATC
The DNA here is from genome assembly GCA_905182985.1 of Paramecium sonneborni. NCBI lineage: Eukaryota > Ciliophora > Oligohymenophorea > Peniculida > Parameciidae > Paramecium > Paramecium sonneborni. The sequence continues at coordinate 471,347 of CAJJDN010000062.1, forward strand.
GTTATAAAGAAGATACAAATTAAAAATAAATTTCAATTTTAAATTTATAAAAGGAAATAAATAGAATATTTGAAAATATAGAGCATGTTGATTTCAGTCTCTAAAAGCGTAATCTATAATTTATATCTTTAAGTTTTACTGAGTTAAAAAACAATGTTTTAAAATTTAGGCTAATGGCAATCGTAAATATTCTAAAAAGCATAATCTATAATAAAATGGAAGAACAAATCAAAAATTTAAGGATTATAGTTAATATTCTTTCATTGTCAAATGCTTATTATTATTTATTCTTAGTCTGATAATAGTTACTATTTTTTAATCACATACATAGTTTACTAAATATTTTTAATAGTGTTATTTGTTTTTCAATCAGTATATCATTTGAATTCAAGATAAACACAATATTTAGAATTAGTAAAATACATGATGTCAGGAATAGCAACATTTATAGCAGTTTTGGGATTGTCAGTCACTGATATGTCATCAAATTATCATTCATTTTCTGAAATCTTGGTAACTTTTCAAATATCAAGTAAACTGCATCCAATTTATGATAATAGATTATATTTAATACCAATAGTGATAGTTTTAATAGCATATTTTGTTACGTAAGATTAAAATTATTATAGATAGTTTTTCAATAAATGTTGATATTACTCCTTACTTTTTGATAATTAAAATTTGTATAATTCTATTTTTTTCAGTGCAACAATATATAATTAAAAGCTATGTAAGATTTGTTAATTAATTAATTAAGTTTATTCTACTTGAAGAAGATTAAGCTACAAATTAAATAAATTTCATAGAGGAGAACAATAAAATAAATGATATTCTAGGAATATTATTGCCTAAATTTGTTCGTCATCGTCTAAACGAAAGTAAACTTATTTTCAAACATGATTAGCTGATTAATATAATATTCACTAAAACCAAGGAAATGTAGCTGTAGTTTTTTGTGATATATGCAATTTTGATTAAATCATAATGGAGGAATAAGAAAATATAATTCCATTTTTAGATGACTTATTTCGAACTTTTGATAAATACTGCGAAATATGTGGAGTTTAGAAAATAGAAACAGTAGGTAAAACATACATGGCATCAGCTGGCCTTAAAGCATGTGAATAAGAATTAGCATATCTATCAGAAATCCAACCAGTTTAAAGAGCGTTGAATTTGGCAGAGATGATGATTACATACATTAGATCAAAATTGTATGAATAATTAATTATAACTTTTAGATGGGGTCATTAAAGTTAAGCTCTGATTGGTAAGATAGGAATTCATTATGGTAGAGCTATTTCTGGAGTTATAGGATTTCATAAACCTTAATTTTCTTTAATTGGTGATACAGTTAATACTACTAGTAGAGTGTGTTCAACTGGACAAGAAGATAAAATTACTTTATCTGAGAAAGCTTTTGAATAATTAAAAAATGATAAAATAGAATTTGAAATTAGATATGTTGAAATGAAAGGTTTAGGATAAAGACCAACATATGTTTATATATAAAAAGGGAATACAAAAAATTATATTGCAAAAAATAACTCAATCAACAATAGCAATAGTAACAGCAGATAAAATACAATGAATATGCCAAATAGAGTTAAAACATAATCAATTTAAAAAGGAAGTTTAAAAAAACGATCTATTGCTATCTAAGACCCTTTAACATAACGATCCAAATAATTATTATCATTATAATTATCATGGAACTTTCAATAACATGCCTAATAAAATTCATAATCTTTTTCTGAGGATAGTGTCAAAAAAGGATTGTAGAATTCTTTATCAATAAATAATCTAAATCATTTATAATAGGATCATGATCATGAAGATAAATTAAGTAGAAGCATTAAGTAACCAGAACTCATTTAATAATTAGCAAATGTATTTTAACAAAAATTTCATTTAGAAGATTATTAACCTGAAGTTGATCATTATATTGATTACAATTAATTATTAGTAATTATTTAAAATAATTATTTAGAATGTTATTTTGCTTAAAAATGAAAATGGATTAGAAGAAAATTTAATTTTATAAAACTCCTTCTTTTCATTGCTTAAAAGATCTTATTATTCAAATTAAAATAGTTATTTAGAATATCATGAATACATTTATAAGCAATCTGAAGGAGTAACTAATAAAATAATTTAAATTTATTCAATGTATTATTTAATAAAACAATTTTGTTTAATTGGTGAATATAATATAATTCCATTACCTTTGATAATTTTATAATGGATTGGATGCACACTTAATATAATATCTTTGATGATGTACAAGAAAAGAATAATAAACTATTGGATATAATTGATTTATTTAGGATTGAGTTTTTAGCTTATTATTGCTGGTATTTTTATTATTGTTGAGAAGTCTTTATTTTTAAGTTACTCTCATATTATAGAAATGATCTTTATCCAATCATTTTTTAGCAATATATAAGTTTTACATTTTTGGATTAAAATTTTGTTTTGTATTTGTTCATTTACTTTTGAAGCTTTTATCCTAATATTTTAAAATGAACATCTCATTTCATTCTTTTTTGCTTTCATTGTAATGATTTACAACATTAATTATTGTTATTTTTTGGAAGAACAATAGGTTGCATGTTTTAATTAGAAAAACATCTTCTAAAGTTAATAAGCTAAAGAAACTTAATTATTATAATATCTACTTCCTAAACATGTAAATTTATAATTAAATTTCACAGATCTTATAAACATTTCTGGATGATAATAATAGAACCAGATGCTTAAGTGATAAAATAGAAAATGTTACTATTTTATTTGCCGATATTGCAGGTTTCACTGAATATTCAAGTAAGGTTACCCCTGAAGAAGTTTTACTTATGTTAAAAAATTTATTCGTTGAATTCGATAGAAAATGTTATGAATTAAATGTTTATAAATTATATACAATTGGTGATTGCTATGTAGCATTTGGCATGATAGATTACAATGAAAGAAATCCTTCTGAAGAAGCCAAAAATATAGTTGATTTGGCATTTGAAATGATAAGAATTATTGAAGTTGTCAGAAAATAAATCAATTTCGATGGACTCGATATGAGAATTGGCATCCATACAGGATGTGTATTTGGAGGAGTTATGGGTACTGATATAGTAAGATATGATATTTATGGGCCCGATGTACTTATTGCAAATAAAATGGAATCTAATGGCAAAAAGGGATAAGTTCATGTAAGTGAAGTAACAAAATAACTGCTTGAATAAGATTATGAAGATATTTATTCTTTTACATTGAATACAAATGTTACACTATCAACCATTAATAGAAGTATAGATGGTTACATTGTTGAGAATTTAGCCGAAGATGAATTTCCATCAGATCAGATTATTTCTTAATAAATTTAAGTTTAATCTTTGCATTCAGAACATTGATTTAATTTATATTATTCTATATGTATTTTTATTTCATTCACTTTTTAGTTAATCATAATCTAATTAGGTATAACTCATTACTACTGTTAAAGAAGATATTTCTATAAAATTTGTTAATATTTTATTAAATGATATCTATTTCCTAAAATAAATAGTAAGGAATAGTTTTATTTTTCTTTTAAACTTTAAATTACCTTTTCTATTTTGAACAAAATAAAACTTTGATCACATATAAAAAAGCGTATTTTTTTTATTTAAACAAATCTTTTTAACAAATTATTAGATATTTTTAATAAATCATTGTTCAAAAGTTTTAGATTCTCTTCATAATGAACAATTTTTATCATAATTAAAAAGTTTCGTGAAAAATCAAAAAGATTTTTTTTTTTAATTTATCTCTCTCTGTTTTCATTTTTTATTCTTTCTCATATTTGAACTAAAAAAAAGCAGAAAAATCCATAATTTAGTGAAATTAGTATTAAAAAATCGAAAAATAAAAATATTTAGGCTTTTGTTTTTGACATTATTTCACTTTACTCTTTTTACATCAATTTCTATAAATTTTAGCTATAATACAAGAGTTATTTGTTGTAATTTTTCTAAAATAATTATTCTATTTATTTTGAAATTCTAATAATTGCTTATAATTTTAAAGACTTTTAAATTAGGATCAATGAAATTTATTGTACTTAAGTTTAAATATCTCAAGTTGATATTCTTATTAAAAGAAATTAGATGGAAATCTAATAGTTTGTATATCGGATTAGTTTATAATCAATTATCAATGAAAGTGAAATATTTATGGATTTGAAATGCATTATCAAGCTTAATAATATATTATAAATGTATGTAAAGAACTATATTTTGGCCTAATTTTATTGAAAGAAACAAGTTAGAAGTTTAGATTTTTTTCATTTATCTGTTAATTAATTTTAAAGAGAATAATTTTTATTCCTAATTATTTGAAGTTATATTTATATCACAAATTTTGAGATAAAAGAAACTTTTCCTAATGATTTAAATTTATTTTGATAAATATCTCAATGGTCATTAACAATAATAAGAATCAATTATAAACTTTGAAATAATTTTAATACAATATTTAATAAATATAATTAGAAAAAAAACAAACGAAAGTCTTCAAAAATGAAACAATCTATTCCTTTAATTTAAGAGAATTCACCTTAGAACATAAATTTTTTTTTTAAAAACAATTGCAGAATAAAAACAATTTGTCTCATTTAAAAAGAAGAAAACAATCGAAAGTCTCACAAATTTAGTCTCTTTTATTTATTTTAGATCAAAACATTGAATAAAATTGATATTTTAAGAGGAGGAGGATGCTGCCCAAGTTGCTCAAACTGTCCAGAAAGTATTAATAATACATCAAAAAAGTGTGGTCAAAGTGATATGGAAATGGTCACCTCAAGATAAGGATAATATTTTTTATCTATAGAAAACTTTTTAAATGAATTACAAAAATCAACTGAGGAACAGAAATCAAATTAATTTTAATAAAATTTTCCCTTAATTCATTGGTTTTAAAAAAATTATCTAATTATAGATTAATTAACATAAAAATACCCACAAGATACAAATAAATTATTCTAATTGATGAATAAATGTGTTAATAATATTTTGTTGTTGTTAAAGTCAAAAATAAAAGAAATTAATGACTATAATAAGCTCTATTTTTTAACAATGTGCAATTAATTTATAAAATTGTAGTCTAGATCATTTAATTATCCTAGTGATGATTGGAAAAAACAAATTGATGATATTGAGTAATCAATATAAGCAAATCAAACACAATTTTTGAAGATATCCTTAGAGTTTGAAATTACATGTTTAAAGTCTGCTTTAAACTAAGTAAAAACTATTTAACCATCTCTTTCATCAGATTTATCAGATTTGCAATCATATCCTCAATCTTATTCTGAATCGTATTAATAAAATTTTACAATGCTAAATCTTAAACTATCTAAAGATTTTTCAATTTTCTAAATATAATGTTCTTTTCAAACTATTTTATGGAGTTTCTTAAACTAAATATCACAAGAAGATTCTGATATCGAAAAATTACTCGACAATTTATCTAAGTGGTTTGAATAAAATATCAAAGATTAATATAATTCTTAAATTTAATATTTTTGGATGAAATTGATTGTTGAATTAATTACTTTCAGTGCAATTGATATTTATGAGATGAAAAAAGAAGAAGTTTAAGAATCTTTAATATAAGTAAATTAAAAAAATTGTGATACTTTTGAAAATAATGAAAATCTTCAAATAATTGGAATTAGATAATTATAGATGTATTTGTAATAACCAATTAATGATTTAAGATTTAAAAAGACATAATTGAATTTAAACATTTTAATTAATCATATTTAAAAAATTGATTAATAAATGAAATAGAACACCAGTTATTTATTTGATAAATTATTTAAAAGATTACTATATTTGTAATCTTAGATATCTTAAAATTCAAATATAATTATTATACATAATAATTCATAAACCTTGCTCTTTGAAATTATATATATAATAAACGAAATTGATTTAAGTATTGCAATAACTTTGGCTAAAGTAAAAAAAACTAAATTAATCTTATCAAATTAATTAGAAGATAGAGAAAAAAAATTAATTCTAATCAATTAACTTGAAAATACATTTTAAGAATTATATACGGAATTCACTTTAAACTATGAAAAAATAACTTAAAATTGGTTTCAATAACTTATTCAAAGTTATCAAAATAAATAAAAGTAAAAATTTATAGATTAGAAATTTTTACATGAAATAAATAAGTCAATCTAAATTGCTGAGAAATTTTTAAATCTATTTAATTAAGACTTTCAAGATATATTATAATAATTTGATTCATCTATTAATGGTATAGAATTTTAATGGTTCTTTGTGAAATTTATTCAAATAATAATTCTTGAGTTTGAAAAGGGAACAGAAAAAGATAAAAAAAACTAACAATTAAGTGGTTATGAAAATAATAATTATATAATAAATGTTTTTGTGGATTCATTTAATATAGTAATTGGAATTTTTAAATTATTTTCAAATAAGTTAAATTCTTTATTTTCTAATATAATTAATAAGTTTAATGAAATCACAAATAAGCTGTAAGATTTTAAAAAAAGTTTTAAGGAAAAAATATAAGACACAATAACTATTAAAGAAGAAAAAAATGCAATAGAATTTTATTAAGATTTATATAATCAAATAGTAAAAAGTTATCTTCTTTTGTAAAATTAAACATAAGAAATTTCAAAAGAAATAGATAAAATTATTAATTTGCTAAATGATTTATCAATTTAAGATGATTCTACTATAATTGAGAGAAATAAAGAAATTTAACAATCATAGAAAATAATTATAGATATTATAAATAATTAATAAAAATCTTTTTCTAATTCAGCAAATAATATTGATTAAATAAAATAAATGATTGATTAATTAATTGAAAATTTGAATCAAATTAAAACAACCTTTCTGAGCTTTAATGTTGACTATTAAAATTTATTTAAAAATTTAGATATCTAATAATTATTAGATAATTTAAAGGTTAATTTGAAGTTATTCATTAATGATTTTAATTTATGCTTTATAAATCTCATTAATTACAGTTTTAGTATTCCTGAGGTAAAAAGCACATTCTAATTGGTAAATGATTTTTTATTTATTTAAGATTTAACAAAGCGATATCCAAAATTTAAATTAAAGCTTCAAAGAACAATTTTAAATAATAATAAAATTAAAAAAAATCTTCGATAATTAAGATTCCTTTTTAGATCATCATTTAGGTTATTTTTTAATAAATGCTTCAAATATTGTATAAGAAGATGATTTTAGAGAAAACATAGAGAAAATACTCTAAAAAACAAAAATTTCTGATAAAAAGAAAAATAAATTAACTAAAGAAACTTATAATTTAGAATATAAAAATAGCATAAAGAAAAGCTTAAAATAAAAAGAATATGAGGAAAATATTGAAAATTTTTTTTAGAGAATATTTTCTTCTTCAGATTAATGATTATGTTAAATCTATTATATGTTAAAAGTTTATTTCATTTTTTGAAACTAAGCGATATAACAAATTTTGTATTTAAACATCAAATTATAATTAAACAATATCCTAATTTATCAATTAATAATTTTTTTACATATCGATAGAGATTATTCTGATTAATTATAATTTTTTTTAGATTCCAAGTTTAATAAAAAACTTAAATAAAATAAAAATAGAGCTCAACGGTTCTACGATTAATTCAAGTAATATTTATTAATATCTATCTTTATATATAAATGTAATCTACCATTCAAACAACTCCAAAATTTTTTTACTTTGATAATATTTAATTACTTTTCATTCTAATTTTAGCTGATTTACTTAAAAGTTTTTTATTTTCAAATTTCTTCTGTATATAAATCTACTTTAATATTTGTTATGAGTTGTTTAAATGTTATCCAATTTATGATATTTTTTTTTTATTTTAGTATTGATTCCAAGACCATATCATTTTAAATTTATATTAACAAGAGCCTAATTTACAATATTATTAATACGAAAAAAGTGATGAATTTCTTAATTAATTAAAAAAAACTAAATCTCGAAATTTTAATCAGCTACATTCTTAAATATAATTTATTTTTCCATTTTTTTTTAAAGAATACTACTTAAAAACCAAATGACTTTTAATAGAAAGATNTGATTTTTTATTTATTTAAGATTTAACAAAGCGATATCCAAAATTTAAATTAAAGCTTCAAAGAACAATTTTAAATAATAATAAAATTAAAAAAAATCTTCGATAATTAAGATTCCTTTTTAGATCATCATTTAGGTTATTTTTTAATAAATGCTTCAAATATTGTATAAGAAGATGATTTTAGAGAAAACATAGAGAAAATACTCTAAAAAACAAAAATTTCTGATAAAAAGAAAAATAAATTAACTAAAGAAACTTATAATTTAGAATATAAAAATAGCATAAAGAAAAGCTTAAAATAAAAAGAATATGAGGAAAATATTGAAAATTTTTTTTAGAGAATATTTTCTTCTTCAGATTAATGATTATGTTAAATCTATTATATGTTAAAAGTTTATTTCATTTTTTGAAACTAAGCGATATAACAAATTTTGTATTTAAACATCAAATTATAATTAAACAATATCCTAATTTATCAATTAATAATTTTTTTACATATCGATAGAGATTATTCTGATTAATTATAATTTTTTTTAGATTCCAAGTTTAATAAAAAACTTAAATAAAATAAAAATAGAGCTCAACGGTTCTACGATTAATTCAAGTAATATTTATTAATATCTATCTTTATATATAAATGTAATCTACCATTCAAACAACTCCAAAATTTTTTTACTTTGATAATATTTAATTACTTTTCATTCTAATTTTAGCTGATTTACTTAAAAGTTTTTTATTTTCAAATTTCTTCTGTATATAAATCTACTTTAATATTTGTTATGAGTTGTTTAAATGTTATCCAATTTATGATATTTTTTTTTTATTTTAGTATTGATTCCAAGACCATATCATTTTAAATTTATATTAACAAGAGCCTAATTTACAATATTATTAATACGAAAAAAGTGATGAATTTCTTAATTAATTAAAAAAAACTAAATCTCGAAATTTTAATCAGCTACATTCTTAAATATAATTTATTTTTCCATTTTTTTTTAAAGAATACTACTTAAAAACCAAATGACTTTTAATAGAAAGATAATTTTAATTTTTGTATAAATAAATAATCATACCTATTATTTGATGTCTCTTTATTGTTTTACTTTATATGGACTAAATTGCATCGAAAAAAATTTAATATAACTTTATGAATCATGAAATAATTTGGAAAGCACTAAAGATAATATATCTTTGGAAAAGTAAAAATTCTTAGTTTATAAAGGAAGCTTGGCTTTATTTATCAATTGCGTATTTTATTTATTTACAAAAATTATTTTGAAAATTTTTTAGTCATTTTATAGAATTAGAGAAAAAAAAAATTTATTATAGGAACTTATTTAATTATTCATAAAGTATGCTACATATTCATTTCATTTTTTTACACAAATTGAAATATTAAAATATTAAAAATAGTAAGTAGACTTCCATCTGATGAGTATGGGTATTTAATCAATTCAGTACAAATAGATATCAAATTAAAGATTCCCCAAATAAATCATTCTAAATATTCTTTTGATTCATAAATTAAACTTATTAGTTTTAACCTTTTGATATCAAACTCATTGTTATTTGTGAAAAATAATATTTTTTGAACATATTTTAGTAAGATAAATTTTTTTTTCACTTTATTAAGTAAAATTAAATAGTTTATTCTAAAATAAATATAATTAAGTCAGTAATGCTAATATTCATATAGTTTATACATATTTTAGTGGAAATAGTAATTTGTTATTTATTAATTACTGCAAATATTCTTCTTTTTTCACTTTTGTTTTTAGATTAATTAACTGTTTTTGTTGTTACCTTAAATGAAATAAAAGAAGTCATTTGATATTGAAATGAGATTTTTCTTTCTATAAATTTTTTTTAATAAACAGAAAGTTTAAACTTTTGATTGATAATTAGAATTATTTTCAATCTGCAAGTATAAATTGAATTTATGGTTGCAAAAAATTGAATGTAAATTAAAGAATAATTCAAATGATTTTTTGAGATAAAAACTGTTATAATATTTCCACGTTCTAACTAAATTCAATAATTATAAAATTATAAATTTCAAATTTTCTTTTAAAATAAAACTAAAACTAGTTTATTTTTATTTTAATCTCTAATATGCTAATTATTTAATTATTATTAATAAGTGAAATAATTTTGTTTATAAATTTTTGGATTATAAATTTTTATAAATGATTTTTAGAGTTTAGTTCATGACCCATAAATAACATCTGTCTAATTAAAATGAAGAGATTATTCATAATTACATCTAAAATTATAACACAAGCTTTGATTCTATTTAATCAATTTTACTAAATAAAATCAATGACTGTCAAATTAATTTTACCTTAAATTAAAAAATGCGATAAGTTTATTCATTACATGATAAATCTATTTGCAGAAGTTAATTCTCAAAATTATTATACAAGAATATTTTGTGTTGGAGATATATATCTTCATGATTATACTATGATAATCCAATAAAGTATTTAGTTAGTTATTGGATGATTAATATAAATATATGAATTATTGAATATCGCTGTAGGATTGATTTAGAAGAATATAAGAAGGATTTTGAGGTAATTTAAAAAAGATTGGCAATAATATTTAGATCAAATTTATAAAATTTTATTTGGGAAGAAGAAAAATTTTAATATTTCAAATAATCTATTTAGACTTTTTTAGAGGAAAAAAGAAGGAATTAAGGCTTGATGTTTAGATTAATACTGAAGTAAAGGTATTCATATTTGAGTATATATTGTTGAGACTTCGAAATATAGATGGAAGCATAAAACTATAAGAATTCACTAAACTGATGAAAAATACTCTAAATATTCTGGATAAATATTAAATGATTTATAATGTTTAAGAAGTAAATAATGATAAATTCATCGTTAAATGTCAATTCTACAATTAAAAAAAATTCATTGTAATAATTGACGATAAAGAGTGAATTATTAAAAAAGAATATATAGAACCTTTTAAATTTATTAGCAGAAATGATATTGATAAAAGTGGTTTTTAAGATTTTATTATTGTCATAAATGAATTAAATAATAGAATAGAATTAAATAGCATAAATATTAATTGAAGATCTGGCATTAATTAATTAAAGAATATTATTTTCTAAATGATTAAAAACTATTTATTTTTTTGAAAACTGCTTACCTAAGAAATTATCTTGTAGATGTTAGACATACATTTCTTTGTTTGAAATGACTATTAATGTTAGTATTATTCCTAAATTTGCTAATTATTTACAAAATCCATATGAATTTTCATAATTTAATCCTTTTATTACAATTAAATCATTAAGAACTATTGAATTTCTTTTCAAATATAACTTTATCGTTCAATTAATAGAAATCAAAACCCTAGCCAATTTCATAATAAATAGTAATTTTAAAAATCCTTAGGTTTGAATTACACAATTATTATTGGTTTGATTTAATAACAATTTTAGAAATCATAAATTAACACTTTAAAAAATGAGTTTTTAATTAAGAACTATATCAATTCTTAAGCTAATCTTTGTATTACTTTTGAATTCTAATTTTTATATTTTCTTAGAAACTTCTAGACATGAATTTTTTTTTTGAAATTGTCTCTTTTAACCATCTGATATTTAAAATTAATTACTTAAATAAGTTTCTGATTTAGCTTATTTAAAATCATAACAAATAATATTCTTATAACATTATAAAGTTTAAATAATATTATCTTACAGTCATATCAAAATATTAAAGCAGGATTCAAATCAAAAAGATTGATTAAGAGTCATTTGATAAAATTTTAATTATTCTTAAATTTAAGAAAGAAATAAATTTACCCATTCATTTGGAAAAGTTGCAAAAATTATTTTAATCACATATATTCATTGACAGTGAGTTTAAATTTCTATGATAATGATTAAAAATTATTAAAACTATTTTAATTATTAATTTGATTATTAGGGATATATGTAATATTATCTCCCAAAATTTTTGAAATAATAAATTAGAATAATAAAAAAAACAAAATTAAATATAATATTGAATTTTATCATTAATAAGGATTGTAAAGAAGTTGAATGCAGATTAGTTTGTGGTATTCATTGCACATTTTGCTTTAATCGATAACCATACTTAACTTAAGTTTTAATAGAAAAGGGTTAATAATCCTTGATGCTGATTATGCTAATCCCTAAAAGATCTATGATTGAAATTCTAGTGATTAATACCTATTTATCATAAATATTTTGGAAAAAAGTCCATATTAGAGTTTTGAAATATAACCAAGAAACAGGGTAATTGATATTAGAAAATAAAAAGATAATTGAACTTATTTGATTATATGTTATTCTATTTGATGAAATACCTTAAAAGAAGACAGGATTTAATTGAAAATTAACAAAAATTTACAAAGTTCTATATAATAGGATGCCTCTTCAATTTTACAAGTTAAAGCAAATTTCAATAGACATGCCTATTATTAATTGATGTTTGTAGATACTCTTTCATATATGCAGATTATATTCTATGAGCATACAATCTTAAATGTGAAATCTGCAATTAATGATATCATGAGAAAGCTAGATTTATTTGCAATCAAAAAGGCTAATAAATGTTTTGGTTTACAATATTTTATTTATTAATTTTTCCATAATTCTATTCATTACAGAAATGAAGAAATTTATTTAAACTGTTAATATTGCTGTGATGAGATTTTAAATATTTATAAACATTCATAATTTTGATAATTGTTTCTTTATATAATCCTTTTCATTAGATCCTTTTTGCAATGCAGTTTAATAAAGTTTTTTTGCTTCAGATTTCTTTCCTAATTCTAATAGTGCATCAGCTGATATAATATTATTTGATGTTTTACCTTTTAATTTCAAAGTTACAGGTTTTACATGGAGAGAAAGATCTAGATCATAACATTCTATTGCCTTCTGATATTCTTTTAATTGATGTAGTGCAAAGCCTGAATAATTATTTATATTACCTTTATTTTCAAATGCAAAATTATTTTTAGAATTAATTTAAATAGATTAGTCTAAACTCTCAATAGCTTCTTAGAATCTATTTAAATTATTTAAAGCTGACCCTAAATAATAATTTTATTATTTTAATACCCTTGTTATTCCAAGCCATATCATTTTTAGAGTTAATTTAAATAGCTTTATCGTAACACTCAACAGCTTCTTAGAATCTATTCATTTTCTTTAACGCAAAACCTAAATCATTATATTAAACAATATTTACCCTTATTATTCCATGCACTATCTTGATTAGGATTGATCTCATTAGCTCTTTCATAACATTCGAGTGCTTCTTAGAATCTATTTAATTTCCGTAACGCAAATCCTAAATAATAATATTTAATACTAAATTACCTTTATTATTCCATGCATAATCATCTTAAGAATCAATCTATATAGCTTTGTCTAAACACTCAATAGCCTCTTAATATCTGTTTAGATTGTTTAATGCTAAACCTAAATAATAATTATATATTATATTACCCTTATTATTCCATGCATAATCATGGTTAGGATTTATTTCAATTGCTTTGTCATAACAATAAATAGCTTCTTAGAATTTATTTAAACAATTTAATGCCCAACCTAAATAATATTAAACATCTATTACCTTTGTTATTCCAAGCATTATCATGATTAGGATTAATTTCAATAGCCTTATCGTAACAATTAATAGCTTCTTAGAAATTACTTAAACTATCTAATGCAAATCCTTTTGTACTCTTAATATTAAATAAGTTACCTTTCCACACATAAATAATGTAATCCTAATTAAATTATTTTATTGATTCATCAAATTTAATCAAAGCCTCTTTAAACTTACCCTCGTTAACTAATTTTTAACCTAGTTTATGTTTAAATTTATTTTACCTTATATAAATAATCTTTTAGCCTCTTACATTCTTTGTTGATTTTGCACTTAACTGATCCTATTAACTTCTTCAATTTTAGTTTTATTTATATTTCCTGAAATGATTTGATCATACCATTTTATTAAATCTCTGAGTATAATCTTGATTGCACTATTAATATTATTCAATTATGTTATCTATTCTTCTATAATATATAAAAATAAAATTAATACATATTTATTTTTCTTTTTCCTTTGAGTAGTGCAGTTTTAATATATTTATCTACGACTTGAAAGATAAGAATTCTTTGTTTTAAAGCTTTTGATTCATACTTTCTAAAATTTTGTTATTTTGATCAATTTTTTTAAAAATTTATTCAAAACAGTTAGTCAATTCATTTTAGATTTCTTTAAATTATTTTGTTTGTTCTCTTTAGATTTGTATGAATTAATTAATATATTTGCTAATTATGGCAAATCGAATGCAGTCATTCAAATGATCTGAATGAGTGTTACTTAAGCACTCATAGCAGTATTAAGTTGCATTTTAGCAAGTCTAATTTAAGCAAAATCCTATTATTTCTTCATTTTCATGACCTAGATAAGTGCACCTAAAGAATTACATTTCAGTACTAATTAATATTAAAAAATTTTATTTGAATTATCTTTCTTACTTATAAATTTTTAAATTCAACTTGCAATTAATATTTTTAAAATAATAATCATGGTATAAATAACAATAATTGAGCCCTCTTTTTTATTGCTCATGAAAATCAATTGCATCCTAGTTAATTTTTCTTAAAATATAGTTTATCCATCTGTTTTTGAATGTCTATATGCCAAAAAATGTTCTTCTTTAGAATTAGCTAGCGTATTAATAAAATTAATATAAATTAAAACTTAATTAAATCCTAAAAAATAATATATAATTTTTTTTGATCCAGTTAATTTATAGGTTAGGTTTAAGTGAAAAAAATTATAATATTTATATAGAGAAATTTCCAAGGATTATTATTTTTACTATTTATAACAATCATTCAATATAACTGCTTTTGAATCAAGTGCAAAATTTTGAAACTATATTAAACAAAAGTCTTAAATCCTTAATAACACCAGTTATTTAATAAAAAAGAAAAATATAATACAATCTATAAGTTTTAATCAGACTATAATTATATACAATAAGAATGTTGTTTATAAATTTTATATGATTAGTATAAGGAGTAAAAACATCAAATTTGAAATTTAATATAAAGATATTTTTTTATTGAATATAATCAATAATTTTATTAGGATAATTATTCTTCTTCAAGTGAAAATTTAGCTGTTCTTAGTAACCATGCTGTTGTTTTTTGTTATTCATTATCTTCCATCAAGAGTTAATTTAAGAGTTCATTTTGTAGCTCTTCAAGTTAATAAAATTTATTTTAATATTTAATAGTTTCACAATTTGGATTTTCATGAATCCATGCTATTGTTTATTTAATTGAGGATTCAAGTTTTGATTTATAGTTATCAGAAATTCCGACTAACAATTTTTCACAATTATTTTTGAGAATATAGATTATTAATTCAAGGATAGTTTTTGCTTCGATCAAATTTTTATTTATTTGGTCTTCAGCTAAAAATTTTTCAGCATCCATAACAATTTACTAAATATTGAATACAGTTAGCGAATTTTCACTATTAGATATACTAATGGTATTAGATTTCTTTGAAGTTAAATCTTCTGCAATTATTTTAAGAATATGATTCTGATCAATCTCAAATGTAATTAAAATTTAAGGAATTCCTTTTGGTGCTGGAGTAATACCTGTTAAATTAAATTGTCCTAATAACAGACAATCTTTAGCCATATATCTCTGACCTATGTATATTTTAATTAAAACATTTGTTTAATAATCTTTTAGAGTTGTGAAAATTTATGATTTTTTTGTTGGGATTGTGGTATTTCTTGTAATCAGTGTAGTGAATAATCCTCCAGAAGTTTCAACTCCAAAGGATAATATGGTAACATCAAATACACAGGTAAATTAGATTTTCTCGCAAATTTAACCATTTAATAGAGCAGCCTATTTAGCAGCACCAAATACTATAACTTCATTTGGGTTTATTTAATTTTTTAATTATTTTCCATCAAAATATTCTTATAATAATTTTTAAACTATTGGAATATTAGAAGATCCACCAACTAGAATAATCTCATCTATATGATTTTTTGATATGTTCAAATCCTTTAAAAATTAATCTAAAATTTAAATAGATTCTTTAAACATATTCATGCACAATGTTTCAAACTTGTCTTACGTTATTGTGCACATAAAATCATTTATTTCCATTGTTGTTTAGTTGGTTGAAGATAAAGCTTTTTTAGCTTATTCACTTAGAATAAGAAGTTTTTAAAATAATTCTTTGTTATTTCTAATATCAATTCCTCTCTATTTCAAAATTTAATTACAAAAATACTCAGTAATTTTATTATCAAAATATATCCCACCCAATTAATTGTATAAACTATTTGCCTTTAATTCAATAAAACCATCTTCAATTAATAACAAAGTAATATCAAGTTTTCTACCTCCAAAATCAAAAATAATTACTAATTATTCTTATTTAGTAATCTTATTCAAATCATAAGCTATAGCAGCAGCAGAAGGTTCATTGATTATTCTAAGTATTTTCAAACCAAGACTAATTCCCACTTCTTTAAGAGCTTATCTTTGTAAATCGTTGAATTAACTTGGTACTACTATTACAACATCAGAAATAGGTTTTCCCAATTATAATTCAGCTGACTTCATCAAACTTTATAGAATCATAGAAGAAATTTAAGTAGGAAAATATTTTTGAATTTATTTCTTATATTTCACAACTATCATAGGTTTGTCATCGATTCCAGGTTCCACTTAATAAGGTAATTCTTTTAATAATTTTTGAAAAGATTAATCAGAAAATCTTCTTCCCATCAAATCTTTGACATTAAATATAGTTTATAGAGGATTGTTATGAATTTAATCTAATGCTGCCTAACCTATAAGACATTCATTTTCAGTAAATGCAACATAAGAAGGAGTTTGTCTATTACCAAATTCATTTAGGATTATCTCAACTGAATCATTAATCCATAAACCACAATATGAGTTGCTTCTACCTAAATCAATGCCTAAAGAATAACAAGATTACATAATTTCTTTTATTTCTAATTAATATAACTTATCAATAAGACAATAGAGATAATAATAATATAATCAATATTAAAAACATTAAAACAATATTAAAACCCTACATATAAATGCTTTTATTATTTAGACTTAAACCTTTTAAAAATTAATTAAGTGCTCTAATAAAAAGATTGAATTTTATATATGTATAACGTAGTAAACTCTATTACATAGTTTTTAAAGAAAGAAAAAAGAAATTACTATTGTTAGTATTTACCAAAAAAAAGGAAATGAAAGGAGTGATAAACTTTTTAGGAAGAACGTTTTTATATTCTCATATTGAATTTAGTTAGGTTTTTCTTTAATTTCAATCTTTATCTAATTTATTATAAAAAAAATCCTGATAAACTGACAGCTCCACTTTAATTTGAAATTTAGATAAAATTTTATAAATTTTTAGTTTGTACTCATACTCCTCATCAAAGAAGTCATTAGAAATTAAATATGGAAGAAAAGACAATCGAGTTATTCCTTAAAACATTAAAAAAAATACATTCTTCTTATTTCTATTTTTTAGAATTAAATTTAACATAGAATCACTTTCAGTAGCTCCAAAAAATTTTATTTACATTAAGCATGTCTTTGAACACTCTTCTACGCTCTTCTATATGTGAAGCTACTAACTATGAATTCAGAAGGGAAAATTTTCAAGAATTGAATAAGCCTTCTTATAAGTTACAAAAGGTTTAACATAATTACATATTTTTTAAAATTCAAAAATTGCCTCTTAAATAAAAATTTCATCACTTACATCAAGAAGCAGGGAAAATATATTTATAAATCAGTAATATGTGGAGAAATAATCTAAGATTTATAATTCAACCTTTATTACTCAATTAGATCAAAAAATTTTCTACTATGATTTCTGGAATTCATAATTATAATTATAGAAATATAGTTTTTAAAAGTGAATTAATCTAATAGTTTATTTTAATTTAAGCTTGAATGCCTTCAGATAAATTAGATAACCATCAGTGGCCTTGAATTTAAATTTAAAATTACTTCACTTCTCACTAGTTTATTTTTATCCTGTAGTAGTAACAAATAAAAAGATTATAAAATTCAAATATTTAAAATATGATTCTTTTATTGTATATAATATGTTAGAATATTTCCCAAAGTTTTTAAAGCATGGAAAACAATAATTTATTTTTATTATGAAAGTAACATGGATAATTTTTTAATAACCTTTTTTAATAAAAAAATAAAATCTTTATCTTCCAGAGATAGCTCGAATCCAAATATTAATTTTTGAATAACTTCCCTAGTGATAGAAATAATTTTTGAAAAATTGATTTAAATTCTAAGGCATTCTTAACTTTCAGCTATTATTATTTTATTTAAGTTTGTTTTTCTTTTGACCAAATTAGTGATGGATAATTCAAATTTTTTGAGATTTCAGAATTATTAAACATCTCAATTTTCATTGCATGTCAGATTTATCATGCTTGTTGATTGTTGGGTTATCATTCTAGTGATCTTAAGAACTTAAAATTAATATTAAATCAATTTATCTCAGAAATATATGATTATTTAGAATCAAAAAAATATTATTTCTTAAGAGATCAATTTAGATATAAAGTTTATCTTTTTATCATCATCCGTTGAATTATATTAAATTAATTTTACATTAATAACATAATGAGTATCATCATAGAGACATTTAAACTAAAATGTTAATTTTTCTTTTTTTTATCAAACTTAAGTTTTTTTTTTGAATTAAAGCAATAAAAACGCACTTTAAATTTTAAGATTGAATCTATTGTTTGTCTTATTTGATAATTAATAATAAAAAATGAATTTAAAATTAAGCTTTGCCTTAGTTATTACGATGATGCCAACATTATTGGATAGTTAATATCTGATGGAGTTGGATGAGGTATACTAGTATTATTAAATTCCTATAAGTGTAAATATAAATAACTATTAAATTGATGAAGTGGGTATTTATGGAATTTGGAGTAGATATATTCCTCTAAGTACAATTAAATAAATAGGAGCTTTTGGAATTATTGATAGTAATTGTTACCATTTGAATTCAGCTATTGAAAAATATACATAAAGAATCAATTTTGTATACTTTGATTGTTTAAATTCAGAAACCATGACAGTTACAAAACATTTGTAATTTATAGATGATTAGAGATAATTACATAAACTTTAAATAAAAATCGACCCTTTTTAATATGAATATTATTGGTATTTCCTTGTAATTACATTTGCTCCTCATTAAAAAAGATTCAAATATTACATATTCTAAAATAACAACATTGTTGAGAATCAGTCTTTTGATATTAAATTTCCTTATTAAGATGAAAATCTTTTGCTTATATTTGGAGGTGGTTTAGAAATAACAGAAACTTAATAAATTTCAATTGATTAAACTTCTAAATTACCATATTTTCCAGGTTAATTAAATATTTTATCATTCGCCAAAACATCCTTGACTGAAAATTAATTATTTTTTTAAATTGAAATTTTTACAACATGGGAATGTGTTTGTGTTTGTAATTTAAATTAAAATTAAATTTTACCTGATATTGATATCAAATGGATGGATCAAAAATTGTTTGCTTCAACTAATATTAATTGCGACTCATTTGCATTTCATGCTTGGATTAAAATTACTGAGTGCTATTCTGATTAAGAAGAATTTTTATACTAATTAATGAAGCTATCTAGTAATTTTGAAAATTCTGTAATGAAAAATGAAAATTTAGCAAGTTTTTAACTATTTTATAAAGTTTCTAATTTAAATAATTAAATTATTATTACAACATACAATTATAGTTTTCCCTACTATAATATGGATTTCATTAAAAATTCATTTCTAATTTAGAAAAGTTTTGATTTACCAAAAGTGACATTATGGCATTTTGTCTATGTAATTTAATTATAAAATACAATAAAATTTAGTATTATGATATAAGATGGGATTTTTAAAACACAATCGGAATCAATATTTTAAGTTAATCAGTTTCATATGGTTTAATTTAAACTTTAATATGGTAATATTATGCAACTTAGTTCTAATTATTTGAGTGTAAGCTTAAGAAACATTAAATTTTTGAATTGTATTTATGATGAATAATACTATCCTAATTAAATTTGTCATTATAGTTGTTTAGAATGTGATGGTCCAACTCAGAATGATTGTTTGTCTTGTTCCAAAGAATCTAAACGCATTTATTTGGCTAAATATAAAATTTGTCTATGCCCTTATTATATGATTGATAAAGAAGTTTGTTAGGACAAAGAAAATTACGGATTATTCTTATAATTATAATAACATGAGAATTAATAATGTAATTATGGATATTTTAATTACAATTAAAATTGTTAAAAATGGTATTTAATTTAAATCATTCTTTAGTCCCTCTATAATAAATGATTAAGTTTTGACATGCTTAGAATGTTTAGAGCAACCTTAAAATTGGTTAAATGATCCTTATTGTGAAACCAATTTATTTTTAAATAGAGATGGCAGTCCATCAAAGATTTTCAAAGATTCTAGTAAAACATATTATATTCTTTATGAAAATGATTTAAAACCGTAAAATTTTTTTACCACTGACTTCAATATCAAAACAAAAGAAATATTTACTGATTATTTAGTTACTAATCAATTTTTTGAAACAAATTACAAATTTGTTTAATTTGATTCCATGCCAATATACTCATAATGCAATTTATACTTTTGTGTTTAATGTGGCTATGAGTTAACAAGAATCATATGTATAAGATGTTTTAAAACATCAATTCTGAAGGATGGATTTTGTATTAAAAAATAAACTGGCTAATAAAAATTTAATTAATGCTTAGCTTCTTTTTATAAAACATCTGAAAATATTTGTAAATTATGCCAAATAGATAATTGTATTTATTGTTTTGAATATCTAATTAATGATTTAACTAAATGTACTCTTTATCAAGGATTTTAAGCATTTTAAATAGATGAATATCACAGAGTAGGATGTGCTCTATGTAAAAATGGCTTTATTTTTGATTTTATAAAAGGTAAATGTATTTATGAATAACCGAATATAAAAAATTGCTTAAGAGCTTATAATGATTTAACTGGGAAATAAATTTGTACTTTATCATTAGTTGATGATTTTTCTATATCCCCAGAAATTTAAAATTGCAATAAATATATTACTAATTGCAAATAATGTGTTCAAACACCTCAAAATATAATAAAATGTATTATTTGTGAGGATGGATATTCAAGCTCTATTACTACAGGTCATTGTAGTATTTGTTAAATTGAAAATGCGAAATTTTGTATTGAAGGTCTTTTAAAGGAATAAGATTCTTGGATTCATTTGATTTAGAGTTTTTTAATGTAATTTTTACCAGATAAATATTTTTATTCAATTCCATCTCTAACTGTAATTCCTTTACCAGTTAAGTGTATAGATGGATATGAAGTTAATTAATTTCTTTGCAAGAAAAGTTGTAATAATAATTGTGAAGTGTGTCAAAAAAATATCATCCCTTCAAATGGTTTTACATGTTCTATGTGCAAAATGAATTATTTTATGGAAAATCTTAGATCAATAGATCAAGAGTAATGTTTAGAATGTCCATAATTATGTCAAGTTTGTTAAAAAAGATAAATTTAAGAAATTTAAGTATTATTTAATTTATTTTATAGAAAATAAATCCTATTTTTGTTATAAATGACAATTCCTATATTTTCACTATGAAATGTATTAAATTTTTCCCTTATCATAACGTTGTGATTGATTAGTTTTCTTAAACAGCTAAATACTGTTTTGAGTAAAATTGTAATAATTATTTGAAATATCAGGTATTTTTTATTATTATTATACTCAGGTTGAAAATAATTGCAATTCTATATTAAGTTTGTTTAATACTATGAAACATGAATAATTTCAAAATAAATTGGATTTTCAATATTTAAATTAAATAGGTTTATCAATTTTTTAGCTAATTTTACCTTATAATTTAAATTGTATATATGATGGAGATAAATTTATTGCAATAAATCTCTATAATTTAATTAAAATGAAAATATTTTCTCTAACACTAGTAGAACTAATGATTAAAGGATAAAATATTCCTTCAAAAATTTTTAGCAATATTATCACATTTGATTTTGATTCTATCTAAATTGTTGAAGTTTCATTTTATATGAACGAACTCTTTTCATTCCAATTTTTTAACTAGAATAAATCTATTAATTTTAATCTTCAAAATTCATCAATTACAGCCTCAGAGAATTCAAGAACTTAAATTTCAATAAAGGCACAACTTTATGACTAATTTAAAATTTAAAACTTAACACTCTATAATATGAATATTAGAAATTCTTAAATATTTGAAATTCATTCAAAAGAAATAACTTTAATTGATACTATAATTATTCAAAACTGTTAATTTGATAATACAACATTGTTTTCTTTGCTTAATAATTTCAAAACAGTTATATAGAATTTTAAGATTATTGAGTGTTAATTTTATAATTCATCTATTTTCAACTTTACATAAAATTCTGATTTTTACCTCCAACCATAAATTAAAGGAATATTTATTCAAAATTCTTATTTTTATAATTCATAGATTATAATAACTACTCCTTATGTGGATTTTTAGATCATATAATCAGTAATAAAAAATAGTTAGTTTAACTCTTCATAATTTTTGATATTTAGCAATAATTTGAATATAGTTGATCTAATTATTGAACAAAATACATTTTTCAATTCATAATTAATAACCTTAATTTCATTTGTTTAAAATATAAGCAACTCAATTAGTATTTTTGATGTAAATATTTTATAGAATTCTTTTTCTAATACTAAAGTTTTCTTATCTGAATAATAATAATCGTATAATTTTAAAAATATTTTGATGACTAATCTCAAATTTTAAGAGAATTTTCAAATCCAGCTTACTCATTCTAAAACATATATTTTTTCAATTAGTTGCTTTAAGCTAATTTTAAATAATATTATAATTAGTAGCTCTAAAAATATGAATTATTTCACTTTATTCAATGTCTATTAAATTGATATAGAAAATTTGTAATATTATAACATTTTTTAGCAACATAAAATTAAATTATCTCTTAAATGCTTAGAGGAAGCTAATTTTAATTCTCACTTATTAAATATTTAAGGATTTACTCATTTAACTATTAATAATCTTGTTGTGTAAAATTAATTTAACAGCGACTCATCTATTATTTCAATATATTCAAATTTTATTAATTAGGATGAAGAATAAGAAACAATTTAAATTAATAATTTATAATTTATTGGGAATTTAATATAAAAAATAAAACTAGGATAGATTTTATCATTAATTATCATTTATTCTGAGAAAAATTAAAATATCTCTATAAAAAACATTAAGTTTGAAGAAAATGCTTTGCATTAATATTTAGATGACTCTTCTTAAAATATTGCAAGTCTAATTTTAATTCATTCCCAATTAAGTTATTTAGTTATTTAAAATTTCTATTGTAAAAACAACATTTTAACTAACTCTTCCAATACATTTATTAATTTGTTTTTGAATGAAATTTTCATATCAGATTTAGTTGTTGAAAATCATAATTAAATTTAATAAAATATATGGAGTAAAGTTTTCCAAATTTAATTAGGATAAAACTTAAGTTAGGATCAACTTAATTAAATTATAAATAAACTCTTGATAATTTAAAATATTGGAGGAGCATTATCAATTATAGCACAATAATGTCAATTAATCAACAGTTCTTTTAAAAATTTACTTGCTTATAAAAGTTTAATTATTAATTTAAAAACACAAGGAAAAGGAATTGTAAATTTTAATAACTTAAAAATGATGCATATTTACAATATTAATTTCAATAGTACTGAAAATGATGGAAGCATTACTATATTTTCTTAGTACAGTCTTTTAAATTTTCAATTTATTGATATTGTTTTTTTTGATGTGCTTAATAATCTAGGTTCTTCAATTCTAGCTCTAACACCATCATCAAAACAAAATAAAATTCTTATAAAAAATATAAACATTTAAAACTGTTTTTCTCTTTTAAATTTATTCTTGAAAGCACATTTTTAAATTAATTATTACAAAGAAAATTAAGTATCAATAATTAACCAAACAATAATACAAAATAAAACATCGTTTATTGAATATCTTAAAAAATTAGGCTCATTAAATCATTTTCTAACCTAAAATATTTTACAAGATAATTCAATAATAAATTTATAGGGATGCAAATTATCAGTTAATTAATTTGTGATTGAAGGAGTTATTTTATCTTCAATTTTTAAAATAGAAGACTCTTATTAATTAAAGATCAATAATATTTATGTTTATGAAGTTTTATTACTCTTCCAAATAAATTTATTTCATATTGTTTAAAAATCTATAAGTACTATTTTCTCTTTTTAAAATATAATTTTTTAGAGCATTACAAATGTTAATTTAATTAATATTGATTTCAAGTCTTAATTTATTAATGTTGAACTATAATAATTGAATTGCGATTTAGAAAATATAATTTATAGTTTTTATGAGGAAGAAAGTAATTTCATCGAATTTTATAACCGATTAATTAAGTTAAACAATTCAAACAATTTCATATTATTTTATCAAAGTTAATCAAATAATAATCGCATTTAATTATCTTAAATTTCTATACTAAATAATGATTTGTAAAATTTTTTGAGTGGTATCATATACTTTAATTTGATTAACTATTCAGAAATAAATATCAAAGATGTTCTTTGTTTTAAAAATATTGTTAATTTATATGGATGTATTTTTGTTGAATCTATTTCATAATCTAAGTCCATTGTAAAAATTTTGAATTCCCTTTTTTTAAAAAATAATGGAGGCACTGGTACAGCAATACTTATATATAATACAATATTTTTGTTGTCCAACTCTAAAATAATAAATAATACTGCAAAATATGGAGGCGGGGGAATTTATATTTAATAACAAAATCATTAAATCTAGCTTAATCAAACATTGATAATCAATAATAGAGCAAATCAGGCAGGAGGTATTTTTATAAATACTATCAATTCTACAACTTTTGTCAAATCTCTGGTTTGGTTTAATAATGCTTCTTTGCCTCCAAATAATTTGCAAGAGTTACCAACACTTTTGGAATTATAAATAAATTGGTAACAAATGAAATCAATTTTAATTATTAAAGAAGATCTTTAAGCTTAAACTTTGCTAATGTATCCTTATAAAGTTATAGATTAAGGGAAATTAATTTAAGCAAAATTGTTAATGCTTCCAAGCAACTAAATAATTAAAGATTATCAAATTTTTAATACTCAAGTCTAATCTTTTCAAAAATATATTGAATAGATGCAAATTATATTTAAAAATAGTATGAATGAACAACTTATTAATTTTATTAATTCGACTTGTGAAATTAGATAATAATTGGGATAAAATGACTATTTTCAGACAATCAAGTCAGAAGAAATAAAATTTGATCAAAATATAAATTCTTTTGATTTAAGCACTAAATCTTTCTCTTTTGATCCTTTTATGTCTGATAAATTTTAAGAGTAAATTTTAATAGGATGCAAAGTAGATAATTCTATGTAAGAATTATACTATAGAATATAAATAAAAACATTTAAATGTTAATTGGGAGAATTTTATATAGAGAATAATTGTTAATTATGTCAATTTAAATAAGGTTACTATTCTGTTACTTACAATGCTACAAAATGTTCAATCTTTGATAGTAAAAAATTTGAATCAATAACATCAAATTAAATATAGCTTAAGATCGGTTATTGGAGGCCAAATTATTTTTCTGATGAAATAGAATTTTGTTTTAAATTCAAAGAATCTTGCTTAGGAGGATGGATGGTTGGTGATTAAATATGTTATTAAGGCCATATTGGAGGATTATGTGAAGAATGTGATAGATTCAATATTAGAGGGGATGGATTGTTTTTTAAAAATTAATATAATTCACTGTGTCATTTATGCGAAAATGATTATAGTCGTTTCCATTTTTTTATTTTGGCTTCTTTGTGGTATTAAAATATAAAAATATTTAGGGTTATTTTTTCAACTCTGCTTACACTTTATAGTATAGATAAATCGAATAGATTATTTTCAGTTTTGAAAATTAGGTAAAGATTTGCCAGGATAATTTTTAAATTAAGTTAAGGTAAAATATTTTTTAAAACTTAGATCATGCAAGTATTTTACTAAAATTGTTTCTCAATTATATTTGGATATTTTCAGTAATTTTTTCATTCAATATAAAATTTTCTTTTTCATTTAGCTTTATTGATCAAACAAGCAATCCATCATTTTTCATGGCAAATAGTTTAGATTGTTATTTATCTGAGTTTTAAGAAATTTAATTGATCTATTTAAGAATTATAACTATGTTTCTATTATTGGCTTGCTTATTTTTTGCTATTTACATTGGATTTAAACTTTATTCATTAATAAAACATAAAAAATTTCAAACTAGTATTTTATCAATAACTGCACTTTATTTGTTTGTTTCTAACTATCCAGCATTTATTAAGCAGTAAATATTAATTTATAAAAAGATTTTTCTCATTATTGGCTAAAAGATAAATTTCATAAATAGATTATATTTAAGGAGATGTTTCATTAAGATATGGAACAAAAACTCATTTTAATTGGATTATAAGCCTTATACTTCCAGGATTAACATGTATTGGGATTATTTTGCCTTTTTCCCTTCTAGTATTATTGTATATTAAAAGAGATCAATTAGAAAATATAAATTTAAGAAAACATATTTGTTATTTATTTAATGAATACGACAGACACAGTTATTATTGGGAATGGATAAAACTAGGAGAAAAAACTGTTATTATAATCATTTTAACTTATTTTGAAACAGATATTTATTTAAAATCTTCACTATTAGGAATTTGTTTACTATTTTATTAAATATATTCTTAAAAACAAAGGCCTTATATAATTTAAAATTTAAATAATTTGGATGTATAAACTGGATAAATTTGTTCTATAGCAATTTTTTTTGCAGTCATAAAATATATTTGTGAGTAACAAAATAATATTGTTATATCATTAATTTTACAAGGAATTTTAGTCTTATTTTTTATTTTATTAAGTTATCCTTTTTTAAAAAATATTGTACAGTTTTATCATAAGAAATATTTCCGTCTGTTTTTAATTAATTTAACCAAATTGATGAAGTTGATGAAGATTTCATTTTTAGCTAAATTTTTAAATATTAAAATCCATAAATTGAATTAAAAAGAATAAAAGTTATAAGAAAATTTTGCAAAATTGAGAAATCATCTAATATCTATATCAAAATTTTAATTAGAATAGTAGAAGTATTATATAATCATTTATAAAGATCCTTGACCGCATTGATATCATCTCAATCATTGTTTAGGAATAAATTATAAAGTTTCGATTATAATCATTAAAAAAATATCATAAATGTTAATAATTGAAAATGAGATATATATTATGATAAGCGTAATTATAAATGAAAAAAATATCAATTAATTCATTTATAATTTTCAAAGCATTCTAAATGCTCTAAAATTTATGTTGTTTGCTTAACAATTAATGAAAATTTCACCTGGTTCAATAATTATATTCTTTAATCATTCATTTATATTTTATATATTTTTCAGTAATAAGATAAAGTTTCATATTTTAAAGGAATCATATAAAATTTCCTTGTTTAGATGTCTAAGATAATTCTTTAATGCACTTGCTAATGACTTTTTTTCATCCATGAAATATTTTTGTATATAATTGTACATCAATGTGTATTAATGTATTGTGACTGAATAAGTGTTTTAAAAATAAATATCAATCTAACATGATATAAGTTAGTTAATAAAAAATGATATAAAATAAAAAATTAATAAGAAGACATATAATGTTTCATGTAATGCTAGATATAATTGTAGAGAAAACTAATAGGGTAGAGGATTATCTAATAATGATTTATTAAATAATTTTATCTTCTGTAAATACCAATACCCTAAACTGCAATTATTATTTTTAAGAATAAAATTCATCTAAGGTTTTTAAATTCTTGAAAATAATTTTGAAAGATACATTTTTTTGAATAATTTGAATACTTTAATATCTATCACTGATAAATTAATAATAAATAAAAATTATTCGATTATATTCATTTCTTCACAGATATACTATCATATATAGTATGAGGATTCCATTTTAAACTTTTTACATGATTCTTATAGAAAACTAAATTGTGGAGTAATCCCTCTCGATTCTTTCTCCAAAAACTCTAAATTACATTAATTTGTCTTAAAAGCATCATTTAAGTATAAAAAGTTTTATTTGAAAGTAAGATAATCTTATAATAATATATATATATATTTTAAAAATATTAAATATATTTCTGATACTAATCATAAAATTATGTTAATTAATATAGGAATTTTGGGAGCTTCAAATTTAAAAATCTTTCTCCTTAATAAGATTAGACATTGAATAGATAAGGAAATGCTGAAAAAATGTATATGAAGTAGATTATCGTGAAATGCTAATAAATTTTGGAAGCGGATCTCTAATTTATCTTCACTTTAAATTTAGGTGAACATCAAAAAGTTAAAGATAATATCTTGAAATAATGAATTATTCTAAATGGAAATAGAGAAGAACGAGAAATTTAGCCAAGTCTTTGCTTAAAATTAAAATGTAAATCTTTATGGCATTTACTAGGTTGTACTGGAGCAATTTAATCGGATTGAGTCTTTGGCAATGTAAGAAATCTAATCTTCATTTAGAAATGTTACGATAAACCATATCTGAAATCATATATTAATAGGCTAATATAAAATTTATTTTAAGGATCTCAATTATGAATTTACTAAACTTAGATTTATTAAGATTTATCATTGTCAAATTTTTAATCAACATAAATTATTTAATTTCCATCATGATATGGTTCTGATAAATTTAAATTTAAAGACGCATCAAATTCTAATTTTTCATTTATAATTCAAATAGTTTATTATTATTATTATTATTATTATTATTATTATTATTATTATTATTATATGAATTATGGAGTTAGGATTTCAACAATTGTTCCTACCTAATGATATTATTGGTTTTAACCACAAAATTTAACTGATTCATCAGAAATTATAGTTTCTTTTCTTATATATTATATATCATTGATTCTTTAGGTTTTAATGAAATCTCAAATGTTTAGTTTAATTAAGAAATAAAATAACAGTTAAGTGAAATAAAGAGGAGAATAATGAAATTATTATCTTTATAAAGTATCTATCCAATTATCAGTTAAACTTTATCTAACATTTCAGATTCCTTTCAATAATCTGGCTTACCAAATTAATTTCTCAGATATAAAAAATAAATTATTTATTATAAAATTAGATAATTATTTTTAAGTCTGTTTGAATATATTTTGCTTCATAAATCATCAAAAAAAAGACCCTTAAGAATACAATTTTTGAAATAATTGTAAATCCTCAAAATAAAAAAAATAAAGCATAAAATTTCTGTATTAAATGTGATTTATAAACTAAAATAATGTTTGAATCATTCAAAATTAATTATTTTGAACTATATTAAAAGTATATCTTATGATAAACAATCCTTCTTTGACCAATATTTAAAATGAAAACTTAGATCAATAGAGTTTTTTCCAAAAAAAAGAAGTTGGTACTATAAATTATATAACAACTTTTGGGGTTGATCAATAAGATGATTAATAAGTTGAATAAAGACCTTTATAAACTCCTAATATGAACTAAGAATAGTCCATGCTTTCAATTCCAGAATAAGAAGAGGAAGAAGAAAAATTATATCCATATTATATTGGATAAAATAAAAATATTATTGAAAAAGTTTTCCTAATACATATTACATCCTACTGTTTATTCTTAAAGAGAAATGTATTGGATAAAAATGAAAAAATTAGTGATAAGCATCTACCAAAATTATCGCCTTCAGAAAATATAAAATATACAGTTGAAAAATCATAATAGAAGTTACATGATATTCATGAAGTGCATACATACAATTTGGTAAAGCTAGTATTTTTTGGAGAATTAAAAATATTAACATTTTTAAGCTGTTTGTTTTATTGTCTCGAAGCATTAACAAAAAATGGAATTTCAGTTTTGATGAGCTTACTAATAAATTCAGTTTCAGAAAAAGATTTAAATAAAGCATATAAATATGCAATAGGATATGTAATTTTGTATTTTATTGGAATTTTATTTCGACATCATGGTTCAAATTTTTCAATGATATTTTCATCGAAAGCTAGAATGATGTTGGTAAACATAGTCTTTAATAAATTGACTGATTTAAGTTCATTTTCTATAAAGGAAGCTAATATTGGTAAGATCTTAAATCTTATATCAGGAGATATAAATTAACTTGAATAAGTCCTTTATATGATATTATAAAGTAGTGTTATTTTAATTTCAATTGGTGTAGGTTCATTGATATTATGGCTAAGATTCAATGGAGCTATTGGTATGTTAGTATTAGCTATAGTCTTTCTTTCATATCCAATTTAAATTATATTGTAATCCTTCAATTAAGAAACATTAAGATAATCTAAATAATTTTAAGATAAACGTTTGAAATTAACTAATGAATTTGTTGAGGGAATAAGATTAATAAAAATGTATGCATGGGAGGATGCATTTTTTTAAATAATATCATCAATAAGGAGAAATGAATTCAAATGTTTATTAAAAATAGCAATACGTTCATCGATTGATCGATTATTTACATTAATAGCTTAAATATGGTCAAGCTTAATTTTCTTCATTATTTTACATTATAGTGGGTACAGAGAGAACATGAACGTAGCAGAAATGATATCCACCATATAATTATTATCTTTTTTCAAATTTAGTTGTGTAATGATGGTATCTTACGCAATTCAATCTTCAATATTTATAAAAATTTCATTTGAGAGAATTGCAAATATTTTAAATATCAAAAATCGTGAAATGGAAAAAATAACTAATAATGAATCTTAAAACATAAATTCAAGTATTAGTAATTCAAGAATAGAATTTAGAAATTTTGATGGATTTTGGTTAAATCGAGAAATATTAGATTCTAGGCCAGTTTTAAAGAATATATCATTGGATTTTAAAGATGGTGAACTTTGGGCAATAATTGGAAAAGTTGGAAGTGGTAAATCTTCTTTTTTAAATGCTTTGTTATTTGAATTGCCTTCATATAAAGGTTAATTTAAGATAGATGGAAAAGATGCAAAAAGAGGATCTCTAAATATAGCTTATGTTGAATAAGAACCCTATATATTTCCAGGAACAATTAGAAATAATATATTATTTGGTAGAGAATTTGATAAATTATTATATTAAAAAGTTATTCATGCATCATAATTAGAATAGGATTTATTAAAAATGAAATTTTATGATCAAACTGATATAGGTGAAAGAGGAACAACACTTTCTGGAGGTTAAAAGGCTAGATTATCTTTTGCAAGAGCATTATATTAATAGGCAGACTTATATTTATTAGATGATCCATTATCTGCAGTAGATGCTCATGTTGCTAGAAATATGTTTTAGACTGGTATTAAAGAATTCATATTTGAATATTAAGTTATGATTAATCCTAATAAAAATAAACCTATTGTTATTTTAGTAACACATTAAATCTAATATGCTGTGGAATGTGATAAAATAGCTATTATGAATAATGGAGAAATTTCTATGTCAGGTACATTTTTAGAATTATAAACTAAAATAGAGAAAAATAATGATGAATTAGCAGGACAATTATGTTCCTCCCCATCTCCAAAATCTAAATAATTTAAAAGATCTATTATTTCTCATAGATCTAGAATTAGACATGCTAAAGTAAATTCTCTTATTATGAAAGAATCAGATTAATAAAGATTAATTGATAAAACTGTTTATTTAACTTATTTTAGCTATTGGAAATTAATTATTTTTATTTTAATCTTAGTGCTTGAGGCTGGAACAGATATTTTAGTAATTTTTTATTCAAGAATCATCTCTTTATTTTAATTTTATCAAGAAAATAATTCAATAGATAAAGCATTTCTAATATTAATTCTATTGACATTTGGATTAATAATATGTAATTTTATGAAATATTTATTAAATTCTATTTAAGTCTAAAATACAACCTAAAAAATTCATAACAAAATGTTAAATTCTTTAACTAAGGCACCAGTATCTTATTTTGATATTAATCCATCAGGTAGAATAATAAACCGATTTTCAAATGATTTATCTTTATGTGATTATTCAACTAATACTGTCATTTTAGATGTACTTGAAATAATTGGATATTTTTGTTTTTCTTTAATAACCTTAGCAATTTTATAACCTTTTTTCTTAATCATGATTGTTTTTGTAATATTGATTGATGCTTATTAATATTTTTTCTTGAAGAAAATTATTAGTTAATTAAAAGAATTAGAATTAATGTAAAGAAGTCCTATGTTTGATTTTTTAAAATAAACTCTTTCTGGAATATCTTAAGTTAGAGTTTATAATTAAAGGGAATGGTTTAGAAAGTAGTTTTTAGATTTGTCAAATAAATGCAATTTAAATTCTTTAACATATCAATATGCAACTAGATGCTTTGGTTTTAATTTAGATATTGTAAGTTTTATAGCCTCAACAGTCGGAATATTTTTATTTTTATTTTTAAATAATAATGATCTTGCTATATTAGCATAAGGAATATTGATGATAACAACTTATAATGATGGATTATAGCATGGTTTGAGGTAGTTAATAAATTTTGAAACTTAAATGAATTCATATAATAGAATGTTTTAGATTATTGAAATAAAACCAGAAGCTCCTCATAAAACTAAAGTAGATCAATAATATCAAGATTTTCCAAAGAATGGTGATGTTACTTTTGAAAATATTCATATGTAATATAGAGATAATTGTCCTTATGTTTTATAAGGACTTACATTTTAAATAAAAAGTGGATAAAAAGTAGGTTGTGTAGGAAGAACAGGTGCTGGAAAATCTTCTATATTATAAGCTATTTTTAGAATGACGGAAATAGATTAAAATTTTGATTCAAAATTAGAAATAGCATATGTTGATATACAAAAATTAGGATTATAAAAATTAAGGAGCAGCATAGGAATCATACCTTAATCTCCTTTTTTATTTTCTGGAACTATTCGCTAAAATTTAGATCCTTTAAGGTAATTTAATGATGATCAATTATGGAAAGCTTTAGAAGAAGCTAATTTGACTAATTATATCAATTCTTTACCATAAGGTTTAGATTCTGATATAGGAGATGTCAATTCTATTTTTTCTGTTGGCTAAAAGTAATTGATATGTTTAGCTAGAATTATCTTAACTTAAAAAAAAATAATTGTATTAGACGAAGCCACTGCTAATGTTGACATGTAAACAGATGAACTTATTTAAAGTATTATCAAAAAAAAATTCACAAATTCAACTTTAATCACTATTGCTCATAGATTAAATACTATTGCTGATTATGATAAAGTAATGGTGATGTCAGAAGGAAAAATTATTGAATTTGATTCTCCATTTAATCTTATGGCTTTATCAAACGAATCAACCTCAATAGATAAATTTACTGAATTTTCAAGATTAGTTGTAAACACTGGTGATGAAAACGCTTAATTAATTTTTGAAATAGCTAAATAATCTCAAAATAGTATTAAGTGATTAAATAATGATGAAATTTCATAAATATTCATAGATATATTAAAAGTTTTACATTTCTATTTTTTATTTTTAATTTAATGTTTTTCGACAAAACTGATCGATAATTCATTTAAACATTTTTATCTCTATTATTTAATACAAAAGCTATAAAACAAATTCTTAAATTAAAAAACATCAAATGGTTTTTTTTTAAAAAAAGGAATTGAATTAAAACTATCGAAACTTTGGAAAACTTAAATTTATACAAATTAAAATATTTCTTTTTTATTTTAAGGTAAAAAAGATGAATATCAAATAATTCTAAAAACTAAATTTAGTAGGGTATATGATTATTTCAATATATCCTCTTTGCTAAATTACACATCTTGAATTCTTAAGAAAATTCGTAAATAATTATTATCAAAATTTTGTAATCAAATTATTTCACAAAATTATAAAATAAAAATATAAAATTAAGATAGCATATAATTTAATTTAAGATTCTAATGGTATAATGCATTCTATAATCAAAACCAATTTTACAATATTAGAATTTTTATGTCTACATTTTGATGTAATAGTTTTATAATCTGGATAACTAGTTTTTTAAATTATTAAAGAAAAATTAAGATCACTTGTAAAGCAAGGCCATGTAACTGAGATTGTCATTTTTTTTAAATCTTTATCTACTGTCACAGTTTGATCAAAGTCTGGCTCCAAAGATATACCAAGTTCAGATATTTCAATATTTATTTTTTAAGTCTAATCATGTGAAAATGATGAAGATTTAAAAAAACTAGTTGCTATAAATGAAGGAACAGTTATGAAATCAATAATAGAGTTACTGCAATCTTTTGCAACACCATAAAATAATTAAAAATTTCTAATTCCCCAAGATTTATTATCTGGAGTTTCAGTTAATGTTGATGTCATCATCAAATTGATTGATGATTAAGAATGCAGGAATTCGAAATCTAAATTAGTCATATAGATATTTAAAATTGTTGATCCACAAGTTCTTGATTCTCCAGTTTTTCCATATTACATTTTCTCAACTAGAATTCCAT
>CAJJDN010000062.1:506868-523469 GCA_905182985.1 Paramecium sonneborni
AATAAAATTCAAGCCAACTATTTAAGAAATTTAAAATTAAGTTGATGTAGCATATAATTTAATTTAAGATTCTAATGGTATAATGCATTCTATAATCAAAACCAATTTTACAATATTAGAATTTTTATGTCTACATTTTGATGTAATAGTTTTATAATCAGGATAACTACTTTTTTAAATTATTATAGAAATATTAAGATCATTTGTAAGGCAGGCCCAATTGACTGAAATAGTCATTTTTTTAAATTCTTATCACAGTTTGATCAAAATGTGGCTCCAACGATATCCCAAGTTCAGATATTTCAATATTTATTATTTAAGTCTTCTTATGTGAAAGTGATGAGGTTTTACAAAAACTAGTAGCAATAAATGAAGGAACTGCGATGAAATTAATTATAGAGTTACTGCAAGCCTTTTGAAAGACCATAAAATAGTTAAAAGTTACTAATTCCCCAAGATTTATTATCTGGAGTTTCAATCAATGTTGATGTCATCATTAAATTGATTGATGGTAAAGAATGAAGGAATTCAAAATCTAAATTAGTTTTATAGATATTTAAAATCAAGGAGCCACAATTTATTGCTTCTCCAGTTCTTCCATATTACTTTTTCTTAACTAGAATTCAATCGGAAAATACTAAAAAAATTCATTATCCCAATTTAGAATTTTCCAAAATTCTAATTAAACCCAAACTTTTTTTGTGTATAGGAAGTTACATGTATAAGTTTATTGATGAATCCTTTGAAAATAAATTATACCCTCCTTCAATTTCTGTTAAACTTCATTTTGAAAATGGTGATTAATTATACGTATTTTAAATAGTCTACCCATCTTAAACTACGAAATCTTTTGAATTAACATATTATTTGAAAACTGGGATCCATTTTACTAAAATAGTGATAAATTATACCATCTACACATTCAAAATTATGTAACATATATCCATCTTTACAAGTTGAACAATTATTCATTTTTTGTCCTGAACACTCAAGACATGTTTAATAACAATTTGCCAGATATAATTTAAATGCTCTTAATCCCCAAGATCCATTCATAATAACCATATTAAATTTCATGTTTATTAACATTCTATCTAATTTATGATAGCTATCCAAATTAATGTTTAATAACTTTTCCCCATTAAAATCACCACACAACTATGTTACTTCTGCTTAACCAATAATATTTGATTAATAAACAATCACTTCATCTATTTCTATAGAAAATATATTATTGTTCCAAAAATCAACTTTCCATATTTGTACTTACAAAATTATTTTATAATGTGGTATTAAAATAATAAATTATTTCGATAATTTTCTACTTCCTGTAAATAAATTGATTCCTCCAATTAACATTACATTTAAACATGATTATATTTTGTTGAACTACTATTGATCTAAAGTCCATCCATCAAAATTGAAATTATCAAACCAATTAATTTCTATTTCTTGAAAATACAAACATTCCTCAGGTGTATCATCATTACAAATTTAACAACCTGGTGAACATGATTGTATCTCTACCTTAAAGTCTCTAAATCACCATGATTCCTAATATGAAGAAATTTAAAATACTGTATTCGGAGACTCATCTAAATCAGTTGTTATAATGGCAATTAAATTTTTTAGTTATGATTAAAAGTAAAGTTGTAATTTGTTACAATTTCTTTATAATCTTCAGGATATTGATCATTTCCACATTTTACAATTTCTGTATTCCAGTACTATCTATCAGTTTAAACATAATCATCAAAAATAAAATAAACATGTTCATTATCCAGCTATCTATCCTAATAGTTTATTTATTATAATTGTTACTTCCAAAACTGAAAACTTATTCTTAATTTATAATGAGGTGAAAGAATTATTAATCTTTATACTTTTGCTCCTGATCCAAATACATTATTACCTCCAAACAACAATATACCATCAATATACTTGAAAATTATCCATTATTTCCTTCAAAAAAACAGTCTAAATAATTTAAAAAGAAAACCATCTATGTATAATTTCTGTTGAAGTAAAAGAAGTATATTCAGTTCTCCAAGAAACATAATATTAACAGCCCTAATTTTAGCATTCCTCTACTATAATATTAAATTATTTAAGAAAGATTGAACAAATTAATGTTTATTAATTCAGTTAATAAATATCCTATTAGGATGGATAATAATAATTTTAAAAATTGAAAAAAATTATAAATTTTTGGAGACTTATATTCAGATAATTATAATAATCAAAAATATATGATTTCTAAATGAACATTTACCTGAATATCATTCATAATCTATTCATCCAGAAATTAACAAATTTAAACTACAAATTAATTCAAACTTACATTAAATGTTTTTAAAACCATCAAATTTTTCAAATTTATAAATGATTTTATCTAGGTTGTCAAATTCATATATTTAAATAGAATCATATATAATTTTAGTTATGCTACTTGTATTGCTTTAAATATGATTTATTTTGCTCAAATTTATTGCAATTTCTGCTCTATTTAAAAAATTTCAAGATTGATTTATTCTAATTTTATTTATTTTAAAAGATGGACATGCAGCAACATAATTGCTAATCAGTCACAGTCATAATATTTTAGATATCTTCTTGGCTATTGCTGAATGCAATTTGGATTCTATGGTTGTTTTTATAATAATTGATTGATTTTTAAGCATGGAAGGTTTTTGGATATTCAAGAAAATTGTGATTGAAAAAAAAATAATAAACAAAATAATATCTAAGAATGGGAGAATATCACTGTTATTGAAGCATTTAATTTCAAAATATGTCTATCTACTATCTTTAGTTTTTTTGGCTTTAGGTAAAGATGATACAGAATATGGAGAGCTATCCTAAATTTCTAAATTTATCAAAAAAATAAAATAAGAAAATAATGGGTGAGTTCATTAAAGAATGTTAATGGAGTATAAGTAATTTATATAGAAATAATCGAAGAGGTTCGTTAATCATCAAATTATTTAAGATTTTATTGATCAGTCATAATTTAAAAATTTCAAGAATCTTTGAGAACTTTAGAGATTTTGGTTTTAGTAGAAAAATTAGACTCTCTAATTATAAATAAAATAACTATCAATACTAATCAACACAACAATAAGTTAAAAATTGCTTGCAACAATTTAATAAACTTATATCCTCTGGTATGTATGTTTTTAAAAATACTTAGATGAATATTACCCTACATAATATATTTATTAATATAGCAATATATTTGAAAAACAAATTTATAGCTAGATAATTCGGTTTTTCGAAATTAAAAATTTTTTACATTTCATCGATTACTTAATATAAACTATCATTGTAACCAATATTTGCGTATGCTTGTATCTTATAAGCTCCTAAACTTTATTTTAATAATTTTCATTTAAATCAACTTTCTTTCTATTATCCTCCTTTAAACATTATAAACTTGGATTCTTTAGAAGTTTCCAAGAATATTTTAGTTCATATATTTTTATTTTATACTTATCAATTTCATGGGTTATCCTGTATCATAATTCAATAATAGAAGAAATTATTAGAATTCATTTATATTACTAAGAGCGATTAATTTATTTAGTTGCATATAAAAATAATTTTAATTGAAAATCTTATATTAAAATTTTAAAATAACTTATGATTCTTTAACAATTTATAATCTTATATTATAAAAACTTATTTAATATAAAATGAATAAATTAAGAATCTTTTTGTAGTATTTTAATTATATATAATTATTTATTTTAAAATTACTAATTCATATTAGATATTTTAATTTCAAATGAGTTAATTCTTTTCATTTTCTTAGGATGAAATTTTTATCCTTAAAGAGCTTAAGGGAATTAAGTTTGAGTTTTATAGTAACCTAATTAAAATTATATGTACTTTTAATTTTCTATTTATACTTTAGATAGAGAAATTAAATATAACTTCACTTTTTAATAATTTTTTATGATAATCCCATTTCTTAACTACCATCTTTAAATGTTTTTTTCCAAATAACTAGATAATTTTGAATTATTTTAAATTTTTTTGGCTATTTATAAGATAAATGTCAAAATGGCAATTTTATATTTCTTCAAATAGGTTAATATAATTTGTATGACAAATGAATAGAAAATTCTGGTCCAAAGCAAAAAAATAAATATCTATAAAATTACTGAATAAATTTAATTATTTTATTATTAAGTTATGAAAATGATCACAGCTAAATAAATGATTAAAGAACATATTTAACAAGTTTAAATATCTAATATATTTAAGCTTTTAATTATGAATGGTTAATGATGTGATGATAATGATTAATATAACAATAAACATATTCCCAATAAGGATGCCTTCAAAAAAATGTTTGTCTCAAAATATACAACTATTATAATTATCACATTTTTTTTCCAAATTTTAATATATTCCCAATAATAACTGGACTAATTGTATTCATTGAATAAATAACCGATATGTCTACGAAGTTAAATACTTTCAAGTTTCTCTTTTTTTAGAATCATTAATAAAAATAACAAAATAGGTATACCACATCCTATAAGTATAACTCCTGGTAATAGAAAAGTAAAAATCCATTTATAATGAGATTAAGATTCAAATTTTAAAGAAACATCACCTTAGATAAATTCAATGCTTGAAATCTACCTCTTTGCTAATAATGAAAAAAATCTAGTTAATATGATATAAATCTACTGTTTAATTAAAATAGCATTATTTTGAAGGTACAAGCATAAAACAATATTTGTAACAATGCTAGTTCTAAAATAATAGTTAGAGAAAATGGAATGAAGTTTGAAACAAATACAAAATAATAAAAGTTGACCAATAATCAATACTAAAATGATTATGATTCTAAAATATATAAGTTCTATATCTAATGACTTTGATAGAAAACAATCTAAACTGTTAGCTAAGACAAGAGAAGAATTATTTACTGATTCAAGGATTGTAATTGAAAATGTAAAATTTAGATTAAAGCTAAAAATAACTGAGTATATCCACAAATAATTTAGTAACATCTTAATTAAAAAACTTTAATGATCTAATTAAAAATAATGAATACCTTAATTTAGTTTGAAAATTATTCTTCTAAATCTTTATTTAAAACTAAGAGATGAATATAATAAATTTGTTTTTTCGATACTCCTCACTGACAAAAAAATCGAAAGAAGTGACCTATATTGAAAAAGATTTTTACCATATAGATACAAAAATAAAAGGTAATATATTAATAGATTCTTTGGGACACAAATAACATTACATATTTGTTTAACTTTTAAAATATTGGCCAAATCCTTTGATATTATAAATATCACATTCTTCGCATAATCCTCCTATATGACCTAATTAACATGATTAATCTCCTACGTCCCAACCACCTTAACAGAAAATTAAATTTTTAAAACATTATTCTGTTAGATCAGAAGTATAACTAGATCTCCAAAAGCCAGTTTTTAAGAAAATTAAATTAGAAGTGATATTTTCAAATTTTTTATTATCGAATATTGAACATTTAGTCGCATTATAAGTCACAGAATAATATCCTTGATTTGATTGGCATTTTTAACAACCTTCATCAACATAATATTCACCTAATTAGCAAAAATATGTTTTAGTGTAGATAATATATCTTAATCTTTTAGATATTTGCTATAAAATACAATCAATTGATATTTTAAGTTATTTATCATAATGTTAATAAGGATCAAATTAGATAATTTCAGTTCCTAAATCGTATTTATTGCTTTAGTAGTTGTAAGATAATTTGGAAATAAATTTTTATTCATATAATATGAGACCTTATTCAGATACAATAGTTTAACTTAATTCACAAATTTAATTATCATCTAAAGTTAGTAATTCATTCATATAATTTCGAAAGGAAATAGAAATTTCATGTATTAATACTTTATAATCTAATCTGAATGTACTAAATAAACTATAATTTCCAATTTTTTAATTGCTTGGTATCATTAAATGGCTTGTTTTCACTCTCCTACCTTATTAAATTGTTTAATATTCTTTTAGATAGAGGATATTTGTACTAAAGGAATTGTCTTCATTTTAATAAGAAATCATTTCTTAATTGTTAATTGACAAACCTAAATGATCTGGTATTTCAACTAAATTATTGCTACCTTTTAAGCCTTTATTAAATAATAATGAAGATTTTATAAAATTAAACTAATTTAAACTATTATTTCCAATTAAATAAATTCCACCTCCTACTTTTGCTGTATTGTTTATTATGGAGACTTCAAAAAATTTAAAATAATTTGAATAGGAATAAAAATAAATAGCACCTCCATTCATGGAAGCAAAATTTTTAAGAAAAAGACATCTAATTAATATCAAATTTATATTAGAAGAACTAAGCCCAGCTCCTTGACTACCATAATTGTTTATAAATTTTGAATTCTTAATAACTGCAATATTTTTTAAAGTATTATTTGACATTATAGAAATACAACCTTTTTTCTAAATACTGTTTGAATAGCATAATAATTTCGAGATTTTTATTTATTAAAAATTCCTAATATCAAAATTTATAATTCCTAATTCACAATAAAGACAATTGATATTAGTTATATATATTTCTTGCAGTATAAATTTTGAACTATTGTTAATACTAAAGAAATAGATTAAAGGATTAGCCAGCTAATAATTTTAATTTATTTAATCTAATATATTTGAAAATTAATAAATCTTATATGAAATCTCTATTTGAAATATTGGAATACATAATATGTTATTATTAAAAATTTTTAAGGATATTTTTCTTAAAATAATATCGTCAGAGTTTTATTAAAAGGAAATAGACTTAAGATTAATTTTTGATAATGATATCGACATTTATTTTGAAATATCCTATTCAATACTAATTAAGCCAAAAGGAAAAAATAGTAATAAATCATAAAAATTGCCATGTATAAATTAAAAGTTATTACAATCTATTATTTTTAAAACTGGAGATATAATTGCTCCTTCAATTGAAAAATTAAAAATTTTGATATTGCAACCTATTAAATTGATTATAGCATTGTCATTTGAAAGTTTACTAACCTCTTAATAACTTAGTGGGCCAATGCTTTAAAAGTATTGAATCCAAGCATTAATCCTTTAGATTATAGTAATATTTTAAAATGTGATAAAGTTTTACTCTTTAGTTTATTTCGCAAATTCTAATTTTAAAATTTGGTTAACAAATGACAAGCAATCTTATATATAAATATTTATTATTTCTATCCTATTTTATTGGAGAGATGGAAAAATAGTAAAAATTGAAGATCCAAATATATTAAATACATTTTTGAAACTAGCATTTTATATTTCAAATTTTAATATGCTACTTTACGCAAAAATAGTAATGCATCCATAAATATTAGATTCTTAAATTAAATCAACTTCAATATTAGATACAATTATATTTTTTATAGAAATTAATCCTGGATCTTTGGTTGTTATTGCAAATATAGCGCTGTTCTAAGATCTGATTTTTTCAAATGTACCATTATTAAAAATAAACATTGAAGTTGCTACTTGAAGTACTCCTACTTGATTTTAAATTATTAAGAGTTACTAACTTGCGTCTTAAATAAATTCTTCTTTTAGTTGTGATTAGAATTAGATGTTATAATATTTTTCAAATAATTCATTCGATAAAATGTTAAGATTTGATGTGACAAAATTATTTATAATAATAATATTAGATTTGATATATTGAAAAGGATGTGAAGAGTTTGCTAAAATGTTTTAAAAATTATAAAGATTTGAAATTTTAACTTTGCTTAAATAAGAATCAATAAAAATTAATCCACTTGATTATGAAGATAAATCATTAGTGTATTGATGAAATAAATTTTCAGTAAAATTTATTTCTTTGATCAAAATATTTTGTTCGTGTGCTGAATAAATAGCTAATAAAGTGAAGATATTTTAAGTTGTAATTTTTAGCAATATATTCTATGTAAATGTTAGATTTGAGAAATAAAGCTATTCTATAAATTATGAATCATGTTGGGTCTAAGATTATATATAAATCAAAGTTTAATCCACAAAAAAATAATTTTAGACTAAAAAATTTGTTAGTGTAAAGTTTTGTATTCCAAAAGCTTTTAAAAACATTTTATTAAGTTATTTAAAATTAGCACATTCTATACTTAGGGGAATCTTAGTTATTTGGATAGTATTAAAAAGTTCAATTTTATCAAAATATATATTATCTATCAAATAAAAATTAAAAAACTGCAAATTATAACAATCTATAATGTATAATTCAATTATTGTTAAACTTTTACTTTAAATGTTAAATAAAAAGCTGTTCAAATGTGCATAATTTATGTCATAGTTATTTTAAAAAACAATATTCTTTAAATATAGAGAAAAAGAATTACTCTACATTTGAGAATTTGTATCTAGAATGATTGAATTTACTAATCGATTGTTAATGTATTTATTGTCAATAAATTAGATGGCTTCTATAATATATCCTGCAATCTATTAAGCAATAAAAATACATGAATTCTATAACAAATTAGAAATAAACTTTAGTCCAACTATTTGAAATTTAGAATTAGAAATAAAAATTTTTGAAATGGTGAAATTATTTTATGTTATAGAAATATCTTGAATATTTTGCATCAGAATAAAATAACTTGTTATCAAATTAGATTATAAAAAAGTACTTTAACTTAAATTTAATTTAATAATTTAAAGTTTTAAGCTTTATTGATAATCCATTTAAAAATTAAAAGCTATTGACTCTAAAAAGATACACTTATAAAAAGTGACATCAAAAATTTATATATCAGCAATTTTTCCATGAAAATTAAATA
Source organism: Paramecium sonneborni (assembly GCA_905182985.1). Taxonomy (NCBI): domain Eukaryota; phylum Ciliophora; class Oligohymenophorea; order Peniculida; family Parameciidae; genus Paramecium; species Paramecium sonneborni. The sequence continues at coordinate 515,709 of CAJJDN010000062.1, forward strand.
TTGATGAATTTTAAAATACACAATTAATAAAATTTATATGAGAAATTTAAGCAAAGCTTCCAGACAAGGTAAAGGAAATATCCCATATTAAAGAATTTTTTATAAAAAGATTTTCATAAGTAAGATTTGCTAATCGAAATTTATTATAATCTTTAGCCATCAAAAATAATTCTATATAATAATCTTTTAAAGATCCCTAAAATAAAGTGTCTTCTATGTATAAATCTATTGATTAATCATTATCAAATTTTAAATAAAAATCTTTATTTATGATAAATATCATATTTTAAATTTCAATTGTATCAAAATTATTAATTATTAAGGGTATTTAAACTATATTATTGATAATTTGTGATTTTGTTATATTAAAGATAACTTATCTTATTGAAAATACTTTTTATTTCAAAGTAGAGTCTATTTTAATCATTTAATAATCTTGAATAATAAATTACGTTTCTAAAGGCAAAGAATATAAGAAATTAATTCTCATCACTCTAATACCTATTTAATTTAAATAGTCTGTATTTATATCATTTTCATAGAATTGCTGAAATTCTGACGATAAACTTAATTGAACAGTTTCAAAATCAATCTCATACTAAAATATTGAAATTCTTTACTTCATACTAAAAGAATTATGAACAATTTTAAGCAAAACAATATTGGGGTATTAACTCATTTTGAATAATAATTATATTAGGATCTGGTGCTTAATACAAACATTTGTGAGTATAAATGATATTTGAATCAGTTATTTCAAATTGACCATTTAGCAGCTTAGAAAATAAAAAAAAGTAATTACTTTAATTTCTAATTAAGTTCTTGGTTGACATATAGAACAAAGAGGTGAACATTTTAAACACTAATTTTAAATTTTAGATCTAAAATGTAATCGATAATAGTCTAAAGAACATTTTTTGCATTAAAATGTAAATTGCAAATCTTAAGTATCTTCACAAATTAAACAGTCAGATGAACAATATTTCTTGCAAGTATTTTTATTACTTATTTGATATCCATCAATACAAACTATTGAAATTGGAGTTATTAAATGTGCAGGTGGTATTTAATTGTAATATTAATTAGGTAAAAAATTCATTAAAAAAGACTAAATTAATTAGATCCAACCATTCAGCTACATTCCATCACCTTCAATACTTATTTTAGAATTATTATTTGGAGTTCTATAACATAACCCTGAAGTTAAAGAACTTGTAAAACCTTAAGCACAAATTACACATTTAATTTAAAGTGAAGATATCAAAACACATTACAAACAATTATTTATTAGTTTTTCACAATTGATTATTTCCTATGCAATCCTGAAATCATCTACAGATGATAGTGTACAGATTTCTGAACCTTCCAAATTTATAAAAGACCTCAAACAATATTATAAGTTTGGTTTTTAATATAGACATAAACCAACAGTAAAATCAAATAAAAAATTATCTTCGCAAAGTGAACAACCTACTGAATGAAACTCATCCTCTTCAAAAGTCTCAAAATTATCATATAATGTGCATGACTTTAAATCATTATTCTTATATTCAAAGCAATATTTACAATTCTAAATTTGGCATAATTTACATCCCCTAGTAGATGATATATAAAATGGAGGTAAACATTAATTTTAAGTAATAAATTATGTTTTGAAAGAATCAAAACACTATCCATTTTTTACAATTAAATTTCCTAAACAAAGAATGCAAATTAATCCTTATTCAGTTAAAACACACTCAAGACAACCATCTAAATTGCAATCATAACATTCTAATACATCATTTATGTTATAGAATCTCTTACTTTTTTAACAAAATCTTTCAGCAACTTTGAACTATTTAATGTAATAATTATAGAGTGTTAATTCATTTTACATTTATGCAGCTGTGCAGTCTTAACATAATTATAATTCTTCTGTAGGTAAAATAAAATATGACTTTTTTTCATCAAGTACTGAATTAAATGTATTATCTTCTATAATATATAATGATTCTTAACAATAAGGATCTTCTTTCCAATTTAGAGGATTTAATATACATTCTAAACAAGTGATTAAATTAGGTTTAATTATTGCAGGACTATAAGTTAATAATAAATATTTTACCATTTAATACAAATCTATGAATCTAATTAAAAATATCCATATTGACATATACTTTAATATTTCGATTCTTCTTATTATAAATTAAATACTTAAAAATGAAAATTATCTATTTAATAACAAAAATCTTAATCAATAGCATTATAATTACAAATACATGCTTTTTATTGTGGTATATATATTCTATTAGAAATTTAAGAGCAAGATAAACAATCTGAATTAGTTGGACCATCACATTTTTCGCAACTTGGATGACAACTTTTATCAATCAATTAAGTATCACAATTATAATAATTTAAATTTTCAATCTAAATATTTAAATAATTGTAAGCTTCTTAATTTATATTTCCATAATTAATTTAAAATTATACTTCATTAAAGTGATAAACATTAATTTATTCTTCATACAAATATATATTATCTCCTTCATAAAATCTAATTTTTATTTATAAATTATTATTTAATAGATACACTTATAAACTATGCCATAAGTAAATATTATTTATAATTTTTATTTCCTTCTTAATTAAAAAAGAATTATTAATTTAATCAATATTTACACTTGGAAATGAATAACTATATGTCAATATTAATATCTTAAATTAATATTTTGATATCTTATAAATTAATTAAAATGCAGACAAATTGTCATCATTTAATTTTTAATTTTAACTAAATTTGTTCATTTTCATAAATTTATAATCAAATACATCATCTATTTGATGGATTTCTTTTATTTTTAACCATCCTTATAATCCAAATGATGCACAATTAGCATTTTCAGAAGTAAATAATTCTTTTTGAAATTGAGTTAGTAATTATTATTTTTTAAATTGAGAATTTAGATTTGATTGACATAAGCAGTTATTTATAGGTTCGAATACAGATAATGCTGATATCTGAGAATCATATGTTAAAATAGGTCTTGAAATTTCTGTCAATGGGCTTAAGTAAAATTTACCAGGATAATAGGTATATATTTTATTTGAAATATCATTTTCAAATTATTGCAGAGATTCAATATATAAGCCTCCTCCGAATGTTAAGAGCAATTTATTTGTATTATACGGATATTTAATTTATAATACTTTTTTAGATAATAAATGAGGATATTAAAGAAAAATTAATTCAAAGTATTCATACTGAGGCCAATCAGTAATTTAAAAATAAAACCATACATTTTCATAATTATTTGCATCAATTACAACTTCAAAATTATGATATTATTCATCATTACTAAAAAATTATACCTACTTTTTTATTTTCTGTTTATTATAATCAAGACAGTCGGAATATAAAAAAATTACTTCATTTGTTTATGAGTCTTATGCACTATGTAAATGGTAGCAATTACTGTCTAAAATTCCGAATTTTCCAATTTAACTTATCCAACTTAAAGGTAAATATTTACTCCAAAGTCCAAATGCAAATGAAAAATCATCAATATATTTTTCTAAATCTATTTAAAAATTGTAAGTTTGTATTTAATTATCCTTATTCATCTCTTATAGATAATAATCACCGTTAATTTAATGAAATATAATCATAAGAAGTAGTTTGGGTATCATAATAAAAATCAAACTTATTTTAATATTTATCTAATTTAATTCAATACTAAAAATTGTAAAAGAACAAAGAATCAAAAAGTTTTTATAAAAAATTAATCATAATAGATCCTCTAATATATTTGTAGAAAAAAAAGTTAACAATAAAATGATGTAATCAGATAGGAAACTTTGTCTTTTAATATAGTAAATTTAACATATAAATCAAAAAATGATTTCGAAATAAAATTATTCTATAATTTTAACAGCATTTTTTAAATTCTTTGATGAATGATTTAATAATAATTCAATTTAAAAAAATAATTATATTATGGGCTTTTTATACCATGATAATCTTTGGTCAAATTAAACTAAATTTAAGAAGAATTTCATAACTAAATTAATATTTCCAACATAAAGTTCTCAAAGCAAGACTTTTCAATTTGTAATTTTTTTTTTATGAAAGAATAAAGAACAAATTTTTGAAGGTGATTATTATAATATTTGTTTAACTCTTTCAATACTGCACAAGTTCTATTGATGTTGTTTATAGTACACCTTAATAAGAAGTCTTCATAATTTTAATGATATATAGTTTGGAAAACTCAAAAAAGTGGAATTATTAAAAAGATAGTATCTCTAATCTTAACATCGTAAAATGGAATATTTCTATATACTTAAGTTTAAAGAATTGTTACATCCTAAAAGCTGTTTCGAACTAAATATACATTTTTAATGTGATATCAATTTTAGTATTATTATCTTTCAAAATAAAACCATCATATAATATGAATGCTATATTTTTTATTTTGACTGAATTATAATTAATTTGAAATCCACCAAATGAAAGCGTATTATCTTAAATGTTTTATTTTCCAATTACAGAAAAAGGAAACCTATCTTTCTTCAATGTTAGAAAAAAGAATTAAATTTTTCTAATTAAGTTAATTCATTTGAGGAATTAAGTTTTAATCTTAATTTATTTAAGAGATTACAATTTTCTTAAAAGTTTTCTTCTTTTTAATTTATTTCATTAAATTTGAATTCTTAAAATTTTAAAAATTCAAATTAATCTCTTTATATTATTAAAGATTAATAATCCTATAATGAATAACCTCTTCCAAAAGCTTATTCTTCAATTCTTTAATTAGAAGGCTTAAATATTAATATCACATGTAATCCTCCATAAATTTAAATATCATTAGAATTTATATTAGTACCTCTACCTGCAGGATTTGTTGCAATAAATAATTAACCTAATTATATTTTTCAATTATTTCTCTTAATTATTATTATTTCTATCATATAATTTGATTTTAGCATGCTAAGAAATCAACTTATTATAATTGATTCTTGCATTTTAAATAGTTTCGCATTATTAGAAGTCATTCTTATTTTAATATTCATTATTAGATGAATTTATTATCTATTATAACCATCTCTCTTAATTTACAATAAATAAAGGCAATTAATGAAATAATTTATAATTATTTTAGGGTATCAATATCAAATCTACCTGATAAACTTCTTTTAACAGATCTTATATATTTTTTGAACCTAATATACCAGTCAAACCAATTAATTTACCATTATATTTCCGAAAATATCGTAATATTTAGTTAATTTTATTAAATTACTCATTATAAAGTGTATCCAAAATTTGATAAAAAAGTTTCAGATATAATTTTTAAATTATAAATTAATGTAATTCATTTCTCCAATATGTATAATCTTAAATTGCTCCTGTATTTTGAAAATCAACAAGTTTTATATCACCTTAATAAATTATATAGTGAATATCTTCTTTATATTACATTGCTAATATAGTATTATGTATCCAACTATGTAATTTAAATTTAACATATTATTTAAAATAAGTAGGTAACATTATTAATTCAAATTTATCAATTATATTATTAATATAGTCTACTATGTTTTTCTTTAAATTCATTTATATTTTAAATCTCTTATCCTATTTCTGAGAATTATTAACTCTTAACAAATTATTTGAGACTCTCAAATTTATAAATTAACTTTCTGTCCTCCCCTAATATTAATAAACTTTGTTTTTTTCTGGATAATTAAATTTTCCATATTGAAAGTAATAATATTTAGAATCAATATTTACTATTTTTTATTCTTGAATATTGATTCTTTACCAAATGAGAAGATATATTGGTTAAAATAGTTCAATACCTACAATTTGAGTAATAGCTATTTGCATATTTCTATTTCCCATAGTATTTAATTAACTATGATGATGTCTTAAATAATCAAATTAAAATTATGATACATCACCATATATTTAAATTACTTATTTTATTACTGCTAATGATTCAATAATCAATTCATCTCCTTTAAATCTCTCTCTTACATCTTTGCTTACTCTTTCCAAACTCTTATATCATCATATTTCCATTACTCTCTTTTTCTTTATTCTAATAAATTCTTAAATTCTAATATATCATCTATCTTTCCTATTCTATTATAGATATATGTGAGAAACTAGCAATGGTACTGATTCTTTTCTATCATTTCATCATTTCTAAACATAATCTGTATAAAAATCTCTATTTTTGATCTTTTATTTTTTATTTTCTTTTACAACATCTATTCTAACCAACCTTACTGTAATTTTTACCATCTATTTGTTTTATTAAATCTAAATCTCTCACTATTGGTTTTTAAAATTATTCCAAAATTTATATTACTTAATCACATATTCATAAAAATATCAGATTTAACTCCATTTTTATTAGTACATCTTAACTTTCTAAAAGATAAATTATTAATCCTTCAAGATTCTGTTATTTTTTTATCTTTAATTTTTCTTGAAAGGAAGGGATCAACTGTAATTGTTAAATCCTCATACTTTTTCTATACTATTATTTTTGTATACGCTTTAATAATTTTATTTGTTATCTACATATCTTTATGCTATATTAACCTTTCAATCTTTTATACTATATCTTAATCTAATTTTAATTAATTCATCAAAAATGATTATGATAAAATTTTTACACATTCTTGAACCTCTGCTATATCATTACTTTGATCTGCAATTTAGATAAGCAAATACTTTATCATTTTACAATAAAAAACCCTCTTTAACATAATTATAAGTATTCTAAAGTATATGAATTGAACAATCTGAATTTTATTATTTTTTTGATTCATCTAATTATTAAACTTTTTTAATTCATCAATTAATGTCTAATTTCTATAGTTATAGTTAAAAAAGATGCTTTTTAAAGATCTTCTTCATAATTATCTATTAAAAATGAGAAAATATATTGAGAAATAGTTAATTTGATTTAATTAAATTTAAACATTTATCTTTTACCTCTTTATTTGAAAGCAATAATACAATATTTTTGATTATTTCATTAGATATTTCTTATTTATTACTGTAATTTTCTAAATGAGAAATAACTTATAATAAAAGTTTTGAATTTCTAGTATCCTATAATATCAAATTTCTTTATTTAAAATTTTCAGGTAGCAATTCAATTTGTTTTGTTGAAGTGCATAGATTTTCATATTTCAAATTCTCTTTTAGAGAAAGCTATTTAATAAATTAATCTGTTTCTTCATCAAGTTGAAATTTTTTTTTAAATTTTGCTAATTTTCATTTTATTCTCATATTTGATTTATTTATCCAATATAAAATCTTTCAACTTTATTTATACTTCGGTATTTAAATTATATTTTTATTAAAAAAAATAATAAATAATGTTAACACATAATGGAATTAATCTTTCTTTTTATTTTGAAAGTTTTTATATTACAGCTTAATTAACTAAATCAATGTATTATGTATTTTAATGAAATAAACCATTCGCTTTTATTTTTGTATTAATATTATATTGTAGATAAATTTCTTAATTCAAATCTTATGTGACTTTTATATGCCTACATAATTGCTCAATAATTTATGAAGAAAATAATTAACAATTTTAACTGGGAATAGCAAAGAATTACAGTCATTTTTCAGGAATATTGTTACTATTTAGTAAATTTTCTAAACAAATTATAAGTTCATTAGATAATTCTTAGTTATTCTTTAACATATTTATAAATATAAGCATAAGATCTTGATTAATATTCTAAGTA
>CAJJDN010000063.1:0-80046 GCA_905182985.1 Paramecium sonneborni
TTTTTTTTCTCATGTGTAGAGAATTCAACATAATGTGACTGCTGAATTAAACTTACTAGTGGGCAAACCCAAACTATATGTATACAAAGGGATAGTCAATTTTTATCACGACTAGACAAAGAGATAGTCAGATTTATCCAGACCAAATCCATGCTGCTGCTGAAAGAAGCTTGCTAATGGGCAACACCTGAAACAATTTAAGGCAAAAATTATTGTGAGCAGGAACAAAAAAATATTCGAATCTAATATGAAGATTATTAATTATTCACAATTTTCTCAATATTATGTGATTTTTTATATTCCTGTAGATTTTAAATTTATAGATTTTTCATCAACCCAAATTTTCACAATTTTTGTCATTATTATAAATTTTATATATAAAATATTCTTGAATCACTAAAAAATTATATAATTGTAATAGAAATACAATAATTTAAAAAAAAAACATGAAATGTACCATTCATAATGAGAATATAGCATTAATTTGTATTGCTTCTCACATTTGTAAATGTTAAAGAAAGCTGTGCGTTGAATGTTAATATGAACATGGAGTAGATTAGAAATAAACGATTCCAATAAAAATATTTCGAGAAATGTTTAACAATAAACTAAATGAATTAAAACTTGAAGAAATGCCCGAGTTAATAAAATAGAGAATGACTTTTAAATCTGTGCTCTCTCAAAATGAGTGTATACTTAAGTAAATTTAGGAAGAGTTCTCAAAATCAATAAATTTAATTTTTCAAATGATTGAATTAGAAAACAAATCCTCATCATATATTAGCGCTATCCAAGATAATGAGAATCCAGCAGAATTCTCCAATTCCCATTTAGAAAATTTAGTTTCAATGATAAACAAGACACCATAAAAAGATTTGTATGATTGGAATATTTCTTGGGTTATGGAGTTATAAAAGATTTTAGAGAAGTGGGAATAAGAAATGAATGATTTTTTCAACAAATAGTATAAAGAAACTAAAAAGATTTAATCATTAATTAGGTAATTCAATTTTAACCTTAAATTAGATTGGAACCTTTTGAAGAAAAAAGTGAAGTTTATATTAGAAAAGAAGATCTTTCTGAAATTTTCACCTAAATACAAGATATTGATCAGTCAATATTGAGAGAGATTTATTAAATAGTTAAAAAAGAGAAAATTTCAAATATTTAAGGATTTCTTGCTCAGCCATTTAATCTTAAGCTTTATGAATCGCATATTGATGAGAAAGAGGATGTAAGTGATGTGAAAAAAAAAATTCAGAAAATCTCTAATTTATTGAAAGATATTGTGGATCATCCTTTTAATAAAAATGACTACTCCTCAGAAAGTTACAAAGAGTAGAGATAAAATCTTATCAAATTGATAGCTGGAAATAGGGAGATCATTTATTTTTTAAAATTTTTAGTGCAACTTACAACTATTGACGAAACATTCATTTAGTGTGGATCAAATGGACTAAATTTATTAGTAAATATGAAAGTTGATCTGAAGAACCATTGTTTTAAAGATATCAAGATCCAAAATACATCATTAATAGGAGCAAATTTTGTCAGATGTGATTTGAGTGGATCAGTATTCAATAATGTGGATATTAGTGGAGTGAATTTAAATGGAGCTTAACTTTTAAATTGTATATGGAAAAACTTGAAAATTAATGAATTGAATAAATTAGAGAGTCATAGCAAAAGCGTTTAATCAATATTCTTCTCTGCTGATGGTACTATATTAGCATCTGGTAGTCTGGACAACTCTATTTGTTTATGGAATTTTTAGACAGGATAATTAAGTTCTAAGTTAGTTGGTCATTCTAATAGTGTTTTCTCGGTATGCATCTCTCCAGATAGTACTACAATAGCATCTGGTAGTTTAGATAAGTCTATCCGTTTATGGGATGTTTAAACAGGTAAATAAAAAGCTATATTTAATGGTCATAGTAAATAAGTCAACACAATATGCTTATCTAATGATGGCACTACATTAGCATCAGGTAGCGACGATAACTGTATCTATCTATGGGATGTTAAGACAAGATAGCCAAAAGCGAAATTGAATGCTCATAGTCAATCAGTCAACTCAGTATGTTTCTCTCCTGATGGTACTATATTAGCTTCTGGAAGTAATGATAACTTTATCCATTTATGGGATGTTAAAGCAGGATTATAAATAGATAAATTGGAGGGTCATACAGAGGGGGTCCTCTCAGTCTGCTTTTCTTCGGATGGTACTACAATAGCATCTGGTAGTTTAGATAGGTCTATCCGTTTATGGGATGTTTAAACAGGCAAATAAAAAGCTATATTTAATGGTCATAGTAAATAAGTCAACACAATATGCTTATCTAATGATGGCACTACATTAGCATCAGGTAGCGATGATAACTCTATTCGTTTATGGGATGTTAGGACAGGATAATAAAAAGCGAAATTTGATGGTCATAGCCAATCAGTCAACTCAATATGTTTCTCTCCTGATGATACTATATTAGCATCTGGGAGTAATGATAAATCTATTCGTTTATGGGATTTTAAGATAGGATAATAAAAAGCCAAATTGGATGGTCATTCTAAAACGGTTTTCTAAGTATGCATCTCTCTAGATGGAAAATTATTGGCATCTAGCAGTAAGGATAATTCTATCAGGTTATGGGATGCTAAGACAGGATTAATGAAAGTCAAAATGGATGGTCATAATGATCAAGTTAATTCAATATGCATTTCTTCTGATGACTCTACATTAGCATCAGGCAGTAGTGATTGTTCAATCCGTTTATGGGATGTTAAGACAGGAAAAGAAAAAGTTAAATTGAATGGTCATAGTAAATCTGTCTGGTCAGTATGCTTTTCTCCAGATTTTACTACATTAGCTTCAAGTAGTGGTGATAAATCTATTTGCTTATGGAATATTAAAACAAGAAAAAAATTTTTTAGATTTGAGGGTCATACCGACCCAGTGTATTCCATATGCTTTTCTCCTGATTTTTCTACATTAGCATCAGGCGGTGGTGATTGTTCAATTCGTTTGTGGGACGTTAAGATAGGATAATAGAAAGTCAAATTAAATGGGCATACTGGCGCAGTCAATTCAATATTCTTCTCTCAAGATTGTTCTACATTAGCATCTGGTAGTAGTGATTGTTCGGTCCGTTTATGGGATGCTAAGACAGGAATATAAAAGTTCAAATTGAATGGTCACACTGATATTGTCTTCTCAGTTTGCTTTTCTCCAGATGGTACTACATTAGCATCAGGTAGTTTAGATAAGTCTATTTATTTATGGGATGCTCAGACAGGTAAATAAAAAGTCAAATTGGATGGACATATTGGTGGAGTCAACTCAACATTCTTCTCTAATGATGGCACTACATTAGCATCTGGTAGTAGTGATCTTTCAGTCCGTTTATGGGATGTTTAAGCAGTATAATAAAAGCTCTCATAGGTTGATTTCCAAAGTTGTGGAGTCAACTTTTTCTCTCTTTATGAAACTACATCAGCATCTTGTAGTATTAATGATAACATCTGTTTAAAGGATGTTGATTCTGAGAAATATATTGAACCCAAAAATTCAAATTAAAATATTTTTTCAGCTTTAATTTAAAAAAATTCTTGCCTAAAAAGTGGTATTTAATAAATTATTTTTAGTCTCTACAAACATTACTAGTCTCCTTATTTCTCAATAGGGAATATTTTAAGCACAAGGCTCATTAATCTTTAAAGGAGAATTCTTTAATTACTAAAACTTTGATTTACGACCATTATTAAAAGCAAAAGGAACTTTCTGTCTGGAAAATTATTTAAAGCAACAATAGTAATAAAACTGATCATTAAAAAAATATATAAAAGAACAATATTGCTGTCTTTTTTTTCAATTTCATTATATAATCAAATTCACTAAGTTTATAAGAATGGATTAGTAATTGTCTAAATTAATTATTGCTGTATCCTCTACATGTTCTAAAAGTAATTCAAACATTTCTTTCATAAATGAATCTGCTCATTATTGAATTCCAATTTAATACTACTAAGTGAATGCATTGTTGATGAAATAATTTTATGAGTCATTCTCTTTTTTTATTCTTAAACTACTGGCATTAAAGACTAGTAATTTAATTTTAGATTTTATTTTTGATTTGAGATTTGTTATTAATTGATATCTATAAAAGAAATATATATATAAATCTTCTTATTTAAATAAATTTAATAATTTAAATCTTACCATCAAATTTTTAAATTACAACACCAATGGAATGAATTTGGTATTTTTAGATGAAACTATTTTCAGTCATTAAAAGAAAAAATAAAGATGCTGGTAAATAAAGTGAGAAATCAAATAGAAAACAATAATGAATAGAAAGGGAAATTATGTATCTTAGATGCAATTGGAATGAAAGGTTTTGAGGGGTTTTAATTATTAAAGGGCTATGTAATAGCTGAGATTTATAATTCTCATTTACTTTATTTAATTATAGAGTTGAACAGATTCTATGATGAAAATAATTATTTATTGATTCTAGACAATAGTCCAATACATTAGAGTAAAAGAGTAAAGCAGTTGTTAAGTGCAGTGCATTACTAATTTTTACCGCCATACGGCATTCCAACTTTGTAGGAGATTTTAAGAGAATGAGTTGAATATAATATAAAATAATAATGAAATTAATTCAAATTATACTAAAATCCGCAATATTGTATGCATATTTTTACTAAAGTTAAAAGGGATTAAGATTTTACTCATTTAATATCTAATGTATTTTAAAATAAGGATAATTAAGTATTAGCGTAAAAGAATAATTTACTAGAGTATTTATTACTATTATATTAAAATTGTTTAAAATAAATTAATTTTGTATTATTTAATAATTTATCTATCAATAATTTCAGTAATATTTTATTGCTCCTTTTACTAATAATAGAACCGCAATCGCCTAGTAAAATTGGACATTTAGCATAAGTTTTTCTGCAAACTTGTTTGAAATATTTTTCTAAGATTTGTTTACTTACATCATAAATATAAATAGACCATTAATCAATCCTACAATAAATTAATTAATGCAAGATTTATCTATGCACATGTAAACTTGCAATTTGAGGTGGATTGAAGGAGCATATTTTATTTTGATAAAGCTTATTTTAAGGCATCTTATACTTTTGGTGGTGATACTTAAGAAGAATGTGATGATTACTTAAATGGATTTAGTATTGATTAATTAATATCATTATACAATTGCAAGTGAAGGAAATGAAGGTTGTATTTCTATAGATTCATGCACAAAAGATAATAAAGGAGATGTAGAGATAATAATTTAAATTAATTTTGTTAACAAATAATAATACTTTTTATGATAAATCATGTTCTACTGCTCCTTGAAAAATAGATCATCACTTAAATAAAGAGTGTGAAACCTACATAACTAAATGAAATTTTGCTCTTAATGAATAAGAATGTGTTTAAAAGCCAAGCCGTTGTAGTATGATGAGTACAAAAACTTAATTAATCTAAAAATATTAATATTTTAACTAATAATAAGATAAAAACTAAGCCAGATGCAGCAAAATTAAGAATTCATTGATAATTAAATATATTCAATTTATCAACATAATTCATCTTTCTTTCTTTCTTGGAATACTTCATTACATAAAATTTATAGAGATGTAAATTTCAACTGCAGCTATATATTTCTTTTATTGTTTTTATCTTTCAATGAATTAAACTGAAAACATCTTTATTAAGGTATAATTCTCCTTCACCATTTTGAAAGGATTTGAAAACTCTAAGAAAATTTAAATGTATCTGACTCATCCATTTACAATTAACATGTAACAAAGAAGAATAAAGAATTCTAAATAGCACTTGGTTAATCATCCTTGTCATCAATTTATATTTAATCCATTTTATTGTTCTCCAACTGTAAATATGGTAATACATACCTATAACATATTCTATGTACACTCTCTAATAATCTATATAAAATAAATCAAAATAATTTTATTGTTCTTCAATTTCTAATAGTATCATTGTTACAATTTTTGAGTTTATCTTTATTTAACTTTATTTTTTCGAAATTTAAAATCATCATAATGACTAGCAGTTTATTGTCTATTTGTTGTTTTGGTGTGATATATTCTAAATTCTATTTCGATTATATGAGATATGAGGTAAAATTGTGTTGATAATAGTTTTTTAGTTCAGGAATTCAAATTCTTCCAAATATTGTTTTAATTGCTGATCATAAAATAAAATGAAACAGGTTTTTTTAATAATTATTTTGAAAATACAAAAAATTCACAAAATTCACTTAACAAAAATACAAAAATCCTCATAAAAATTCAAAATAACACAAAAAATAACTTCACTTCTGTCTTAACCCCTTAATTTTCTCACATCAAAATAAAAAATAAATAATATCATAGAAATATAAAAAAAAAATTATTCATACAAATATCTTCACTATAATTTGTAGAGCAGATTTAACATCATGATTACATCTATTGACTGCTAAGAGAAACCTACTTAGTGGCAATACCAAATTTAATAAAATTCTCTCATAAAGTTGTCATTAAAAAAAATTAAGTTTTTCGATACAAAAAATTTATAATCGGAATTGATTAGTTATATAAATCATTACCTTCAAATATATTGTTTATTTAAAGCTCAAACCCTGAGTTTTAAATATTGTTCTAAATGCGAGAGTGGCCAATCTTCTCAATTTTTTTAATATGTATTTCGACTATACATAAGAATATATAAAAACACTAATAATTTTACCCAACCCTTAACCATTAGAAAGTTAAAAATAGAAATAAAATTCCCTCATCTCGGCTAAATAGGGCTAATTCAATTTTCATCATATATATAATTAGTAATCCCAAATGATGTGCGTGATATCCTTGATAAGGATAGATACAAAATTGACCTAGCTTAAGTTTGACAACAACTGATACTATTATTTAATTGGAAATATGAGAAAATTGTAATAGATTTGACTTAATTGATATAAAATTAGAAAATTTAATAAACTGAAAGTGAAATACAAATATACAAGGAATTTTAAATGAAAATTTAAGATAAAATAAAGAAAAATTATCAGTTATTGTTAAGATGAAGTATAAAATTTTAATATTTATTTTAGAGGTAAANGTATCATTGTTACAATTTTTGAGTTTATCTTTATTTAACTTTATTTTTTCGAAATTTAAAATCATCATAATGACTAGCAGTTTATTGTCTATTTGTTGTTTTGGTGTGATATATTCTAAATTCTATTTCGATTATATGAGATATGAGGTAAAATTGTGTTGATAATAGTTTTTTAGTTCAGGAATTCAAATTCTTCCAAATATTGTTTTAATTGCTGATCATAAAATAAAATGAAACAGGTTTTTTTAATAATTATTTTGAAAATACAAAAAATTCACAAAATTCACTTAACAAAAATACAAAAATCCTCATAAAAATTCAAAATAACACAAAAAATAACTTCACTTCTGTCTTAACCCCTTAATTTTCTCACATCAAAATAAAAAATAAATAATATCATAGAAATATAAAAAAAAAATTATTCATACAAATATCTTCACTATAATTTGTAGAGCAGATTTAACATCATGATTACATCTATTGACTGCTAAGAGAAACCTACTTAGTGGCAATACCAAATTTAATAAAATTCTCTCATAAAGTTGTCATTAAAAAAAATTAAGTTTTTCGATACAAAAAATTTATAATCGGAATTGATTAGTTATATAAATCATTACCTTCAAATATATTGTTTATTTAAAGCTCAAACCCTGAGTTTTAAATATTGTTCTAAATGCGAGAGTGGCCAATCTTCTCAATTTTTTTAATATGTATTTCGACTATACATAAGAATATATAAAAACACTAATAATTTTACCCAACCCTTAACCATTAGAAAGTTAAAAATAGAAATAAAATTCCCTCATCTCGGCTAAATAGGGCTAATTCAATTTTCATCATATATATAATTAGTAATCCCAAATGATGTGCGTGATATCCTTGATAAGGATAGATACAAAATTGACCTAGCTTAAGTTTGACAACAACTGATACTATTATTTAATTGGAAATATGAGAAAATTGTAATAGATTTGACTTAATTGATATAAAATTAGAAAATTTAATAAACTGAAAGTGAAATACAAATATACAAGGAATTTTAAATGAAAATTTAAGATAAAATAAAGAAAAATTATCAGTTATTGTTAAGATGAAGTATAAAATTTTAATATTTATTTTAGAGGTAAACAAATGTAATTATGGGACTTAAGAATTAGGAATGTACTCAATTCATCAAATTTTTATCCGTATATTGTTGAATATTATTTTTTTATTTTCTATTAAAAATTTTTATTTTATTGAATAAACGAAAAATTCCAGTATTTATATTGCTCCTAGCAATCTTCCAGTGTTTATTATATTTTCCTTTTATAAAATTTTTTTTGCAAATCTTGTTTTTCCCCCCACCCATCTTTTCAAAAAATGGAAATTAAAATAGAGAGTTGTTAATTTAAGGAGATTTTTTTCTTGATAATATTAAGTATTATAATTTTTGATATATTAAATGTTTTCTGTTCTGGCTTTAAGCATTTTCTCATACAAGTAAACTTTCTTTAAACTACAAAAGCTTGGAAATTGTAAAATCTTCTTGCGATGTCTTTGATATAATAACATCTCCTGAAAATGAACCAAGAATGATCTTTTAAGATCTTTCTGATGAAGCAAATAAAGATTATTCATGGGGAGTATGGACAAAATATTCATCTATATACGAGCAAATTGGGGATTTTAAATTAAAAACAAATAAAATGCATGTACTATCAGAAAGATTAGAAAAAAAAAATTAACTAGTTTATTTTATAGTTTTAGATAGAGAGGAGTTATTTATATATCATTAACTATTCATTTATTCGAACAATAATATTTAGGTTAGAGAATTGAAAGTTGATTAATAATTAATTAAAGAGAATTGGACTTTTTTCTACTTTTGTTATTCACAAACATCTTAAATTTATAATATATTTCTTTATATTAATGAAGCCAGAGAAAATGTTTAGATGATTTCAGGAGGACCTTTTTAGATTGAAAATGATGGATTAAAAATTTATTAATTGGGTGGAAGATCATAATTAAAATATTAAATTTCAATATTTTAGGAGGAGGAGATTAATTTGAGTTTATTTTCAGGGGAAATTACAGATATGGACTTAAGAATTGGGTCATCTAATTTTTATGAAGATATCCCTACTTTTTTAGAAAATATAGAAGATACTAATTGTTAAAAATAATATTGTACAAATCAAATAATAAGAGAATTAATAATAGGAAAACAATTCTTTAGAGACCAAAAGAAAATTTCAGTATCTTATTTAGATTCAAAGTTTATGATTTATGGTTGGGTGAAATTATAAGAGTTAGAAAATGTAAAATATGGATATATTAATTAGTTATCAACAGTGACATCAGTTCTAATGAGAGCTAGCTTAAGAAAGACATATTTTGATGATTTATATCAAGGGGATAAAGCTATATATTGGGAATATTTATAAAGTAATTAAAATAATGAATAAAATGGATTTACTTTTACAACCTATCATAATGATCCTTAAAAACCTTTATCAACTTATTAATCTCTTGATAGTGATTCATGGGTAGTAAGAGGATAATATTATTAATAAGCCATTACTTTTTGGCATTGGTTTGTCTATTAAGAAGGAGTTGATGAATAAAATAATATTAAGTTATCAATTTATTTTGGTTCAAATCAATAAATGAAAACATTTAAAATGAGCTAAAATCATTTTGAGAAATCTTCACTACATTTCACAATTGGTGGGGATAAATTTAATAAAAATTTTAGAGGTGAAATTCGGAATTTAGCTATTTAATATTGTTACAGAATCGATACTCTTAAAACTAAAAGTAAATAATTTTATTAATATCAGTTTGTCATTATAGTTGTAAAAACTGCTTTGGACCTGAAAAAAGCTAATGTCTTGAATGTGATAATTCAGCAAGAACTTTTATTAAAGGGGAATGTAAATGTTAAGAAGGATTTATTGATAATAAGGACAAAGGATGTTAATGTAATTATCTATTATTAAAAGAATAGCTATTGCATCATTAATTAAAATTGAAATATAAGAAGCTAAATTTATAGATTTAACTGACTGTAAATTAGGAGAATTTTTCGTATCCCTTTTAGGTAAATATTATTGTTTACCATGTCCTGGATAATATACTTCTTGGAGTTTGAACTGTGTTGAATGTATATCTGATCCAAAACATTGGTATTTAAATCCAATTTGTAAAAGTGATTACTTTTAACCGTAATAAGATAAAAGTGATTATGTTTTTTTAGAAATACCACGCAATTTAATTGATTATCAATACTATTTGATTAATTTACTAGATGTTTCTGAAAAACCAAATGTAGAACTTTGTTAAGGATGCTTGGAATAAACCTTTGATAATTTTAATTTTATTGAAAACTATTAATTGAATGTGTTATCCAGATTTGCATGTAAAACTTGTTATTCTATAATTAATGCTTAATGCATTAATATTAATTAAAACTGCTTTAGTTGTGATTCCTATTTTTAATGTTAGAAATGTTTCGAAAATTTTACTTTGTTTGATGGTCACTGTTATTAATGCCCTCACTACTGTCCTAATTGTAAATTTAATGAGACAGGAATCTATTGTTAAAGTTGCATTTCTGGTTATTTTTTTAATTCAACCATAGAATAATGCATTTAATGTGGTTAGTATTGCTCTGTGTGTATCTATAATTAAAACATACCTTATTTATAATGTGTAAAATGTATTGATGAAAAATAATATTTCAGATCTGCAGATAGATAAATGTGTCGAAAAAAAAATTTAGAGAATTGTGTCATTCAAGCAGAAGAATATGTTGATGATGAACACACTAATTTTACAGATAAAGATTTAGATTATCCTTATGGATCGACAATCGATATTGAATCCAATTTACCATCTTAAGATACATTTTAAGTTTGTATTTTATGTGAGGATAAATATGTTAATAAATTAATCGTGGTTTCCTCAAATGAATGTGTTCATGCAAGTGATACAAGCAAACTACCAGATTTAAATGAAGAACTCAGAAATAAAGTCTTAGCTTCAGAAAATTATTCATATTAATTGGCATTTTCCGATAAGTCTAGTCTAGAAACAAAGTATACAGTAATTTATGGCGAACCAACTAAAATACTGATATCTAATTTTTCTAATACATCGTCTCAAATTTTATATAACTTTAGCAGCGTTGTACTTTGTATAAATTATCAGTACGATGATCCTTTACTATAATGTTCAGACCCTCATTGTATAGACTGCATAAAAAATTTTGTTTTAACATAAGAGTTTTGTGTGAAATGTCAAAATGGATACTATGCAAGTTCTATTACAGGTCTTTGCTACTTATGCTAAGATGATTGTTAAGAATGCCTATTATAACATCAAATTTATAAGGATGCATGGAAATGGTAAATAATACCATATTATCAGTTCAGAAACAATTTATTTTATAGTTTCCATAATTACAATTTGTATTGTGTTTCGACTGATAACTCAAAGTATGAATAAATATGTACAAAATGCAAAGGTAAAGATGCTTTATATGATGGTAAATGTTATAAAGATTGTAATTGTGAAGAATGTATATTCCAAAATGGTTAAAATAAATGTTTAAGATGCAAAGAGTCTAAAACTTATATTAATGGTGAATGTGTTTTATGTCCTAATTATTGTGATGTATGTAAATAATTAACAAGTTAAGAAATTAATTAAATTAATCCTTATTTTGACCCTGATAATTTATCATTAATAAGATTTGCTAAATAATGTTTGTAATAATCAAATATTCCTCCTGCTAATGGTTTTNAAAACATACCTTATTTATAATGTGTAAAATGTATTGATGAAAAATAATATTTCAGATCTGCAGATAGATAAATGTGTCGAAAAAAAAATTTAGAGAATTGTGTCATTCAAGCAGAAGAATATGTTGATGATGAACACACTAATTTTACAGATAAAGATTTAGATTATCCTTATGGATCGACAATCGATATTGAATCCAATTTACCATCTTAAGATACATTTTAAGTTTGTATTTTATGTGAGGATAAATATGTTAATAAATTAATCGTGGTTTCCTCAAATGAATGTGTTCATGCAAGTGATACAAGCAAACTACCAGATTTAAATGAAGAACTCAGAAATAAAGTCTTAGCTTCAGAAAATTATTCATATTAATTGGCATTTTCCGATAAGTCTAGTCTAGAAACAAAGTATACAGTAATTTATGGCGAACCAACTAAAATACTGATATCTAATTTTTCTAATACATCGTCTCAAATTTTATATAACTTTAGCAGCGTTGTACTTTGTATAAATTATCAGTACGATGATCCTTTACTATAATGTTCAGACCCTCATTGTATAGACTGCATAAAAAATTTTGTTTTAACATAAGAGTTTTGTGTGAAATGTCAAAATGGATACTATGCAAGTTCTATTACAGGTCTTTGCTACTTATGCTAAGATGATTGTTAAGAATGCCTATTATAACATCAAATTTATAAGGATGCATGGAAATGGTAAATAATACCATATTATCAGTTCAGAAACAATTTATTTTATAGTTTCCATAATTACAATTTGTATTGTGTTTCGACTGATAACTCAAAGTATGAATAAATATGTACAAAATGCAAAGGTAAAGATGCTTTATATGATGGTAAATGTTATAAAGATTGTAATTGTGAAGAATGTATATTCCAAAATGGTTAAAATAAATGTTTAAGATGCAAAGAGTCTAAAACTTATATTAATGGTGAATGTGTTTTATGTCCTAATTATTGTGATGTATGTAAATAATTAACAAGTTAAGAAATTAATTAAATTAATCCTTATTTTGACCCTGATAATTTATCATTAATAAGATTTGCTAAATAATGTTTGTAATAATCAAATATTCCTCCTGCTAATGGTTTTATATATCATGATGCTAGTTTAGGATTAGAAGTGAATTGTTTGAATGATGAAAAGCAACCATGTTATAAATTTGCAGAAAAATCTCTTAATGTATATTGCGATGATGAGAAATTTTATTCAGATTATTCTTTGCTTTTAGATTAAAATGATCAATTTTAATTCTTAGATTAAAACATTCGTTTAAATGAAATTTTTTCTTCATAATCTTCATCCCATTTTTCTCATTAAGAAATTGACCTCTTAATAGAATAATTTAATGATTAAAGTGTTAAATTAATGAGATACATTCTAAAAATTAAATAAAACTCTGGACTATGCAAAATTGAGAAAAATGCATTTGTTTATTCAAAATTAAGGAAAAATGTTTTTATGCTTTAATATTTGGAACTAACATTAGAATCTTCTCTTGATATTCCAATTTATTTTGGAAACAATGTTACGTTTCAAGAATTTACTTCAATCACTTTAAAAAATATACTTCTGGATTCACATTTAGGAACAGTACAGATTTTCTGCTAAAATCTTTAAGATATTAAATTCACTTTAAATAATTTTATTGTAATAAATGGTGATAATTTATAACTACAATTTGTCATACAAAACCCAAATGAAATAAATCTTAATCGAGTAACTTTGAAAAATACAAAATTTGTAAATATTAATGGATTTGTAAGCTATTTTTTTACTAAACCAAAATTAGTTCAATAACTAGTTATATCGATTAATGACTTTTTTATTTAAAATTCTTAGTTATTAAATACACATATTATAATTTAAATCTTAAATACTAACTATGGAAATCAGATATTAAAAATAAATAATTTAAAATCTTTAAATAATAATTATACTCATTCTTAATTAATATATACAAGTTTTTTAAATTAAATTAGACAATCTGAAATTATCATTTAAAACTTTATTTCAGAATCTGACTAATAAAGTGAATCGAGCTTTTTTATCTTAAATGGTGCTTTAAGTGTAATTATGAATAACACAATAATTAAGAACGGAAAATATCATAAATAAGCAACTTTATTTAAATTACCTTTATTCAAGATATATTATTTAAATATCACAAACAATACCTTCTTAAGTTTTGATAATTGCGTTCTCACCAATATTTTAGATTCCTTATATGCTGATAACATATTAGAAAATACATTAATTTTAAACAATATCTATTTTACAAGAAATATTTATGTAGGAAGTAATGCCTTTTTCTAATTAATAAGCAGCAATAATTTTTAAAATTTGAACATTGAAATTGATTAATTGTACTTAGATTCAAATTAATTTGAAACTTTAGGAATAATTGATGGCCCAATAATTGCATCTAATGCCTCAATTTATTTAGATGCTAAAAGATTAACCTTAAAAAATACTCAGATTATTCGCTCCTTTAATTTACCGGAGTTTTCAATAAATAATGCAGATTTAGTTGAAGTTTCTACTTTCAATATAACTTTAAGTACTCGTTATTTATTTAAGCCTATCCATTCATAATAATCTTGCTTAAATACAAGTATAGAAAATGGATATGGAAGCGTTATTTTATTTTACAATATTAAAAAACTTCTATTTAAAAAGGCACTATTGAAAAATTTAATTACAACAAATTCTCCTTTAATTATCATAAAATCTATAGAGAGAACAAACTTTAGAGTCTAAGAATCTATTAGTATTATTGATCATATTTATCTTAACAACAGTTTAATTACAACAAGATTATCTGAAGAAGTAGCTATTTTAAGTATTGTTTCTTAATAAGAACAAACTATAAATTTAAATGGTATAATTGCTAAAAATAATATGTTACATTGTTATTAAGAAGATCAAAAACTTAGATCATCCTCGACAATTCTAGTAGTCACTCCGTATTCACTATAACTATAAAAGATTCAGTTTTTTCTGAAAATATTGCAACAGCTAGTCTTGGTTCAAATTTAATTATTTTTAGCAGATCATTAACGATATCAAATACAGAATTTTATGAATAGAATATCTTGAAATTTGGAAATCTGAAAGATAAATTAATTTGGGGTTATTTAGAAGATGAATAAATATTCTTTGAACATTTATAAAATGAATTTCCAATAAAATCAAAAGGAGGAAACGGATTCTTATCTGCTGAAGAAATTTATTTATTAAATATTACGACTAATAATTCAATGGCATTGCAAGGTGGTTCATTTTATTTATTTACTGTTTCAAATGGAATTGTTAAAATTTAAAATTCAAATTTTATTTAAAGTTAGTCTAATTTATTGTTTCACGATAAATCATAAGGTGGAACATTATTTATAGATGCATCTTAATCTATGTTAAATTTTTAACTAACTAATTGTTTGATTTATGGAAGCTCAAGTAGAAAAGAAGGAGGAGTAATTTTTATTGAACCTTCTAGAAATTAAAATGAAATAATTTTTAATTAGAATATTGTATAAGAAATCTATTCTCTCTATCATCCTTTTCTAAAACTACCAATTTAATTCACTAGTAGGGCATTAATACTTAATATTAAGATAATTAAAACTTATATTTCTAATTCTGAATAAGGATATCTTTTATTTTATGGGTAGCTACGCGGATTAAGTTAAAAAGAAATTTCAAATGCTTTCCAAAACTTCTTAATATCAATTGAAGGCGGCACAATAATTTTAGAAGATGTTTATTTTAGTAATATCTTTTAATTTGGAATTATGAATGTTAAAAATGCTCATTAAATTTTAATGACTAATGTTACTGTATCATTTATAACATTAATAAATGATAATTTGATTCATATTAACTAAAATACAAGTATATTCTACTAATAATAATTTAGAATACGAGACTTCCATTAAATTTACCAATGTCTAATTCGAATCAATTAAGGAATATCCAATACCTTTATCCAATCCTGAAATACTATTATCTTCATTAGAAGTGAAAATCAATAAATGTTTAAAAAATTCTAAGGCTCCTGAAGAAATTAAAGAATTTTATGATTCGAAGTAATTAGAAGTCCAATCAAATTACAATTTTTACAGTATTTTAAAAGTGAAAAAAAATTCTTAATTTATAATTGGAATTGATTCAGTTTCAAGTAATCATAAATTGTTTTTTAATGAATTAAAGTTACATTCTATTAATTGTCAAAGTTGTAATGGAGGAATTTTTTAAATAACAAACATAGAAGGAGGAAATTAAAACTAAAATTTAATTTAATTTAAATATTTAAATTTGTTCAATAATAAATGTGGATTATTAGGTTGTATCCTTTTATGTAGTTAAGATAAGAAATCAATAAAATTGTTTTCATATAAAGTAAATAATAATAGGCTATTGGCAGACACTTCATAATTGAGTGAATTAACTATTTTTCCAATAAAAGTTGAAGAAGGTAAATTTTATAACAATGAAGCTTCATTTGGAGGAGCCTTAATAATATCAGGAGTTAGTTGTCTAATTAACAATTGCTAATTTACTAATAATACTGCCAATATTTCAGGGGGAAGTATTTATTTTGATTACAAAATGAATTCATAATTTTTAATTTTTAATTCAATTTTTGCAAGCAATAAAGCAAAAATTGGTGGAGCTATCTTCATTGGGAATTACTCTCTGAATTCTCCAAAAATTTTGAACAATACCTTTTCAAATAATAAAGCATTCATTTTTGGAAGGAATCTTGCAGATTAACCAATAAAATTAGTATTACAAGTTAGATAAAATATAATTGAAACTTTTAATGTAGTCTAAGATTTAAATAATATAACAGATATGATAAAAGTTACTTAATATTATATTGGCGATTTTAAGCATGATTATATAATGATTCCAAGTGGATAATCGATAGGGAATTATTAAATTTTTGATGAAAAAGAATAATAATTTATTCCTTATAATTTTACTTTTAGAATACTACCAATAAACAAAGAAAATGATTAAGTTTAGGCATTATATGGTAGTAAATGCAGTATAAGAGGGAGATAAGTAATAAATAATACAAAAGGGGATTTTAATTAAAATTATATTAGTCTTACAGAGATTATTTATAACTCAAGTAGTCAAGATTACAATTTGGATGAGTTGATTATAACATTTGATCCAGATTTAAATAATTAAGGATATCTTTAATTAGAAATAATGTGTGATTCAATAAAAATACCATAATTTTTTGAAGATCCTCCATATTTATTGAAAAATTATTTTACAAATTATAGATTATGGATAGATTTACAAACATTTTAATGTTAAAGAGGTGAATATAAGACAGATGATGGTAAATGTAAATTATGTGAGTCTTCATAAGATTAATACACTATTATAGCAGGTTAACGATGTAAAATAAAAGATTAAATTAAAATGGAAAATGTTACTCCAGCAAGAATAAAGTTAAGGCCTGAATATTGGAGACCATCAGAAAGTAATGAGATTATTGAATATTGCATAAATCTACCTGAAAATTGTATTGGAGGTTGGAATCCTGGAGATGACCTTTGTAATTATGCACATATTGGAGCACTTTGTGAATAGTGTGATATTTATAATGTAAGAGGATATGGTCAATATTCGGTTATAACATAATATTAGTGTGGTAGTTGTTAAGATGTTGATGATAATACTATCAAGATCATTTTAATTAGTTTATGGACAATGATTTCAATATTCTTATCTGTAAGAGGCACAATTTAAGGAGTCGAAAAAATGGTTGCATAATATAAACTGAATAGATTTAAATCATATTAATATGATTAAAAAGCAGGATATGGAGGAGTATTAATTAAAGTTCTTACAAATTATCTCTAAATTATAGGTGCTGTTACTCTATTTTAACTTGAATTGCCTAGTGCTCTTCAATCTTCTATGAGATCAGTTGGAAATCCTGTTGAAGCCATGAGTTATTCATTAGATTGCTTTTTAGCAACTTTTACAGATATAGATATTATATATTTTAGAATGATATGGGCTTTAATAATGCCTCTGTTTTACATTTTAGCATTTGCTCTTATATATTTTATAGCTGTTGTGCTAAATATTACTTCATCAAATAAAAGTGCTATTACTACTACTGCCATTTATTTATTTACCTACTTATAACCAACCTTATTAGGTGGATTCATATCATTATTATCTTTTCGTCGTATTTCTGATATTTACTGGATTCAAGGAAATGTTGCTTATTAATATAGCACTTTACAGCATTTTAAATGGGTTACAGGGTTTGTTCTTCCGTCCACTTTAATTTTAGCAATTTTCATTCCTATTTATATGTTTCTTAGTTTGTATTTCTAAAGATTTTAATTAGAAAAAGAGAATACAAGAAAAAATTGGGGTTATTTATATAATGAATATTAACATAAAGCATATTATTGGGAAATAATCAAAATTTTTTAGAAAGGATTGATGATCATTTTTTTAACTTTTTATGAAGATTTTATTATTATTAAAGGTTCATTAATATTTATGATTGTTTTTATTTATAAAATATTAACTAAGTAAATTAGACCTTTTAAATTGCCATATTTAAATCTATTAGATGAAGCCTAAACTATGATTTGTGGAACATCTATTGTTATAGGAATGACCATTTATTAAGCCAATAAATCAGATAACTAAGAAATTATCTGGCCATTTTATATTCTCTTAATTATTATTAATGCCATCTTTATTATTATTATTGTTTGGGAAATCTTATGGGCTTAAATAGAAGACCATTAAGACAAACTCGACAAGTTTAGAGATAAAATTAATAATAAATATCCTTTCTTAAAAAATTAAAATTTCTTATTGCGTAGACTTTTAAGAAATAGAAGTGAATAATAACAAAGAGTGAAAATAAGATATATGAAAATAAAGAATTATTTGATGAGGATCGTCCGTCAACATCCTGGGTTTTATTAACAACAAACAGTTGCACCAATCAATAAATAAAGCAACACTTTTTAAACTTCTGAGTTTTCTTTCTATCGTACTCCTGTATAGATTGAAAATAATAGTGTTTAAAATTACCCTGGCTATCCGATAACATCAAATAAAATATATCCAGCTTTAGATATAATGTCATAAGATAATAGTATTTCCAAATAATAACAATAACAATAGCCATAAAAATAATAATAATAATTAGAATAACAATAAGAATAATAATAAGATAATATTTGATATTAGTATAAGAAAACATTTATTAGATATAAAAATATATAAAATAATTGATATAATATTCTAAATTACTTTTGGAAACTAGACAAGCCATGGTTTTAAATTCATTTATTAATGTTTGATTTAGATAACATTCTAAGTTAATTGTAATCTAATTTTTTATGACTAATAAAAAAACTGTTTGGTACATTATCAAATTTTTGTAATTTCTATGCATAATTCTGTTATTTTCAACAGTAAATTATAAAAATTGTGTTTGGGAAAAAAACACGCATGATAATATATCATTCAAATTTTTTTATTGATTAGTGAATTGGTTTTTACTAGCAGATCTAATAGTTGCAAAAGCTGTATTATTTTTATTATGTTAATCAAATATGCTCCACTTTTACAATCTATACTTTGTTATAAAGATAATAATTCATCAAACATTACTTTCAATTCATTAACATAATAACTTAATAATATTTATTAAAAAATAAAATTAAAATTATCAATATTATTAGAGGATTGTAATATTTGTTTAAAAAAATTCGATACCATAAATAAACTAAAAATATTATTTGATTAAATTGTTTTGGTCATCATATATTTCACTCTGATTGTATTTCAAATTGGTTGTAACATAATAAAAATATCTATTATGTAAAATCAATCTAATTAGAAATACTTGTAATTGATTAATATAACCATTTTATGATCATTTTTTATTTATAATATTAATATCTTTCTAATAAGATGTGAATTTTATCTTATTACAAATTAAATCATTATTATTTAATTTAATAAAAGTCTTATTCTTAGTCCTGAACAACCAACAGAAAACATTAATTTTTTAGTTTTAACTGTCAAGTATGTTTTTTAAAAATTAGAAGCAAAACATAGAAAAAATTTAATAAATAATAAAACAAAATAAATTGCTTAAAGCATTTTATTTCGAATTTATATTTATTGTTTGTTACAAAATAATAATTTATAAGGAATTGATATACTATAGATGTTTCTTATCTTTATTTATTCGATTTTTAATCTTCAATTTGTTCTTTTTAAATGTATATACATTAAAATAATATTACATTAATAATCAAGCAATCTTGAAGAAGGAAAGAATTAATTTTTAATTTCTTATTCTAAAAGATAGATATTTATATTTTATTTATGGCTTGATTTCTAACAATTAATAATTAAATGAAATTAAATATAGAGATCATCTTTGTTTACAATATTCTAAGAATTTTAGGTTGGATTCAAGTAATAATATTTTTGATGTACCAAACCAGTTTAGAACTTACAGAAATTACTACAATTTCAAATTTAGTTAGAATATTAACAGTAGCAAAACTCTTTGAAATTATTTTTATAAAGCCACAAGAAATATTTGATCAAAGAAATCTTGTTAAATACTATTAATATTTAACTAGAATTCTAGTTTTATATTTTTTGATGTTTCCAGGTTTATGTTTTTGCTCATTTAGAAATGCAATTAGTGGATGGGCAGTTTAAGAAGTTCTTGAATCCTTATACCATTTAAGTAAATCTGAATAAATCAAATCTATCAAAAATTATATATCATCCTTTTTAATTCCCTTTACTACATTAGGAATTATAAGAATATTAAACAGGGTTGTTGAAAAATATGATGATGAAATTGAAATTTATAGAATTATCTAAATTTTGATTATCCTATTGTCAATCCATCAAATTTACATAAATATCATAACTCATAACAAATAAAAGTTCTATAAACTTAAAATGTAGAAAAAAACATGAATTAACTGAAATTAAAAAAATGAATTAATTTTCATCAAATTATCAAATTAATAATAAAATTTTTAATTTTCTAAAATTATAAAGTTATTTTCATCTCTTAAAGCTTATTTTAACTATTCAATTTATCAAATAAAAAAGTTATATCTTTTATTCTTAAAACAAGTCAATTATTAAAATATGCAAATAACAATAAATAATACATATTGTTGATTAACAAATAATAAATATTATTGGATAAAAGAAATTTGTAAATTTGTTTTACATTTATAATTAAACATAATTATGAAATTCAAAATTTGCTAAAGTTGTTTAATTGTTGACTTAATTAGTTGAACTTTCCCTTTATATTACAAGATATTATTTAAATTATATTTTAAGAAATTTGTTTATATTAAACTCGCTCTATAAACTTTTTAGAGAATTATTTCTAACATCTCTAACTTAAACTTCTTAATAATAAAATTTTATTTAAAACTCTTCTATTTCAGAAATAATAGCTATTATGAAACCTTATAATTTTGATCCTATAAAGATAAATTAATAATATCTTAGTCCAATCTACCTTTGATTGAATTTTACATTTTCATTTAAGTATTTATTCATGTTGATTCTAAGTTACTTATTTTATATTTATTTTATAATATACAATTGTCTTACTTATTTTTTTTATGCTGAGAATACTAATTTTTTAATTGAGCGAATAATATCAACAATTTTAATTATTGAGTAAATTAGAAATATTTAAAATGAGATGCTAAATAATTTTTTATCAACACTTTAAAATTAAGGTCTATTTAACAAAAAATATATTAAAAATAAAATTTGGAAAATGATTTTTATATATTTAAAAATAAATAATGGCCATATTTAATTTAATTAGAACTAAGATTTAAAATTTTGTTTAATCTATTTTAGGATTCATGTTAATATAAGTTTTCAAATATTTTTAGATTGAAACATAAGTGATTTGTATAAGTATCATCATTTGTCATTATATTTAGAAACCTCAAACACATTTTAATTGATTAATGCAAAGCATAATTTCCTTATAAATTAAAGAAACTACGAAAATAATTTGATAATGAATTAATCTATAGTTTAAATACTTTAGAAGACAATTTATAGATATAAATATATAATGAAATTTGGGATTAATTAAAGAATACTTTATGGCTACAGAGTCAGTAGATTAAGGTTGCAACATTATTTTCAGATGTTTTATAATCACTAATAATGAGTTTTGATGAATAAAAATCTATTTAGTCTTTATATAATCTCTTTTGATGAAGAATAAAGACACAACTATTAATTTAATGTAGAAAAAGCAATTAATTTTAAAACAGAAATATTTTATTGTATTGTGGCTTTACATTTAATTTAAATACCTAAAATAATAAAGCAAAATAATATATATTTTTAATTTATATTACTTTGAGTTTAAAGGTAATTCTCCAGTTACATTGGATAAAACATCAATTCAAATTAAATAAGAAAATATATTAAAAATTGATTAAAATTATTATTTTATGTTATTATTAAACTCATCATTTTTGATAATTTATTTAAAATAATTTAATAATCTTTGTAATTTATTTGTCAATCATACATAATTCTATTTAAGATTTTAAATTTAGTATAAAAAAATTAGTAGAATAAATTAACTGCAAATGTAAATCTTAAGAAGAAAAAATAATTTATGTTTATTCTCTTGATTTTGATGTATAAATTCTTCAATAAATAATTAGAAAGTAATAAATTGATTATTATGTAGTTAAGTATCTCCATAACATAATTTAAAAATATCGATATCAATTAAATAGATTTAGAAATAAAGATATCAATTAAATAGAAATAATTAAATGAAAAGCAATTTAAATGAAGATAACATTTGAATTAATAAATTTAATAGTATTAAAAATGTATTAATAATACATATTCACCTTTAATAAGTATCAATTTAAAATTTGTCTAAAAATACGTTATTATTTTATGAGACCAAAAGTTTTAAATATAATAAGATTATATTCTCCCAATAAAATTATTACCAAATATAGTAAACTGAATGAGAACTATTTAACGTATTATTCTCAAAGAAATTAAATTAACTATGGCTGTTTAGATCATAATTAAGCAAAAGAGATTTGATTTAGGATTATTTAATAAATTTGTATAAAAACATCATAATATTTATATCATGTTTCACACATCCTAGAAATAGATATTGATAATTGTGTATTCTTCTTTAACTTAATTGTATAATATTTGATATATTTAACAAGTGTTTTCTGTAATTTTCACTTTAAATTCTTGATTGACATTTTGAGATTATTAAAACTGTGGAAAATAGCTTACTAAATTAATTTAAGAATGGCAATAATGTTTAAATTCATAAGTTTTGGATATTGAACAATCATTACATTTATTAAATGATGATCTGATCCTTTTACCATAAATACATTTTGCTTTGACAATAAAATCAATATTAAAAATAGGTTTATATACTCTGAAAGTAGATTCTCCAATAGAGTTATAAATTTGATTTGCATTTGGTATTTCCACATAAAATTAAGGAAGTGAATTAGATGAACGTTCTAACTTTTGACTAATTCTCATTGTATAACATTATGATGCTTTATTAGTAAAAAATTGATAAGACAACCATACTTGTTAAATAATATATTATGAAGCATCATATGTACCACCCCCTAATATAATAATTTAAAATTTTGATACATTTATTAGCATTAATAGTAACAGTTGAAGTTCCTATAGTTTTTAATATCTTAATTGTTTATTAACGTCCATAATTAAATTTTATACCTTAAAATGGAAGTAAAAATATTTTATTTGATTCTAAATTGATTCCTCCTTTAGTAAAGTCAGGTATAAAAGTAAGAAGTCCAAGATCTATAATATCTTTTTAACTAGCTAATAGAATTTGGTAACCTATTTATAATAAATTTGTATATTTCCCAGTTACTTTTGTTATTCCTACAGAAACACTATCCTTTGTGAGTGATGTAATCTTTATAACTATTTATATATATACAGAAATTTAGAAATCTATTTATCCCAAATAGCCCAGAGTATTGATTGCTAGAATAGCAACATCAGCATTAAGTAATTAATGATTAAAAGTCTTATCACTTGGTGGAATCATATTAAATGAATTAATCACTTAAATTCTTTAATCATCAATAGCAATCCATTCAAATCTTATTGACCATATCACTCCAGGTCTTGGACAAAATACATATATTTGAAAATCTAAATATTCTTTCAATATTTATACTATTTAGTGTAATACTTGATATTGAAACTTGAAATTCTGATTCTAAAGTAGGTGTATCAATATGTTGTAGTAATAAAAACACTTAAGGTATATTAACAAAACTATTAGAAAACGCTATTGTATATGTGTTTGAATAAGAGTTCTGACAAACAAAATAAGTACCACTTCGTTCTAAATTTGCATAGAAGCCAGAGTCATAATAAATTACTGAGTATCCTGAGTAAAAACATAAGATTGTAATTATTATTTTCATAATAATATATTATTATTTATATATATAATTCCATTCACAAATCTATTGTACTTTTTGATTTTACTTCAGAAAAGAAACGTATAAATATATTGTGAAAACCGTGATTGTTGAACTCAAATTGATATTATTCTTTCTAATCTATTTTTTAAAATTATTAATCTAATTGACTTATTTTTATTCACAAAGATTTGTTTTTAAAAAAACATTATTCATTTCTTTTATAATTTAACGAAAAAAACATTAGAAAAAATAAGTATAATTATTATGTTTATATTTTTTCTTTTTTAAAAGTTTAGATGAAGATTAAATAATTTTATTTTAATATATTTGTAAATTTTTTCAATGGATATGATTAAACATGAAGCAGCTGAATAAGCAAAAGATTTTTAATGTATTTACAATCATAACTTACCTCCTTATATGGTAATATTTGATCCTAAGTTATCTCAAAATGAAAGAATTTTATGTTTAAAATGTATGGAAGATTTTGATAGAATCACAAAGATGGTAACATTCAAAAAAGCATAATAAATGGTTGAAGAAAAACAAATTAAAAAAAACGAAATATTAGAAAATGTTATTTAACCTAATATTAGATAAGTTGAACTTTTGTAGAAGAATCTACATTAGTTAAAATCATTTGTTAATTAAGAATTTGATTAATTAATTGAAAATACATGTGAATGGATAAAAAACTTTGATTAAATTAGAAAATTTCATAAAAATTATAATCTTGTTTAAGAACTAGATAAATTAATAAAAAATGAAAGAAATGAGAATATTGATGAATCATTGTTTATTTAAGAAATTACTAAGATTAATTTATCATTAAGCATAAAAATAAATTCAAAATTAGAGCAGTTTAAGAATTTTAATGATTATACAAAATGTAGTTAAATACTTTAAAATATTATTAATACTGAAATGTCTGAATGTAGCACTGATCTAGAAAAGAGTACAATAGAAACTTAAATGACAGATTCGATTGAATCAATTTCTAATAGTAATATTGATTCTATTGAAAAAAACTTAGCTTATTATCGAGAATTAGAATAAATTTAATATTATATTTATGAAGATTTATAGAATCTAGTTAATTTACTATATTCATTTAAAGCTGTAAATGAACATTTTAAGAATAACCTTAAACATCCAATGATTACTGTTTCCAGAAATAAAATTATTTTATAATTGAATCTCTCTAATGGAATTTATCTTGATTTATAATAATAATATCAAAAAAATCCTTTTAAATATGTATTATTGGAAGAAAAGAAAAATGCATTAAAAATTATAAATCAATTTGCATAAGCTCTAGGAATTGATTATTAATCATATATAGATTATTTTAAATCTAATAGTTTAAGTGAGATAATCTCATTTAAATAGTAAAATTTAGAAAAAGTAACTTTTTCAGGCTCTTCTAATTCCCAATAAACAACAAATATCTTCCTTCAAACTTAGAAAAATGAAAAAATTTTTAGTCATTGGATTAATTCCAAAACTTATAATTCAAAAAGTTTTGATTCTTTTATCTTCAAAGCCATGTAATTAAAAAAAAAATATTTAGATCATATAAATAACTTACAGAGATTAAATTATTATCGAATTTTCCTATATCTAATCAAAATTCGAGCGATAAATGAAAATAAAGTTGTTTTATCAAGTATTTTTCATATTTCTCGCATAAAATTTTTAATCTTTTAATTTTATAGAACAATTAATATAGGAATATTTTGTAATTTTCATCTTCCTCCTTATTTTATGATTTTCCGTAATATTAATAATTTTTATAAAAATAATTTAATTTTATAATTTTTCAAAAATCTTTTTTTTTAAACATAAGTACTTAAATTCCATCTAATTTTTTTATATTCATTTACTTATTTAAATTGGAATTTTTTCAAACAGCAAGCTCTAACAAAACACATCATATAATGAAAGATTTCAGTAATTGTAAATCAAAAATTTTACAGTTTTCATCTATGCATAAAATCGCACTAAGTCTTTACTTGAGTAAAACTCAGTGATTAAAAATTAAATTTGTATTTTCACTTGTTTAAATGAACTATGAAAATTTAATATGATATTTTTGAAATAATCTAAATTAATTTATTGTTTAATTTTTTTGATAATAAGTAAAGTTTAAATTAAAATTAATAACTTTAACAGCTATTTTCTCAATATTTTTAAGAAATATATCCTAGATATCTTAGTTTTTTATTATATTGTGAAATTGGAATTCTAATATTAAAAATGGATCAATAATTTATTAAGATTAAGTAATTTTATGGTTTAAAATTTCATGATTTGATTTAAAAGTTAAATGAATGTTAATTAAAACTTTATCAATAAATTTATTGTTAAATAGAGAATACAGTCTATCCATACAGAACATAAAAAAACAAAAATAGCTAATCAATTTCTTTTAGTTTTATTATTTTAAAAATAAAGTTATCATTTTCCTAAAATATCTTAAAAAAGTTTAATAATTAATCAAAAATATTGATAATATAAAATTGCTCAAGTTAGTTTAATATAAATAAAATCTTAATTAATAAATTTTATAACTTATTGATATAATATTACTTATGATAATAATAATCATTCTAATTGAATTTATGTGAAACTACCCTATTATTCTCCATTATTATAAATTCCTTTTAACATTATTTAATAATGACTAATATATAATTAGATAATACCAATTAAAATTTGGATGTTAATCTAACCACTTTCCATGTTTTAAACCATTTAAATGATTATAATTACCACCTCCACTAAAAGTAAATAATAAAAACAAACAATACATGAGTTCAAAATCTTCACTAAAATCAGTTCTAAAATAGATATTCCAATTTCCATATTTTATTCCATTATTATACATTCCTTTATATTTAATTTAACACCAACTAACTTTAAAATTTAAAATAATACTCTCTATTAAAATTTTCAAATAAATCAATCCATTCACCTTATTTCTTACCATTCAAATCATCATATAATCCACCTCCTCTAATATATAATTTATAATTGATACATAATTTCGAATTCTTTATCAGAATCTACTCTAAATTATATATCCCATCTTCCTATTTTTCTTCCATTTATATATTCTCCTATATAAACAACTTCACATAAACTTAAAAATTAAAATTATAATAATTTTACTCTGTTTTAAAATGTTCATATACTTCAATCCATTTACCATGTTTCTTTCCATTTTAAATATCATAAAATCCTCCTCCTCTGATAATATATAACTAATTAACATTTTTTAAAATTAATGATTTGAACTATATCTATAAAAAGTTTCCCACTTTCCAAATCTTTTTTCTTTTTTTATTGTACCTTTAAACAATATTTAACACCATCTTATTTATAATTCAAATATATTTACTAGTTAAAATTCTTATGTAATTCTATTTTTTAAATTTCTTAATTCTAGTCTTAATTATAAATTTCTAATCCTCTAAAAATAATTTAATGAAAAATAATACATTATTTTGAATTCATCATTAGAATATTCTCTAAATAAAATTTCCCATTCACCACATTTTATTCCATTTTCATATTCTCCTTTCTAAATCAATTAACAATAACTTTATTTTTATAATATTTTCAAACTTAGTAAAATCTGAATATAATTCTATCCATTTTCCTAATTTAACAAAATTTTCATGATCATAAACCCCACCTCCACTTCAATTTTGATAATTATATTTACATAATATTATTTTCTATTTTATAATCCCATCTTCCAATCCTTTTTCCATTCTTATATTCTCCTACTTAAGTGATTTAACATTAACTAAATATATTTATTAACAGTATTACTTCCAATAGTTATCATATAATTCTACCCAATTTCCTATTTTTTACTAATTATTCTCAGCATATTATCCTCCACCACTTTAGCAATAATATACTATACTATATACCAAATTTAATTTTCTTATACTATATCCCATTTCCCTATCTTAATTCCATCTTTATAAAATCCTTAATATGTTATTTTACATTCACTATTTTATATTCAAACTTACTCCCAATATTCTTATCCAATATCTATCCAATTTCCTTATTTTAATCCATTATCATCATACAATCCACCTACTTTTAATTAATTACTTTTCCAAAATGCCTTCCATTAACCTACTTTTTAATTCTTATCTCCATATTTTCCATCCCAAATTAAATATTTTACCTAAGGAAAATTTAGATTAATTTAAGATTTACAAAATGGATCCATTACTTTTTATCTGTATATCTTAAATTTATACTTTTTCACCACTAGCCCATCTTTAATATATATTTCAATTCCTTATATTATCTGATATAAATAAATTGTTCGTTATAAGAAAAATTATCCATTCCAATAACTTTATTTTCCATCTACCTCTATTAATTCTTCTATTATTATATCTTGATCTTGATTTGATTTCATTTATTATTTAATGATACGATTTTTAATTATTATCAATTTTTTATATAAACTCATTATATAAGTCTTATATGATAAAATTTGAATAAGAAAATTATCTAAAAACTATAAAATATTTTTTCTTTAATTTATTTCAATATTATTTCAAATAACTTAATGAATCATTATTTACTTAAACTAGAATATTGATTTATATTTTAATAAATCAATTTCCATATTCATTTTCTTTTTATAAATATAAGAATTAGAGATGAATTGTTTTAAATTCTCTAAATAATAAATTACAAAAACTTTTATAAAAATTGGATTTTTTTTTAAATTCTTTAAATCATATACAAATTTCGAAATTTATTATTATTCTAAAATTACTTGAATTTTGGGTTTTTAATTTATCAATTCAAAACATTTCGAAAATAACTTTATAATTAAAAGTTAAAATTTAAAATTACCTTTTCAAAATATTCTCCTAGTATTTTATGAGCTTACTTTAATTGATATTCATAATTTATTTACATCTATTTCGCTTCTTCAATTTAAAGGTAAAAGGTTTTATATTTGAATTCATCATCTTCATCATACTTAATTATTATTCTTTATTAATGATCACTGTTATTTTATGTAAAAAGTCTAGAAAAATAATTCCTTAAAATCAGAATGCAAACTATTTTTATCTAGATTCTTTAGAAAATAATTAATAATTTTATCATTAATTAGAGGGAAAAACCAAAGCCAGAAATAAATGAGTTTGATACTTCTACTATTTCAAAAACTAAATGCTTTATCATCCCGAAACCAATTTTAATAATAAAAAAATTTTAAAAGCCTTATGATGCAATTCAAAGCCATACTTTTTCTACTCATTTTCGGTTATTTTTCAATATTGTCTTCTGGTCTTCGTAAAATCTCTTATGCATGAATTTCTTTAGTAAATATATCTACTATTTAAAAATAATGTTATCATGATTAACAGTATGAAATTTAAAATAATTAGACTCCTCAGAGTTATAGAAATTGTAAACAGGTTTAGAGTTTCCCGTATTAATTTTTCAATTAAAAATATAGAAAATCTTTTTCATTCTAAATTTATTTATTAAATGTATATTTATCATATTTTAATTTATATATCAAATAAAATTACNTAATTTATTTCAATATTATTTCAAATAACTTAATGAATCATTATTTACTTAAACTAGAATATTGATTTATATTTTAATAAATCAATTTCCATATTCATTTTCTTTTTATAAATATAAGAATTAGAGATGAATTGTTTTAAATTCTCTAAATAATAAATTACAAAAACTTTTATAAAAATTGGATTTTTTTTTAAATTCTTTAAATCATATACAAATTTCGAAATTTATTATTATTCTAAAATTACTTGAATTTTGGGTTTTTAATTTATCAATTCAAAACATTTCGAAAATAACTTTATAATTAAAAGTTAAAATTTAAAATTACCTTTTCAAAATATTCTCCTAGTATTTTATGAGCTTACTTTAATTGATATTCATAATTTATTTACATCTATTTCGCTTCTTCAATTTAAAGGTAAAAGGTTTTATATTTGAATTCATCATCTTCATCATACTTAATTATTATTCTTTATTAATGATCACTGTTATTTTATGTAAAAAGTCTAGAAAAATAATTCCTTAAAATCAGAATGCAAACTATTTTTATCTAGATTCTTTAGAAAATAATTAATAATTTTATCATTAATTAGAGGGAAAAACCAAAGCCAGAAATAAATGAGTTTGATACTTCTACTATTTCAAAAACTAAATGCTTTATCATCCCGAAACCAATTTTAATAATAAAAAAATTTTAAAAGCCTTATGATGCAATTCAAAGCCATACTTTTTCTACTCATTTTCGGTTATTTTTCAATATTGTCTTCTGGTCTTCGTAAAATCTCTTATGCATGAATTTCTTTAGTAAATATATCTACTATTTAAAAATAATGTTATCATGATTAACAGTATGAAATTTAAAATAATTAGACTCCTCAGAGTTATAGAAATTGTAAACAGGTTTAGAGTTTCCCGTATTAATTTTTCAATTAAAAATATAGAAAATCTTTTTCATTCTAAATTTATTTATTAAATGTATATTTATCATATTTTAATTTATATATCAAATAAAATTACACATATTATCCTTTGACCAGTTAGTATTCTTCCCAAATAATATTTAATTTCCTAGTCTCTACTTTCAATGTTATAAATCAAAGGAAAATATCTTGGCAACCAAAAAATAAATGAATAATTTATTGACTATCTCATAATATAAAATAGAAGGCATAATATCATTTGAATTATAATCAAATTATTTTAGTTAGCTAAAGTTAACCAATTTGATTTTCAATCTCAACCTTTAAAGATAAAATGAATAAAATATTGCTATATGATTTTTCAAACAGAAATTAATCTAATCAAAACTTAAGTTAATTAACATAAATATGTGTATAATACATTGATTTTACTTTTCCTACTCCAGATATAATAAATAAATAAATTAATTTTATGTTTGAAAATGAATTTGAAGATAAAATAGTATTTTTGTTAGTATTTTGTTGGTCTTTCAAAAATATTTTGAAAATAAAAATTTTTATTTCATAAACCTCATATATTTCAATTAAAAAAGAATATGTAACAAATTGATTAAATATGATATAATTTAAGTAAAAATTTAAATCAAGAATTTTAAAAATTAAAATAATAAAATTGACAACAATTAAATAAAAAGATTTAAACAATAAAAATAGTCAATCTAAATTGAAAATAAGGGTAAACAAATTTTAATTAAGATTTAATATTTAGGAATAATAATTAAATTTAATTTAATGAATATTATACTTATAAGACCCCCCTAAATTGTTTCCTATTATTATTTAATTCGAAACCAAATTTGTTTCCTAAAATTTTCTAATATTTTTTGTAAGTATAAATGTATCTTAAAAATTCAGAATATAAAATAATTTAGAATCTTGGATCAGGTTCAGATCATTATGTCTTTAAAGGATAGCATAATAAGACTTAAAATATTTGTGCTATAAAAATAGAAAAAAAATCAGGGATTGGTTAATTAGAAAATGAAATTTAGATCCTTTAATAGCTTTAAGGAATAGATGGAATACCAAAAATAATTGAAATTGGAAAGACTAATGATTTAAAGTAATTTTAATATTTAAGTTAGGAATTTTCTAATTATTCCATTGCTAAATTGCAGTCTTCAGGATTTAGGAAAGTCAGAGAAACTATCTCTATGGAGCATAATAGCTATTGGTTTAAGTGTAATACGAATTATGAGGGAAGTTCATAATAAAGGAATATTACATCTTGATATAAAGCCAGAAAACATTATGGTCACTTCAAATTCAATAATCAATTCTACAGAATAAATTTTAATTTCTGGAAACGTAAATCTAATCGATTTTGGATTATCTTAAAATATAAGAAATACTATATTCTTAAAACAAACTTTTATAGGTTCGTTAAGGTTTGCAAGTCGATAATCACATAGAAGAGAATAACTTGGTTATAAAGATGATTTAGAGAGTTTACTTTATGTATTAGCTTATTTAAGAAATAGTAAGTATTTTTTTTATTTTAGAAAAATTACCTTGGCAATACTATCAGTAAATGGCATTTTATTTAATGGATATAAAGAAAATTGGAGCTATAAAAGATTAAAGTTATAAAACTTCTTTGCTTTCATAATAATTTCCTCCATAATTCTATCACTTCCAACAATATATTGATAATTTGAACCATTCTTCTTTACCAGATTATAATTATATAGAAGAATTATTCAAATAAATGCTATCATTAAATTATGCTTAAATAAAACCTTCTCTTTCAGAAACTTATTAATTTAATATTTTAAGAGATTTAGAAAATTCTGAAGATAACATAGTAAATGAATCAATCTCAAATCGAAATGCAGATGATCTAAAAGTAACTTTAATCTCAGATTTAATAAAAGCTTACCAAACTATTAAGATAAAATCAATCAAAGATATTCATTTCTGAAAATTAATCAATGAAAATTTACTTAGTAGTATTAATCTAAAATAAACTTTGCAATTTCTTTCAAATACTAGAATTGAATTTCTATATATTATTTTTTTTACTATTTCGATAAAATCTTATAATAATTTGTCCATTATGCTCATAGATATTCAATATTGCTTATTATTACAAATTTTATATAAAGCAAAATTTTTCTTCATAGTTATTGTAAATTGATTTAAACAATTGAAAATTCATATATAAACAGATAAATTGTTAATATAATTTAAATATATTTGTGTTTTATTTTGTAAGTAAACCTTAAAAATTTTAATTTTTACATTTTCGAATTTGTCCTTGTTTTTCGAGTATAATATCAATTTTTCTGTAAAAATGTGATTAATTACAAGAAATCTCTTGGAACTTAATGAGATTCATTGATCGATAATTTTAAAATGAAGGGTTTTCCCATCAATAAACATTTATTCTTTTCTTATAAATTAGAAAAAATATTAAGATTATAAAAATATAATAGTTAAGTGAATAAGAAATTGCTTCTTATAATATTTTAAGCCTTATGAATTGTTAGAGAGATAAAATTCGATATTTCTTTAAAAATTTAAATTTAAAAAATTTAGAATTTTTTCCTTGAAGATCTTTTTCACTTATATGTGTTTATATCAGTTAGGTGTTTTATTTTGAAATTAATAAGAATAATAATTATGAGTTTGCCTAATCAAAAAGAGATGATAAAAAAACATATCTGATTTATTTATGTTGATATTTTTAAATTGATAAATTATAAAAATTAATACATTTATATCTATCTACTTAATATAGACACATCATTTATGAAGATTAAAAACAGACTTTGAAACCTTATTAATACATTTTTACCCAGACTTTGATGTAGAGATACATAAATCTTGTCAGTGTTATTATAAATATATATTAGTCTATTTCAAAGAAAAACATCAACAATGATAAATAACTTCTTCAGTATTGATATTGAATTTTTAAAAGAAATGATTCTTTAATCTCTATCTAATTGATTTTTGTCTTTTATTTTAATAATTTATATATTTAACATTTTTTCAAAGAATCAAAAAAACAAAAAAGAACTAAATTAATTGAAAGGTAGCAAAAATATTAAGAAAATCATTTATAATTTTGCATAGAAAAAAAAAAATAAAGAATGTGAGATAGGCGAAAAGGAAAAGCTTATCAGAAATAGTTATATTTAAAACAGATATCATTATCTTAAAATAGATACATAGGGTAAGAGCTAAAATTAAGAATTAAAATGTAACACTTGTCCTAAATAAAGAGTTGATTTATCTTTAATTATCTCTAAAAATTCAAATCAATTTTATCAGAATAGACATAGAATTTTGGCACAGTTCAAATGGAAAAATTTTAAAGAAACAACTTCTAGCAATTTCCAAAAATTTTTTCAAAATTTTTATTTAA
Organism: Paramecium sonneborni; assembly: GCA_905182985.1. NCBI lineage: Eukaryota > Ciliophora > Oligohymenophorea > Peniculida > Parameciidae > Paramecium > Paramecium sonneborni. The sequence continues at coordinate 34,429 of CAJJDN010000063.1, forward strand.
AAAATCTCTTTAAGATGCATAAAAATAAATTATAAATAATAATATTTTTAACAAAGAGGTAATTAGCCAATTTATATAAAATTACTTCTATTCTAATCTATAAGTTAAAATTGTCGTTTTTATTAAATCTACACAACTAATTCAAATTGGCAAAAAGGATTGATATTGACACACAGCAAAATAATTAAACTTTAGTTATCTTAAATTCCATTCTCTTAAATTCATTATATTTTTCATTTTTAAATTAAATAATAAATTAAAAAATATTAGTTGCAATTCTTGTATTGGTTTACAAATGTAGATTAAAACAGAAAAAATGCTTAGTTAATTATAAGTGTGATTATTGGTTTATAGTATCTGTTACACTTTTTTACTATCCACAAAAATTCAAAAAAGACTTAAATAAAAAAAAAATCAAATTTTTTTTTTTAACCTACATTTATAGAAATTTATTATCAATTTAATTATCAAAATTTTGATAAAGTAAAAAAAACTTAAAAATAGAAATCAGACAAGTTGGCAACTTTTGGAATTCTCCTAATTTATCACTATTTTCTAAATTATAACAAATTAACCACAATATATTAATGCTCAGAAGTTCTCAACCTAATTATGCTTAGATCCAGATTTACCACCTGCTTTTGAAGCATATATAATAATATTGTTAAAAATAAACAATTAAAAATTAAACTGTTATAAGATAAATGATACAACCAAATTTTAAAAAAGAAAGTTTTTGTCATAAAAGAAATTAATTATTTTATTGCCTTATCTTTCACCTTGATTTAAATAATAATTAACATTGATAGCATTTGGTGCTAATTTTATGGAAAAAAGTATTTAAAAAGGAATTGTTTATAAGAATACACTTATAATTAAATGATGATTTTTAATATTAATCTTAAGATTTATGGTCCCTCTTTTCCAATTTAGGTATGAAATTACATATGATTTACTTCTTATTTCAAGGATATTAAGAGCTTTTGATCCTGGTTTTTTCAGAGTTAAAAAAAAAATAAGTTAATATCTCTTTCTTACAATTATCATAAAAAGGATAAAATTGAGAATTCCTACAATAAATAAAGACATAAAAGTAATCAAATTTAAGATTCATTAATCCGAATTTTTCTTGTATTTTCCAGTTGATTTTAGAGAAACAATCAACTATTTCTTTTTTGATAGAATCAAATTTATTTAAAGATTAGAAGACAGAACCCTCATAAAGATATACTAACATGTTTAATTAGAAAACTTTTATTAGTGATGAGTTACTGATAGATCTCAAAAAATTTTATTATAAATTTAATTTAAATACAAAAAATAATAATATATACATTATTAAAACAGTTTGTAAACATTTTCGTAAAGTCAGTTTTCAATTCAAAAATAAATAAAAATAATTAATTATTGTGATGAATAAATGATCTTATTTCATTATTTTATTAATTATTCAATTTCTGTATTGATTTTTAGTTTGCCTTAAACTTTACTAATCACTTACTAAGAAATAGATTAACTTAATAAAATTTATTTCTCAACAATTCCCAAATTTTCTCTTAAGTATTTTTAGTGATTTGTTAAAGATTTTAGGATTTTTCCATCAATAAAATATTCAGGATGACTTGTAATAACGTCATCTAAAAAATTATTCATGTTAGGATATTAAAGGACTGTTTCCATAAATTTTTATGCAAAATCTAAATGTTAGAAATTTGATTAAACTATACCAATATTAATAGCTTCAAAACAGAGCATTAAAGCTATTTTTTGATTCTAAACTTCATTAAATAAATCTCCTAATATATTTTTTAAATATTTCATAGTTATGTAATCTTTAGCTCCATATAGAATTAATCCAGTGTAACCTCCTTTCCACTTTCCTACAGAAGCATACTCTCTTAAATAATTAAGAGTAGAAGTTTGAAGAAGTTTTTTAATTTAAAACTCTTCCTTTGAAATTATTCCACTCTTTAAAATCAATGTGCGTTTTTATTCTTCATCAAAAAATTTTTGATTAAATTTTTTTATTATTTAAAAATGAGTTATTTCATTTTATAACCAACTGATGTATTTACAACTATCTTGAACCTAAAAGGTTTTACTTTCCATTAAACCTGTTATAAGGTTTTTTTTTTGATAAGTTTAGGTAAGAATTTCATGTAAAATAGTCATAAAGAAGAGTTGCTGATAGATTTCTGTTTATTTAGCATAATCTTCAAAATAATTTGCATAAGCATCAGCTAAATCCTTTAAATAGATATTTAATGAAGGATGAATAAAAGAATAATAACTTCTAGTTTTTTGAATTAATTTTCCTAAGGCTTGTATATATTTAAAGTCTTCCTTTTTTTGTTTCCATAAATATGCTAGCTAAAATTCAATTTTTGATTTAAATTCAAAATCATCTGAGTGTAACATAATATTTTAGGCATTTTTTAATTCATCTTCTGCTTATTAGATATTACTCATTTCTATTAAAACAAGACCTTTTTCATAACAAATTTGAGCAATTTAAGGATTTTAGCCCTTCTTTAAAATTTAACTTTTTATTTCATATGCTGTTGTTAAAGCTTCAAGAGATTCAGAATATTATTTCAAATGTTTTAATGATAGCCCAAGATTAAGTGTAAAATCTGCAACTTCGATTGATTAATTATTGAGTTTTTCTTTCCAAATTTTAATAGCTTAACGAAAATAATCCAAACTTTATTAAGCATTTTAATTAGTTAAAAAGGATATTTTCCCTAATTAATAATATAATTTAGCTCTTACTATGTAAGTCTCTCTTAAGCTCTTATTCATTTAATTTTTTTCTACTTATTCTAAAGCCTATTTATAGAAAATTATTGCTCTAGGATAATTTTTTTACATTTAAAAGTTTTCAGCTTATAATGTAATTAATTTTGGGATTCTTATATCTTCAATACCATGTAAATCTACATTTATAATCTTTGATTTCTCTAAATATTCATTTGATAGATCGTATTATTCATTTTATTAATATATAATCCCTAAGGAATAATATGCATCTGCTAAAATAGAAGGAGTTTAATTAAAAGTTCCAGTTTAAATGATAATATCAAGAAGATTGCTTTTAAGTGCTTCTTCTTTTTAACCCATAGCCAACAATAACTTAATTTAATTGATAACATATATAGAGAGTGCTTGAAGATTTTTTGAATTTTTTATATTCTTACCAAATTATAATGAACCAAAAAGATCTAAATATTCTTAACAAGATTAATAATCTTAAATTAAGTATTAATATATAACGCTTAATTTTAAAATAATGGTTATTGCATAATAAAATAATTTAGGAAAATAATCTTCTAATTGTTAAAATAACTATTTTTATATAATAAGATTTATTATATTTCTAGCGTGAAGATGATTATTCTATGCAATTTTTAATGCATCATCTGTATGTTTTTCTGTTTCAATATCAGGTAAAATATCAAAAAAATATTATAGAGAATCTGATAAATATTATAAAGATAATTCTTGTCTTATGCATTCCTCTTAGATAGCATCATCAATCTATATAAAGTGTTGTCTTTAGATATTTATTAATCCTAAATCTGCAAGCATCCTTAGACTTGTAGTTATTGCATCTTTACTACATTCTGTATTTTTCATTAATTATAATATCAAATCCAATTCAATTTTATCTGGATATAACCATGAAATGTATTTTAATATTTTTTTAGCTAAATCATCTTAAAGATCCATAAGAATTTCAACAATTGGACTGTAATTATTATTTTATTAGAATTATTTTACTGCTTATACCTTAATATTCTATGTAATTTCTAGAGAATTTTCATTATTAATAAATTGGCCTACTAATAATTTTAGAGATTAAGGCATTCCATTGGATAAATTGATTATTTCTTTCTTATCATCATCACTTAATTGCCTATTTTTTAAGATTTTATTAATATAATTAAGACTTTCCTATTCAGTCATTGAAGAAATGTTGACTATTTAATACAAACTTTTACTAAAAATTTAACAATTAACAGCTGTTATTATTATTTTTATATGTTTTGGTGTTTCATTAATTAGTGATTATATCATATTAAGATTTTCTACATTATCAATGATGATAACAAAATCTTAATATATATTTTTTATTTTAGCCAAAACTTCAGTTTATAAAATTGTAAATTTTTGAGTTTAGGTTAATAACTGTTATTAATATAATTATTTATGATAGAATAGAAAATCTTAATGTAGATTTGATTAATTTGAAGCATTAAATGGCCAAACTTTTATGTTAAATTAATCTTTAAGTTTTTTTGCATATTAGTAAGCTAATGTTGTTTTTCCAAATTTTCGTGGTCCAATAATTACAACAATATTTGATTTTTTGAATGCAGCTTCTATTTCTGTTAAAGTTTTTCTTTCAACAGCATTATGAGCATCATAATTAAATAGTCTACCAAAGTAACAATCTATTTTACTCTCATCTTAATATGGATTTTCATCTAAAAACTCTTGGAAATCATTTGAATAATCTCTAATTAAGATTCTAATTTGATCTCTTAATATATTGATATTTAATTTGGCCTAAAATTCATTTTTAATTTAGATGAATTTCAATTAACTATAATTATAGGTATTGACAAGTTGATTTAAAATATATTTCAAATCTTAGCTACAAAATGACTAACCAATTTTGTGAGAATTGTTCTTTATATTAATGAGATATTAATCAATAAAGTCATTACTTCCATTTTTTTATAAATCTCTTTGAAAATCATTTGGAATTGTTGTTTAATAAGCACCCTTCATCTATAAATTAAAATCATTAGAATCATTCAGCTGTGGCTTATATTATTATGTTCTTTATAAAAATTGATGAACCGACCAAAATTGTTTTTAATCTATATTTCCCTTAATAATTTCAAAAATCAAAATTGAAATAGAACAAGCTGTTATTGTAGTAATTGAAGGAAGTACTTTTTAAAAAATTTGTTTAATCCCTTTCTAAATGAATTTAGGAATAAATTAATCTAAGATTATTTTGCTTAAACCTTTTAGGTTTTATATTCCAGAATCATGATATTTAATTTTTGGCCACTTGTTAATCTTAGAATAATATTGAAGTTTTGGTTTGCCTGTATTTGGGTCAAAATATGGAAGAATAAATTTAAGATCATGTCCCCAAACAGCACTTAAACCATTTAAAAAGTTTTTGCTTACACCTAAAGTTTCAAATATTTTTTAAATTTTATCTGAAAATTCAGATAGAGGTATTTCTTCTGGATAAAGTCTATATCCAATTCCAATATGAGAATTCATGCAATTAACAATATTTGGAGCTGATAAATAAAATGTTATATCAAATTATTCTGGATAAAATCTCTAACCTTATCCTTTAATATGAGAATCACTCATTAATTACATCATTTCCCATGTACCTGGTCCATCAAAGGTAACTGCTTTTACATTTTCATAAGATGGATCAAATTCAGAATGACAATAATAAATACTTAATTCTGATAGCCAAGCTCCTAAAGAATGTCCACAAAATGATAAAGAATACTATTTTTCTTGAGCTCTTTCAACTGCTATTTTTGTAGCTTAGAATGCCAATGCTTAATGACCTGTAAAAGTACAAATAACTACTGACATTACATCACATTAAGCTCCTGATTATTTTAACATATTCTACTAAAAAGATAATGCAAAATTAGTAGATCTATGTGATAATACTAATTAGCGATTTATTTCATTTTCTAATATTAAACCCAAATATCCTGTTTCTTCATCATCCATTATTTCATATACAGTCCAATTTTATAAGTATTAATTTAGATCCACTTAATATTATGATTTCATGAATTTATAGATTTCAGTTTCTTATTTAAAACAAACCTTTTAATTTTTTTTTAAAGGGCATTTTCCTCCTATCGACCCTGTTTCATCTGCACTATATGCTGCCAAAAGAAGATGAATAAAATCATTAGGAAAGTATTCCTTAAATTAATAAGACATTATTTATTAATATATTTATATTTTTACTTTTTACATTATATATTTTAAACAATTTTCGAAATGTAATAGAATTAGTTAATTTTAAAGAATTTTCAATTCGAGAAAATCATTCTAAATGGAATACAATTTTATTTCTAAAATACATATTAAAAGTACTCTCTCTTGTAAGCAACTATCCATTTATTTGAGAATATTTTATTATTTTTTTCATATCAAATTTACCTTTCATTTTATAAAATAGAAAAATTCAATGATATATAATTAATCCTTTTGAATATCCAAAACATTTTTCAATAATGTGATTAAGCTTAAAAATAATGATAGTTGTATTTGATAATAAAAATGGACTTTAATTTTAATCAAAGAACAAAAATGAGACACTTAAATAGATAAAAATTTTTATCTTAATAATATACAATAAATGTATATTAACGTTAATATTATTCTACTTAACATTAGAATAATTGATATCTTCAGTTTATTCTCCATATAATTCTATATTTGTTTCAGTTCTAACAACCATTTCCATTAAATTCTTCATCATTCTTAGCCCCATTATTATTGTCATCTTAAAATATATCCTTATAATTAAATCAACATTATCCTTATTTTTCAATAAACATTATTTTTACTATTTCTCATCTATTTTATTAAGTTTTAAGCATTATTAAAATTTGTTACAAAACCTATATTTTGTGGAAATAGTGTAATCAAACGAATGCTTATTTTTATAAAATACTTATTACAAGTTTTGGTTTATGGTTCATTTATAACCCTGTTAAAATTCCATTTTCTACTACTAATTTAGATCCAAGATCCCTTCTGTAATTTTCAAATATTGAAAATCAAAGAGAGTAGTTTATATTTATATACTCTTTATGATAATAACTTTAGTTTTCTTGCTTGCTTTGTTATCATTTCTTAAAATAAAATTAATAACAAATTAAAAATACTAATATATATTTTTTATATAAAATTTTTTAATTGTCTCTATGTATCAATTTTTTATTTATGTATATTTAAATTTTTAACTACTTAATTCTGAACATAACAATTTTTAAATCTAAAGAGTTTATTTCAAAATATTTAGTATTGATGTGAATAGATAACTACTATCCAAGGTTAATTTTAAGACATATTCAAGAATTCATTAATGAAATTTAATTGCATAAGCACAAAGATTTAACATAATAGAAATATAGGAGCACAAATAATACTTATTAATAAACTATATAGTAATGTATTATCATCTTAGAATTTCTGGAAAAGTTCTAATTATAATATCTTCTTCAGAAATTAATGGCTCATTGAAATTTTAAATAAAAAATTCAAAATTAAAAGCTGAATCAGTTTTGTTGAAATAATAAGAGTAATAAATAGATTATTTTATTATAATTATATGTAAATCAATATTCTAACAAATTTCTATAGTCTTGTCTAAGTTTTAAATCATCTTCATATTCAAAAGGAGTTTGAATAAAGCAATTTGGATTTTCAGGTTAAATTTAGTTTTCTTGTTGATTTAATTAATAATCAAATATAAATGGACTATATTAATTAATTTTATCTTGTGTAAAATAATGGAAATCGTTATCGATTAATTAATCTATAATAATAATAATATATTTAACTAGATTAATGAGTTTAATGATTTATTTATTTCTTTTTGGTTGTTTAATTTCTTTGAGTTCTTGGTTATCTTTTTTGATTATTTACTTTAGAAGTATAAGGATTAAATTTTTAATGATGACTTCTACATTGACTAGGTGTACGAGTACCAATTAATTCACTCATTAATTTAAATATTTTGGAAGTCTTTTTCATCATGGATGAGTTCATAATGTTTTCATATTGTGATAAAAAATTAATATAATTAGTATGTTCAATAGTAGACCAATGTCCTATATTAATATTTTCTTTTTTTAATTTTTTAGTTAATTTATTTGATTTAACAATTTATTTTGAAGTACTTAAATTTTATTAAGTTATTAAATGTGATTATTATTGAGGAAGTAGGGTTCCCTATTATATTGAATATTCTGTAGGAATTATTTATTAAAGACTTAAAAAATGAATATGAAATTGTTACATCATTTCATTCTATTGGATTGGCTATTCAATTTGATTTTAAGTATTAAATAATAGTTCCTTTTTTTTATTCTTTCTAAAAAGATTAATAAGCAATAGTTTACTTATTGTTTTTAGCTTATTTCTTAATTTTGGATTCTTCTTCTAATTGAGATTCATAATTAATATTTGATGGAGTGAAGTGATATTAAGGAGAAATTGTGAATTCATATGGATTTTAATATAAGGGATGTTCTATAATATTGTTGAATAATGTAGATACATTCATAGATATATTGATAATCAACAATAGAAACTCCTGTATGAATCATTGTCAATATTTAATATTCTCTTTAATAATAATTGTTAATTTTTAATAATGAGTAATTCTAAATTATATACTCCAAATGATCTTATTGAATTTGAAAATCATAAACGCTATTCATCTATGGGAAAGAGTAATTAAATAGAAATGATCTATTTCTAGTGTTAGAATCAATGAAGTAGACTGCACCTGCATTTGGATTTGGATCATCCACCAGATATCAAGCTTAATCTATATACAGAGACAAAAAGCTACTTCAAAAAGGTAAACATAGTCCTGGACCCTGTTACAATTCTTCTAATTACATTAATGAATTACTAACTAAAAATGCAACAGTTAAAATAGGAACATCTAAAAGAGATTTTCTTAATTCAACATAATATGATTATTATACAAGATAAGATAGAGATGTATATTAAATTATATTCATAAATTAATAGTTTGAACCTCATAAAGCTAATGATTTTAGAAAGATGAATTCAACAATTGTGAAAATTGGCCTAGCCTAACGTTTCAAAACAGATTATAAAAATTAAGTTCCTGGACCTGATTAATATAATAATCTCATTAAAAAAAAAGGACTTTAATGTACTATAGTTCCAAGAAGACCTATATCTAAATCATTTTAAGGTTCAACACCTGATTTAATTGGTCCAGGATCTTATGATGTAAATAAATCATTAGATGTTACTCATGAAAGTTATCCTAGTATTGGATTCACTAAAGGAGAAAAGATGAAACCTACTAAAAGTGTTGATAAGAATTAAACCTATTATACAAAGTATTATTTTATTTATCAAACTCAGGGGATCTATTGGAGTATAAATTAAATCTAATTGTATTACTAAACCATGCTTTTCTATTGGTAAAGAAAGTAGAGATATCAAACCAGCCATTTTTAAAAGAGATATGGATGGAATTGTTACCAAAATTTAAATATCAATGCCCAAATTTTGAATACTATTTTATTTAGTTCAATATTTATATCAATTATTCATATAATTTAATTATTTTGATAAAAATTTACAATCTCTTACCATTTCTCTAGTTAAATTAATTATTCCTATAATTCAATTAAAGAATCAATAGATTCCTTTTCAAGAATATCTTTTGTTAATTCAAAATTATTATTTTTTAATACATTAGGAGTTGATAATAATATTTTTAAGTATTACTATTTTGCAAATTTTTTCATTTCTTCAAATTTTTTAATCATTTCTTCTTTATTTTCAAATATTTTATTCTATTCTGCTGCTTTTAAAGCCAATATAATTCTCTCTTATTTGAGTTTAATTTCTTCCAATTCTTATTAATATGATTAATCATCCTATTAAATAGGAATAGTCCTATTTTCTTGATTCTATTATTGTTTTGTTATAAATTTTAGATCTAATTAATCATCTAAAATATCTAATAAAGTCATGAGATTATCTAAATTATTATTCAATTCTTCTTTTCTTATAGTTAATTCTTTATTAATTTGAATTTTTTCTTACGATTGATTATTTGCACAAGAAGAAAATTTATACATAAATATTAACAAAAAAAATGAAGTAAATAATTAACTTCTTGTTATGAATTAAAATGTATTAATAAAAACAATAACAAATATCAATATCAAATGTTATCTATTTCTGTAGGTATTCCTAATTAATCTAATTATTCTGAAGTCATTCCTGCTTAGGATTTGAGATAGAATGATAATTGTATAATGTCATCAGTCCATGAATTAGCATCATATCTCAAATTAGCTGTTTCTTTTTCTAAAATATTAATAATGATAATAGATTACTTAGTTTTTATAATCTTTGTGGGTCATTTTTTTATTTGACTTCAAAGTTTTTAAGTAGAACTGAATATTGTGATTTATATTAATTGATTTCATTTTCAAGTTCAGTTCTTTATTAACAATTTTCTCTACCTTCTTTCATAGACTCAAATTGTGCTTCAATTTCAATTTCTTTTTATCTTTCTTAATCAATTTTTTCAGCATATTCAGCACATTTTTATTATAATCTAATTAAAGCTTAACTTGGTAATGACCAATAACATTTACTGGTACCTAAATTTTCAGTTTCAACAAGATTATCAGATAAAAGACTTTCTAATATATCTTTAACATTGTCTCTTCTAATACCAACTTTTTCAGCTTCTTTTTCTAGTTATGGATAACTAAAAACTTCTTTTCTTTCAGTGAATATTTTCATAATTCTATCTCTTTTTTCTTTAGCACTTAAACCTTTATTTTTAGGTGGCATAAAAATACAAAATATAAAATTTAAACTAAATAATTTGAGCGTATAATATTTATAATGATAATATCAATAGATTAGAAATAATAATACTAAATAACAACTACCACATTATTATCAATACTTTAGTAACAATTAAAGCTAATCACATAAATCTTTTTTCATCCCAAATAGTTCCTAAAGAATTGTTAATAATATATTAATCTTTTAGTATTACAAATAGTTAAGACACCATGATCTAGATGTCAGTACAATTTCTAAAACACATACCATTAGTATAAATTTAAAACATAATAGCAACAAACAAAATACATAAAAATTATATTATCAAACTAATGTATTAGTAATAGATACATCGAATGCATCTGATTTAAATGTGCAAGTTTTATCAACTGATTTATATAGATATTCTTCTTCTGTCACTATAATTTAATGTATAATTAAAAACATCATCCTCCATCCAAATATCATTAAATATTAATTTTTCTTTTGGGTAATCAACAAATTCTATTTACTTTCTCTTTATGTTAGAATCCAGCTTTTATATCATCAATTTCTGAAATAGTTCAATATAAATCAGAAATTCCTTAATTCTTTATTGTCTTAAAATCTTTTCAATTCACATTCTCTGGAAACTTATTATTGGTACACTTTTTCTCTCCTTAAACTCTTTTTTTTTAATGTAAGTAATAATGTTTTGAATTCTTTTTTTTTTTAGTAAGATCGTATGCTTAATTTGAACCAAATATTGAAAATCTATATATATTTCTTTCCTTATTATTATTTCTAATTCTTAATTTATCATTTCAATTTTAGACTTTCATTTTAACATATATATTATAGGTTTCTTATGTTAAATGTAAATAGAGATTATAATGATTTCTCTTGTTATATTAATTAATGCTTCATTCATCAATATTTTTTTCATTTAATATTACTTATTATTACATCATTGTATTAGATAGTATTATGATAATTATTTGATTAATTCAATTATTAATAATTTATTAACAATTATTTTACTCATTATAAGTATTGAATAATTATAATAATGTTTAATTAAACAATTATTATATTGAAATATAAATATAATATATATATTAGAAATTCTTAATTATTCTCATTATTTTATGGTGACGATAATTTATAAAATAACATTTAATAAATTATAATGAGTCAAACCAATATAACACAAAGGGTACCATCAGAAATCAAATAAGAAACAAAAGAAATCAAAGAGAATATCATCCATGATAGAATTATGTAATAGTTATGATTGATGTGAATAGTGGTCCCATTTGTAAAGCTCCTGGCTATCTAAAAGATTAATACATTAAACACGGCTATAGAATTAATTTCAAAAATAAAAAGGACGTAGTAAAGAGCATGTTTATGTGGCACAATGAATTAGTCAATATTTGGACTCATTTGATTGGAGCTATAATCATAGTCTCTCTAATATTTTACCTTTGGCTTAATTATGATGAACTCTTTCGTCATAAAGCTATCTAGTCATTTAATGGTACTTCAAACTACCATTTATCTAGAATCACTAAATAACATTTATGACCATGCTTACACTCTTGAATAATAAATCTAAGAACAATTAGAAAATGGACTTCACCATCTTTAAGATGACATTGTATTGATGTAGAAGGAATTACATGAAAAGATTGACAATGTTAATAAGTATTTCGATGAAGTAGCACATCAATACGATCAAGAATTTTCAAAAATCCAAAAAAATATTGCTGAAGCATTTGATTGGGAAAACTTGAAATGGAAATATAATATCTCATAAATAATCTAAGACTATTAATAGAAAGCCACAGAAATTGTTGAATCCAAAGATTTTGATTGGATTGATCTTTATTTAGAATTTCAACATTTTACTGGAGGTTAAACTATTGATGAAGAAAAACTACATAAAATGATATCTAGATGGCCATTGATTGCATTTCTTGTATCTGCAATCATTTGTTTAGGTTGTAGTACCACTTATCATCTATTTTATTGTCTCTCTGAAAATGTCAACAAAGTTCTCATTAGATTAGATTATGCTGGTATATGTTTTCTTGTTTCAGGTTCCACATTTGCTCCATTATTTTATGGATTTTAATGTAATCTAAAATATGCAATCATATACGCCAGCTTATAAGGCTTTTTTGCAATCATTCTTTTTAGTTTTTGTTTATTTGATTTTTTTTATACTGCAGAATGGAGATCCTTGAAAAATAAATTATTTGCTGGACTTGGATTTACTAGTGCTATACCTATGATTCATTTTGCAATAGGAGATACATGTTTGGAAGGATATAGCTTTTCATCATAATTACCTTATTATGCTGCAATGGCTATTTCATATTTGTATTGCATAAAATTATATTTAGATCTGGATTATATATTTATAATATACGATTTCCTGAGAAATAAATTCCAGGGAAATTTGATAATTGCGGATAGAGTCATCAAATTTGGCATATTAGTGTAGTAATAGCAATATTATTCACTTATGTTGGATCTTTGAATGCATATTATTAGAGATTAGATATGCCTTGTAAAGCATGATAATTTTATTGATATATTTTATATAATAGATAATCAACTTTGATCTCTTAATGGTTTGGTTATAAACAAATAATGTGTTTTCAGTAAAATCTTACTTGTTATGAACAGACTTATTCCAAAAATAAATAATTAGATTATACATGAGCCATATAAAGTAGATTAATTATCTAGGATTAATCCAGGCAATAAATTTGTCATAAGGTACATCAAAAAAATAATCTTTGAATAAATAAAAATAGATTACAAAAATGAGTAATTGTAAGACACCATTGAATTTAGTTTTTTTATAATTAATTTTATCAGCTTCTAATTTTCCTAATGCCAAATCAATACAATTCTAAATATTCATATTACTATAATATTACTTAATTATGTGCATCAACAAAATTATTAATGTAATATCTATGCAATGAATTTTTACCATCTTATAATGAACCCCAGAATGTTCGTTTACCAGTTCTAGTAAAATCTGTTTTTAAAGCTCCAGTTCCTGAATATAATACACTCATAATATCTGCATTTTTAGTCCATTAATCTCTAAATATTTATTCAAGATCATTTGGTAAGACTTATAAAGCTTCACCAGTTAATGTATGAATAATATTTGTTTAATTTAAAATTTATAATAAGAAATTTCTACAAACAACTGATTAAACAACATTTGTTCTATCTAAACAATCCATACAATTAGTTCTTACAACACCTGTTTATTAATTATGTATTTTTGATAACACATTATAATTATTCTTATCAATTTCAGCATGAAAATATCCAGATTTTTTAAGATCTTCTTTAATTTCATTTAATAATTTAGCTAGATTCTCATATTTCATATTTCTACATTCATGATGAAAATCAAACCAAACATATTTAGTTTTAATACTTTTAACACCACTAATCATATTAGTAAAATATTCTCCTAACATTTTTTATGTTCCTTTTTTATCAATTAAATTAAGAATAATTTGTAATTGTTAATATGATTCTGCACATTTTTCAAAGTGTTTTTTACATAATTCTTAATTGTATTATCTATCACCAATAATAGTAGCTTTAGGTGCCCATTTCAATGTTGGTTATTATTACCAATTAAAAGGCATAGAACCTCTAGTTTAAACAAAAGAATAAATGTCTCTAGAGTCTTGTCTATTAAGAATCAATATTTGTTCAGTTTCTGCAAAATTAGTACAATTACCCTCTTAATCACATCCTCTTTATACAAATCTTCTTCCTGATCTAAGAGTTTCTCTTCTACTAAGTAAAATAAGAAAACAATCAGATTATTAATTAAGTTTGCAATATCTAATAAAAACACATCCACTTATAAATATAGTTTACCAATATTATAAGGCAGGTTAGTTTGTACTTTAAAATTGATTTAAAAATTTAATATGTTCCCAATTAAAAACAAAACGATTATTAGGAATCTTATAATAATGAAGTCCTTCACTTGTTTTTAATTAAGTACCAAATTATGAATTATTACCCATAACTTTATCAAAAGGATTAGATAAATCATATTCATAACTAAAGTATAATGTTTTTGTTGAAAACACTTCCTTTAACATTTTATAGTAAGTCTAATCATCTGCATGTATGCTATTTATTAAATTAATATAATTACTCATCCATTCTCCCATTTGATACCAAAGGCAAAAAACTTATCTTTTCTACTTATAATATTGTTCTTTGTAATATTTATCCAACCATGTTTGCTTCTGTAACTAATAACAAATATGACCAATTCTTTAATTGCATTATTCCATAAACTGCAAAGAATCCTATTGATGTATTTGATTTTTATTCTTATGTAGATTTAGTCTCTACTTTTGTTACACGACCTATGTTATGATAACTTGAATTATAAATTTAGTATTACATATGTATTTGTTCAGGTTAATCTATTGAAAACAATTTGATTTTATCTTAAGAAGTCTCTAAAAACCTCTTTATGGGCATCAATTGTTTAGCATCCACCATTTGTATTAATTAATTAAATAATTTAATTTATTCAATAATCATTATTTGAATTATATATTAATATATTATAAGGAATCAAAATTAAAATTCAATGAATTTGACCAAAATGAATAATACGAGATTTATATTCGTTGAAATATCATTTGATTATAAATAATTTAAGATTAATTGCACAGATATAAAAGTTTGTTACTGATCTATGGATTCAAACTTAAATGTTTTGCAAGATGAAGAAGACTTTGAAACTCTTCACAATAAGTATAAAGAACTTGTTACTTTTTCTCCTAAAACAAAAACCTAAATAAATTCAAGTAAGAATTTAAAGACCCCTAAATTAATTCCATTTCAATTGATTTCTGAATCAAACACAATAAATCAAGGCAAAAAATCGACTATTTAGACTTTCTAATAGAAACCAATATAAGTAGTTCAATCTTTGAATATCCTATAAAATGAAGAGTCTTGCAATAGAAGAAACTTTTCTTTTTATGAGCTATCAACAAAAAGTCTATCACCAAGGAAAAGCAATTAAGAAACAACATCAGAAATAGCATCAGATTATACCTTCAAATTATATGATGGTAATAAAAAAGTGCGATTCAGAATAAATGAAAGAAGAGAATGATTGTGATTTACTAAATATATCATTCATATTTACTAAAAGAGTATAAGAAATAGTGAATCTTAAAAATTATTTATTATATATATTCTTATTCAAAATCGCTATAATGATTATTTCCTATACAAATGAGGTTCGGTCCTTGTATTTTATGTTTAGCCTAGATAAACATCTCTCTCTATTGGCCTATTGCTACTATATCTTTATTCAAGAATATTCTGAGAATTATTCATAACCTTAATAATAATAATAATAAATACTGAAACAACTTTTACTGGCTGCTATTTAAAAGGATTCATAGATTTCTTATATTCATTTTGATGTAATGTTCGTTCTGTATCTTAAGTAGTGTAATCTTTTATCATATTCATGCTTTATCTTTAAGATTTCTATTTTATTTACTCATTTTATGGGCCTTTACTAATATGTGAATATTATTGTTGTTTTAATTCATCATTTTCCAAAATCAATCTTTGTAGATATTAAGATTAATCTTCCATCTTTCTCTTCATTGTCTCATAACAATTTTCATCTTCCATTTCTGATGGAAATTTCATTTAAGGATTGCTTTTCAACAATTTCAATCTAAATCTATTGTCTTTCTCTTTTCTAACTAAATCATTATATTTAAATGTTAAATTATTCAACTATTAAGTTAAATCAATTATGGTATTTTCATATTTATTCTATAATTCCTGTTCTTTTTCAGCAAAATTTAATTGTAAACTTTGAGTAATCTCTTCAATTTCTTATTGTAATTAATAAACCTAATTCTTAAATTTATGAGAATCTTCAGAGTTTTTTCTATTTTCTTCATCTAAACTTTAAACTTATATTCTCATCTTCTTTAGTAATTAGTCTTAATCAATCCTTTATTTGGTTACATCTGCCAAATCATTCATTATTTTCTTCTTTTATTCATCATACTCTAAATTTAATTAATCACATTTACTTATATATTCTTCTTGTTTTTAATTAAAATTATTTGCCAATTCTTCATTTTGAATACCCATATCATACATTTATCTCTTCAATACATCAATTTACCTTAAAATTATTTTATTATTTACAATTCATAGTTTTCTGTAATTGAGAATAATTTTTGATTTAAAACATCATATTCATTATCTCTTTCTTTAAGAAGATTTTCTAATATCATCATTTTTGATGCATTCTATTCACATACATCAATCAACTCTTCTATTCTTTTATTTAATTTTTCCATATCATTTAATTATTATTAACTTAACAATTCAAAATGTTTAGCCTTCTCTTACTATTTCTTTAAATTCTTCAATAATTATTCAGAATGATCTTACTCATATTTTATTGTTTATTAATACTAAGTAATACATTACTCTATTTATGCTTACACTTCTAATTCATATTGTATCTTCATATCTTCTATCTTCTATTCACTTGATTATTCTAAATTTGCATATCTCTATTCCAATAATTTTAACTAAATCTATTTACAATATTTACTTAAGTTTAAGTATTTCTCACCTAATTTTCTAAACTATCATTATCTTTAACAACAATATCTATTTTCATTTCAAGATCTCTAACTTTATCATTCTTATTCTTCATCTCCTTACTTTATTCATCTCTTTATTCTTCCAAAATCTTCAATTACTTACAAATCTCATCCAATCTTAAACTCATCTATTTCAATGCCTATTCTTTCACATGAATGTTTTTAGCCATCTTTACACATTCTGTCTCCTTCGAACTATATTGACTATCAAAATCTTCTTACATTCTTATATATATCAATATCATACTTATTAATTAATGTTTATAATTGATTCATTTAATCTTATAAACTCTAATTTTAAAATTTTAATGTAGTTATCATTTAATCTTTTATTTCTATTTCTTTTTTATTTTCCTATTTGATATTCCTCTCCTTCTCCTACCAAATTAATAAATTATTATTCAATTCATTCTACTTAGTCTCCAATTCCATTTTATATTACTCTAATTCCTTAATTAATTCATTTTCAATCTAAACTCTCTAACTCTGCAATTATTCTTAGTGTTACAGCTTAATCTCTTCTATTTACTATTTATTTTTGCTACTCAAAGATTTTAATTCCAACTCATAAAAATCTTTTTGTTTATGAGATTCCCTATCAAACTCAATTTATCTATCTTCCATAGTTCCTTAAAGTATTCTTTATGTTTAATTTAATTATTCATTAACATCATGTAATTACTTATTATCTGCTACCATAATATCTAATCTAGATTCTAAATCATTTATTCTTTTTTCTTAGGCCAATATGGTTTGACTCATCATTTCAATTTTATGAATTTTAGATGCTAAATCAACCTTAATATTTTCCAAATCAACTAAAGAGTGATCTTTAACTTAAATTTCCATTTGAAATTCCATTAATTTTCTTTATTACTCTTATATTAAGGCTTGTAATTCAGATTTTTCGTATTGTAAGATTTCAATTCTATTATCTACTTAATTAATTTCACTTTTTCTCATTTCATCAATTTAATTAATTTATTATTAGTATTTGCCTGCCCATTCTTTTTTAGTTTTGTTAATTTCATCATCTTTTTCATTTAATAATCTTTTAATTTGATTTTACATCTATTCATTTTTCATAGTCAAAGTTTGATTAATTGCTACAATTTTTTCATTTTCTAATAAAACTATATTTAATTTATCTTCATAGTTTTTTGATAAATCTTAAAGATTTGCTTAATAATTTTATACATCATTAGTTAATTTTTCATTTTCTTAAAATTAATCATTAAGAAATGTAGTGAGACGTTCATTTTCAATAACAAGTAATGAAATTTTATTTTCTAATTCAAGATTTTTAATTTTCAATATCTTTTATGCTGCTTCTGTAAAAGACTTTTCAACAATACTTGATCCATCATCATTTTCTGTATTAACTTTCTTAGCTGATTAAGACAATACACACTTATTATCAGAACCTTGGCTATCTGGATTCCATTTTCTTTTTGAATTGTCAATTAATACTTCTAATCAAATGTAATTGCACTAAAATTATTCTCCTTAAGTCCTGATTTACTTTTTTTATCAGATTAATTTTGTTATTGCAATGTTGGTAATGAAGGGATTGGAACTTTAAGAACATATTTAGGTGTGGAATGTTAAAATTTATCTTCAGACTCTTTGAATCCACTACTTTGATTTGCTGACCTAAGAGTTTGTTAAATTATTGGAGGATAGGGAATCATAAATTTGAATTATTTAATTAATATTCTGTTAAGATGTATCTGTATATATAAGAATAGAGTAAAATTCAAAATCTCATGAATGGTTTTTTAGGAGGAGTCTTAGATTAAGCTTAACGATAATTGGGAGACTTGCTTCTTGTATTGAATCTATCATTTAATAATTCCTTATATTTGACTTCAAACATAGTAGGTGTTCTAGATTTAATTTAAGTTTAGTAATCTTGCTAATTATCTATATTTAAATTGATTATCATATATACCTTCAATAACAGCTATATCTCTCAAATAAAATAAACCTTGCATATTCTAATAGTTACAATATATCAACTTCTTTTATTGATCTATTCTAGTAACAACCACTCTATATCCTGGTCTTAGAATAAATATATCTCCACTTAATGATTTACATGTATTTAATGCTGTTCCGTATTAATATTATTGTGATAAAATAGAATTTGTAATAGTTTTTTGAGATATCTGACTCTATCTACTCGCATATTATGGTGGTTATCTTTATTTTTAATTCGTATTGGAAGATAGAAGAGTAGATCGATGATGTAAAAACGGATATTAAGTAGATAAAAAATTTGAAGAAGATATATGTGTTTAAATTGTGTCTCTTTTGTTATCATCTAAAATTTTATTACTGAATTGATTATTTTATTATGACTATCCTTAATTAGTGCTATTTTCAAATAATTTCAAGAATTCTTAATTATCATTTTGTTAATATGAAAATTCAGACTTTGGATCAATAGATGATTTACTTATAGATTTACTTATAGTATTATTAACTTAATCCAAATCAACTTAAATAGCCATATCCAATTTAAATTCAGTTATGTTTCTCATTTCTTAAGTTTGTAATTTAAAATAATTCATTTGTTTAACAACTTATTCCTATTTTTAAGTTTGTCTTCTAGAAATTGTAATATTTTATTCTAAGCTGTCCTGACTATCAGAGCGTTTAATATCATCTTACTAAATTTTCGAACTTGATTTCATTCTATTTTCATCCTGATATTTTAAATTTCTTTATTGTTTAAATTATTATAATTATTATTAGTTTGTACTTTCTAAAATAATAAATTAAATGATTATACCACTCATTTCATTATCATATTCTTCTTCTATAATTTATTATAAAGTTCTTGTTTATAATAGTCCGTCTTATTCAACTTCATTACTACTATTATCTGATTCCTAATCTAAACTAGTATCCATTTTCTTAGCAACTAATGGATTGCCATCTAAAGTAATGGCCTTACGTTATTATTATTACTAAACCTATTATTATATAGGATTAGAATTTTAATCAGTCGAATTACTTATAGATATTGATTATGATTAATTTGTTATAAAAGAATTAGATTATTTCTTATTCTCTGAAGTCAATTGTTTATCAATCTTAAAAATATTTGTCATCTTTTTCATTACCATATTTGGTTGACCTAATATATTATAATCATCCTATTTTTACAAAGACATATCAAATAGATGAGAAAATAATAAGAGCATGCTTCAAATCAAAACAAATTATATACCTCTTTTACAAAAAACTATTGATTCTATCTTTTAATAATTAACTATCAATTATCTAAGAATTTTGAAGCATATTTTCTTCCTAAGATGCTTTCTCCATAAATTTAAATTACTTCGTAGCTATAGTCATTCGAGAAGCTCTTGAATTTCTGGATAATACTGAATTCTTGCTCAACTTTGCCTATGAACTTTTCTTATCATATTATAATCCTAAAGATAATTTCTATTTCTATAAATAATTATAAAATATTTATACTTCAATATTAACATCGTATTTAAACTCTGGATCATAATAATCATTATTATTACCCAAAGGAAAACTAATTTTACCATAATTATTAGTAAAATCATCATATATTGCTTTTGCCTTTGCAAATTCTAAATATATTATCCACATCTCCAAATCCTCAACATTTCTACTATTTAATAAGAACCTTCTTTCTCCCATTTCTTTATTTTTCTTATACCATAAAGTAGAACTAATAGAAAGTGGAAAATTAGTTTCACTCTTTTCATTTAGATCCAATGGAATTACTGAATATATACCTTTTAATGGAATAGTACATAATGGTAATTCTTTCTTCTAAATATCCTATTTACTATAATAACATCTCATCTCTTTTCCATCCAATACCCAATAACGAGATGCCCATGAAACATTCTACTTTGATTTCTTCTCCAATATACCCTCCTTCAAAATTGTATTTATATTATTATTATTCTTTGTTAATTTATTTGATATCTATTTTAATATAATTGATCTCATTGCCTTTGATGATAGATTATCGAATTTATATTAATTTACTTATGCAACTACTTGAGTATTTGTATTTCCTTCTTATTTCAACTGTTTCTGTCCTCCTAATCCTAATGTTGCCCTTAAAACTAAATTCCTAACTGAACCACTTGATTGTCTACCCTTAAAATTCTAGGTTTACTACTATACTAATTAATTATTTTATTCTGCCATCACCCAATGAAATTACAATTTCTTACTCTCTATTCTCTCATCTATTTCAAATGCTAGAGGTAATAACTATATTGCCTCTGCTGCTGCCTTATGCAATTATCTTCTCTATTTAAATGTTATTCTTTAATATAAACAATCTCTCATGTATGGACATGTAAATCTATAATATATATTTTGCTCCTAAACTTCCATTATCTCAATAAAATCTTTCTATTCCAATTCATCCATCATCTTCTATAATCGATTGTTTAATGCTGCTTTAAATGGATTTATCCTACTCAACATTTGAATGTCAAAAATATCCCCAATTATACTTGCTACTTTCAAAATCAATTACTCCAAACAAGGAAGTCTACAATCTACTAAACATCATTTACTTATCTATTATTGGACCATTTACGGCTATACGATCACATGGAGCATCTATTATAATACTCTCCTCATAATTTATTATATTTATTAGTTCCTTTGTTATTATTGCACTCTTATTCCCAATCTTTATATATCCTTAATCTATTAAATTCTAAACTAAATTTAACACCATTAAAGGTACACCCTATGTTTTTAAATATATATATGATAACAGTAATAACTCGATATCCTTTTCTATTAAGCTTTACTTATTTTAAGGGAATAAAAATTAATGATTTATCTCTTTATTCAAAGTTTCTTGTACACAAACATCATTTATAATTGATGCATCTCTTTTTCTTACTTCTTCTTATGAAGGTTTAACATTCTCGATATCGAATTTAGATATGTTAAATGAAAATCTAATCATTTTAGCAAATTCATCATCTTTTCCTTTTCTTTCAATTCCTTTCAATTGAATAATACTATAAAAGTTTTAGTCAATAGCATCTTCTAATTTACTTATTCCATCGACAGCAATTTCTTCTTGTGTTTTCTTTTTTTCAGCTGTTTTGACTTGAAGTGTCATTTCATGAAAATTATCACGATATAATCCTAAAATGGATATTCTATCATAGGTTTTAATCATCAAACTAATTATTTTGAAAGTGAGATTATCATAGTTTTGCATATCATCTAAACAAAGTATTACAGGACATAAGATATTACTATATTTTATAGAATATTTGATGACTTATCTTACATTAGATGATTTGACATCCCATCCTAATTCTTCTGGAGATCTACCAACATAAAGATTTTAATATTTTTCTGGGATTTATTCAAAGAAATTACTTAAGAATTACAAAGTCTTTAAAAATGAATATAAAAAATTACAATTTTTTTTAATTCTTATTGATTCTCTTCATCGTTTCCTTTAGGTGGGAAATTATCTATTCTAGAAATGCATTTTAAATCTAATATTTCTTTAATTAGATTAACAGTATTTTGAGAATATAATGATTCATCAACCATCAATTGAAATAATGATAAATCAGGTTGTCTTTCTAATCTTTTAGAGAAGAGAATAAAAATTTATTTGAGAATCTAACGTAGTCCTCACTAATCATATAAAATTCTATACCATTAAGTTTATACGCTCTAGTTACTGGATTTAATTGTGAAGTTAAAATTTAGGGTAATTCTCCATATTTCCAGGAATTATATTAATTACTATTTAATTTCTCTTAAATTCTATGAAGTACTTTTTTGACAAGAATAGTTTTACCTACTCCATAAGAACCTTTAATAATAAATAAACCTAAAATTGAAATAAATGATATAATACCTTTTTTATCAATGCCTCTCATAATTTTATCAACTTGATTAAGTATTTTTTTATATGGTTCATCTCTGCCATAGATATATTGATTGACAAATTCAGTTTTTCTTTTAAATCCAAAAGCATAATTATGAGTTCTCAATTAAGGAAAAAAGTTAGTAGGTGTACTTGGTTAAGAATTTAATAAAGGAATATAAATTTCAACAGGTTAATTTTTACCTTTAACAATTGATGATCTTAGAAATTGAAAACTAAGACAATTTTCAGCACTTTTAGCAGTTTCAGAACAAACAAGAATTTTATTTTCTTTTTCTTCACATGCTGCTTACATTAATCTAGCTGCTAAGTTAACAGAATCTCCTAATACTGAATATTCTCTTCTTGAACCACTAGTCCCAACAACTCCAGCAAATACAGTACCTGTTACTATACCAATAGCACAACCACAATTAATTTTAGGTAATTCTATTGTCATTAATTATGCTGTTTATATAGATCTTACTGCATCATTTTAATGTGATAATGGAGGTAATCCAAATACAATAATTAATGTTGAACCCTTATCATCCATTAATAATTTATTTAATGAGCCTTCATGCATATAAATACATTTCTAAACTGTCATTATAACTCTTTATATTTATTATAATCCTTTTTCGGATTTTGCATCATTTAAATCTATTCCCAAATTTACAAACATTACTGATAATCTTCTTAATTCTGCACTCCATGGTTCTTCATTTATTTCTATATAAGGTAATAATGCTGCTGGAATATATGATTAAATCTCATTTCTTATTGCTTAAAATTTAGCTATTGTTATATTATTTTTTATTAATAATGCATCTGCTTTCATTTTCACTTTTGCTTATGTACTTTTTATTTGAATCACTTCATAATGATTTTCATGATTTTCTACTGCTTTGCACTCAAAGAAGTTATTTACCAAATTATAAACTTAAGATGAGATTATGATCTTTCCACCCTCAGTTAAACAATGTTCTGAAGCAAAGGCTTGTAATAAAGGATCACCAGTTGCTAAATATTCTATTCTATTAAATACTCCACCTACATGTATTATACTCATTTCACCAACACCAAATCCTAATATATAATTCAAAATCTATACCTATTTTCACACTTAATTGAATTCCTTATTCAATCGTAGTCTTGGTCAGCTTCTCTTATATTAGCAAAGCAGATTGAATTGCTTATTTTAATAATGTCTCTATCTATTGAATAAAGTTATTTCCCTCTGGTGGTGGAGGCCAAATCACTATCATTGCATCTGAGCTTATTTGCATTATTACCCCCTGCAAATTTGAAAATATCTCCTCCACTTCTTCCTATCCCCTAAACTAATAATTCCATATATCGATTTATTGCAAATGCTATTCTCTCAGCTCCTTCCGTCCCTAATTAACTTAATTTCTCTGTTAATTTTGTAAAACCTGATATATCTGCAAACATCACTACACTTTTTATATTTTATTTCTCTGGTAAACTTCTTGGTAGCTTATTCATCTTCAAATTCAATAAATGTTAAACTATTAAAGCAGGTACATAACCCAATATTGACATTGCTGATTGTGATTAAGTTTAAGAATTTAACATATTATTTATTTTAATAATCTTCTAATTATTTTCTCCTTTCAAAATATTTTTTTATAAATTCTTTTACCATTATATTTCTACTTATTCTTTACTTCTATTACAAATATTGATTTCTTTCATCTTTTTTAATTTACACTCTACCTAATTCCTTATTAATCTTCTATTTCCTTTTATATCACTTCCTATTCATTTATTATCATATTCACATAATAATTTTCTCATTTTTATTCAATACCAATAAATTCTTTTTACTTTAAAATTCCATCATAAAATATTTCAAAATTAATCATATTATAAATATCTCTCTCTCTTAGATTTCAAACTTTTTATTTTAAATAGATCATTCTCTTTTTTTAAAGAAAAATCTATCTAAAAAAAAATAAATTTTTGTAAAAATCTTAAGTTTACTGTTTGAGAACTCTAACAACAAAATAGGAGAATATATTGAGATTAAAAAAATATTTTAAATTAAAATTAATAGAATATTGCTCAAATCTTAAAAATATTTTTAAATAATGGCTTATTTGTTTAGATGAATATTTTTCAATATATTTGATAGGCTTGATTTAATATTCCACAGGTATTATTTGGTAATAGTTTGATAATTCCATTTTCTCCCCAACCTGTACCAAAAGAATTCTAAACAACCCAATTGTAATTAGAGTCAAAACCTACAGCAAGAGCATAATGATTAGTTTGATTATCAGAACAATTAGAAAATAAACCTGAACTATAGAATTACCAATTTGTTGCATCTAAACCAACAGATACAGGATAATATT
The DNA here is from genome assembly GCA_905182985.1 of Paramecium sonneborni. NCBI lineage: Eukaryota > Ciliophora > Oligohymenophorea > Peniculida > Parameciidae > Paramecium > Paramecium sonneborni. The sequence goes on from CAJJDN010000063.1 coordinate 60,069, forward strand.
ATAATGAACTTTACAATTATTATGAAGAACCTCCCACAAATGTGTAATTATTGATAGAATAATTACCACTTTTAGTTGCTTTGCAAGCTTAATCAAAACCTATATAAGGATAATTTTAAGAATGATAGAGTCCCTCTTATAAAACATATAGCATAGCATTTGTATTTTAACCGCCCTTACATCCAAATGAATTTTTATCGCAATCAATTAATTGTTAGACTGCTACAGAAATATTCTTTCCACTATCTCTTATATAATGCCAAGCTTCTATAGAACTACTTACTGAAAATGCCCATCCAGCTACACAAGAGCCTTAATTATAAACTGTTGTGTAATTTCTCCAATCAACTGCTTTTAAAGGGGATTATAAATCTTTATTAAGAATTGATATTTATGGTAGAGATGTCTCAATTTCATTTAAGTATATTCCAACAAACTCCTCATGAGTTAATGTCATAAATTAATTCTCCTCCATTCTATATGTTTCGTCCTATTTGCTATTATGTTCTAATATTCGTTCTTTATTTTTATTGTATATCATTTATCTATATTGTCTCTCATAATCTGTTTTAAAGTATCCATATTTCTTTTACCAATTCTCAAAATCAGATGATTTAATTTATGCTCCATAAAAATAATTGATGCTTATAACAAAGGATATTAATAAAGAGGAAATTATATATCTCATAAATTAATATTATTATTTTTCCAATGAAAGCTTTTTGAAAATTAAATAATTTATATAGAATTAATTTAATAAAAAATAATTAAATGTATTAATAGAATTAGTCATTTTAACTAGGTCAAGGCTACCTCATAAAGGCACCTACACAAAATTATAGTAATAGATAATTTAAAATATTACAATAAATTGGAAATGGATCTGAAGGTAGTGTTTTTAAAGCTACTCCTATTAATTGGTCTGGATTTTAATAAGAAGTTGCTTTAAAATTTCAAACTGTTTTTAAGGAAGAACTTAAAGAATTCTACAACAAAATTATAGAATATTAAAACAAATATGAATCTTCAAATGGCCAATATATTTATTCTTCTAATGTTATAAGAATTTATGATTATTTTGTGTATTAAAATATGTTAGTCACAGTAATGGAATTAGGATCAATGGATTTATATTAATATATCCAAAACACTAATTTGACAATTCAATAAAAATAATCAATATTGTTATAAGTAATTAAAATATTAAAATTATAATTAGATCCTAACATCAATTACATTTTTACACTCTTAAAATATTTTTCATAGAGATATTAAACCTGAAAATTACATACTTGTTGGATCATAAGTAAAATTAGTTGATTTTGGATTAATAAAGTTGTAAATCAATAATTAAAGGCTTCATACTTAGAAAGTTGGTACTTAGCTATTCCAAGCCCCTGAATTAATTGAAGGAAAATCAGATTACACATTTGCTGTTGATGTTTGGGCTATGGCTTTAGTTTTTTATGAGATTCTTAAAGGACAAAGTATATTTTAAGGTATTTACACTTTTTATATCATATTAGTTTAAACATTTGAAGAATTAAACGAAAAAATCAAACAACACATATAAAATCAAAGTTATATTTACAATAAATTTGATGAATTGCCTATTTCTGATGAATGGAAAACCACTATGAAAAGAATGGCTCATCCAAATCCTAACGAAAGAATAACTTCTAAAGAAGCCCTTGATATATTATCAAAATCAAGCATATAAACAACTGTAAAATTATAAAACTCAAATGCTGCTATTAGTTTAACTCAATCACAAATGATTTAAATAAAATAAATCCCTCCCTCGCCTATATAACCTCAAATGTAACAGTAATTTTAACTAAACATATCAACTTAAATTAATAACATCATATAAGTTTTATCCTAATCTACAAACTTCAATTTTTTATTATAATAAAAAGAATAATCGACTAAATAATTATCTACTTTAAAAGATTTATCATTAAGACTTTTAACTTAATTAGACCCCAATTATGCAGAAAGCAATTCAAATGAAATTTAGGAATTTAATTCAGAAAATTAAAAATAAATTTAAAAGAAATAATTGCAAACAGATATTAAAGATGATTATGAATAAATTAAAAAATCCATTTAATAATTGGAAGAAAAATGTATGTTAATTTAAGAAGAATAGGAATTAGATAAGAAAACAATTGATTTAAAAAATAATATCAATAAACTAAACATTATTGTTTAAAAATTTGAGAATAAATAATAAGATTTGCAAAAACTAGAGGATGAACTTAAAGAATTGAAGCAAAAGCAAAAATTAATTTTAAAAAAGAATTTAATATTAGATGAAATAGACCTTATCAAAAAATCAAACGACACTCAAGGTAGATTTCCGTAAAATTAGCTTTAAAAAGATATCAATGAACTTTAAAAATAAATTTAATAATTAGAATTAGAAGCAAATAATATTTAATATTTCTAAGAATAGAAAAAAAAATTAGAATAAACTATTCTAATTTTGTAACAATAAATAAAGGAAGGTGAAAATGCTGAAAAAGAATTTACTTAAACAAAAAACGATTTAGTGGCTTTAAAAATAGAATTAGAATTGAATAAAAAGCTTGATGAGGAAATAAAGAACAATGAAAAAATTATAAATGAACTCAAAGTTAAAATAGAGAAATTAGAACAAAATTTAAAATTTTATGATAATTAATAAAATGAAATGGATCAACTTAATGAAAAATTATAAGAATTAAAAGAATTAGAAGATAAAGTTAAAAAAAATAAAGAAATGATTATATTAATGAGAGCTTAGCTTCGGGAATTACCTAATTAGAAAAGGTAGTTTGATTAACAATAGAAAGAAGCTGATAAATTAAGAAATGAAATTAAGCCTTTAGGAGAACTTTAAAATAATATTGATTCCTTAAATGAGTAAATTAAGAAATTAATTGAATAGAAGAATTTGAAATTAGAAAAATAAGAAGAAGAAAGGAATCTATAATATTAAAAAGAATAATTAGAGAAAGAGCTTAATCCTATTGAAAAAAGTTAATCAGCCTATAAGTAGGAGAATTACATTAGTTCTAATGATAAGAGTTTTACATAGGATTAAGAAGTTAGAAATGCTCGCTATGTAACGACGAGAGTAATTAAACAACCATGAAAGCAATAATTTTATATTAAATTATTTAATCAAACAGTATAAATATAATATTATTATTAAATAAATAATTGATTTAATTGAGGAATATAGAAGAAAGGGAAATTCTAAACTTTAGCTCTTTTAGTAACAGAATAATAATTGGCAAATATGATATATTATAATTTTGAATAAGAAATGGTTTTATACTAATAGAATTAAAAAATAATATAAAAAATAGTAAATAGAATATAGATAATACTTTAAACGGTAATAACTTTCATAATGTAGAGATTTATGGAATAATTTAAAATTTAAATGGTAAACTGATAGTAACTTGTGGTGGAGATAGAACAATTAGATTATATGATCCATTTAGTTTAACATAGGTTTCATATTATTAGATATCTGGGGATGAAGTATTTCCAAGTATAGATTTTTCTTCATCTTACGATTTAATATTAGTATCATCAACAGATAATTCTTGTTAATTATTTTATTTTTAATTATGGAAATAAGAAATAAGGAAGTGGTCATTTATATAAGGGTGACATGTTCAACTTTTTAGGAAGTGATAAACATTCATGTGTTTTTAGATCTAAAAATAGATAAATACAATTAAGAATATTAATAATTATTTTTGTACCAGAACTATTTCAAAAAGAGAGTTAATTATTATCAATAATTAGGAGACATAATGTATAATCATTTTAAAATATATACCAATTATCATTATCATTTAAGAACATAGAAATAGATCTATAAGTATTCATTAAAAAAAGATTCAAAATGTATTTTTTAAGAGAAATCTTTTTTTGATGATTCTGTTAGATCTATATGTATTTCATAAGATAATCATACATTATTATGTTGTTCAAAGAAGCTATTTATTAAATAATATGATGTAAGAATGATTTAATAATTAAAAACGTATGACAAAAATATATGAATAGTCATAATCATTATATGATTACATTAGGACCAGATGAAAAATATTTTTTGTAACTACTCACATTTAATTAATTGATGCTGATAGATTTCATAATAACTAACTAAAAATAAAAAATGAAGATGTAGTTTTAAGTGTTTTCTTTCATTCAATATCTAGACAAATGCTTTCTGCAGATACTTGATGAAATTTAGTTATTTTGAAATGATTATATGTTTGTTATGCATTTTCATTTTAAATATTTAATTATATATATATATATCAAATTTTTACTTTCTTATTGATTGTATCTCCTGCAATCCAAGTCTATATTTATTTTTAACATTTTATAAATGCTTCGTATTCAATATAATCTACTATTATTTGATACTTCTCTCCTTCTATTTCCACAAAAGAATTTGGAGATGTATTTTAAATCATATGAACAATAAGTCCTATTTATTCTGGAGCCAATTATTTAAGGTTATTTGAAAACTCAACTTTATCATTGTAACTCACTAAATCTTAAGGTTCCTCTTAAAATACATCTGCCCCTAAGTCTTTCTATTTTGGTACAAATTGTGGTAAATTTACAAGAGGAAGGTAGTTTTTAACATTCTTTTTAAATAATCTCTCTAATTTCTCTGCAATCTTAGTAATCCACTATTATTATTATTAATAATATTTACACTCTATGAACCATTATACAATTTGCAATTATCCCAAATTAATTGAATATCATCTAAGCATTCTTCAACTGTCTTATAAGTGTTACTATTTAATTTTCTTTAGACAGTGCCAAGATCCATTGGTTTTTTAACAATAGTAATGTAGTCATGCAGGTTTAATGCTTTGTAATCTACAGGTTGTCTAAATTCTACGCTATCATTGGAGTCTAATAATTATTAAACTATTTAATTTAAGCGTCTTTATTCTTCTTTGTTAAGTGGTGTTTATGTTGTTTTGATCATAAATAATAAAATATATATTATAAATAGGAACAGTAATCACTTCATATTAATATTTTGATTATTTTATATATTAAATTTAAAAACTCATGCATTCTAGCTCAATAAAGTTTTATCCTATCTGATTTGCTTATATAAGTAAATGCCATAAAAACAGAATCCAACAATGACAAGAATAAATATAATAGTAAGTGTGATCATCCAAACAGGTACTCTATATTCAATCTTAGAAATAATTATAATAAATATGTTACTATAGGTTCGATTTCAATATCACAATCTTTTTAAAAGTCACCTTTTTGAGTTTGGATTAATTCTTTAAATTCTTTATAGGAACACTTAGTAGAATTTTTATTGCATAGATTCATTTCAGTACCATTATAAAGAATCTTAAAGTAATTTTCATTACTAGTTTCATTTTACCATAATTCCCAAATAATATTGGAAGCAAATCCAGGATAAGTGTAAATACAATTCTTATTTTATACTTCTTAACCAAGATAAACTTAAGCCATACATTCAGCTGATGTTATATTTAAAGCAGAAGCAATTAATTAAACTGTAACATCATGAGCTGAGTATACAATATATTTGAATGCTGAACTTTTATTTAAAGTTTTTTCTGTGTATTCAAATAATTAATCAAAAAATGGAGCTGATTAAGTTGTAATTTATCTATAGTTAAGTAATAATAATATACTTCCATGTTTAATATAATTTTAATGCGATAGTTAAAGAATAAGCTGCATCTGCTTTATCATATGTTTCTTTTTTCAAATTTGGAGGCATTGGATAATCATTATAAATACTGGAATAGAATGTATCCATATATTCAGACATATTGAATATTGTAAAGTTTTGTGGATCAATGTTCATTTCATTGCAAAATTAGATTAATGTATCATGTGCCTTTTCTGAAACATTTTTAACTAAATCTGTATGTTAATTTTCAATCTAAAATGTTGCTGCCTATGCACATTAGGGTGCTCCATAAGCTCTTAATTGAATATCAGTTAGACCTGCTCTCATATGAATTGGTAGAACCTAAATGTTAAATCTTAAAGCTGATTTTCCAATATCTAAATCTGGCTCAGCATTTGGATTGGGTGGTTTAAGAAATGAATCCTCAACATTATTTGGAACATCAGGACCATTATTTGGATACATTCCTTAGAAATTACTCATTGCACTCATTATTGTACGATTCACATCTGTAGCATATATTGTTATTTCTGATGCATTAAATGTTTCACTCAATAACTTATTATCTTCTACATATCTTTTTCTCATCCATTATCCTAAAACATAATGTTACCTCATTCCTGTTGGTGTTAAATAACCTTCAAGCATTTCATGACTTCGGAAATACATACAATTCCAATTACAAAATATTGGTGTTCTTGCACCATGTCTCCATAATGCTTGTATCTATATCAATTTATCAGCTTAAAGCTAAACCACTAGAACCACTAATAAAACTATATTCATCATTAATCAATTAAATATTGTATATTTATATTTATTATCTCATATGATTGATTTAATATATATCATTTATTTTATTATAACATGCTAGATTTCATATAAAACATTATCAATCATTTACAAAAACTACAATTCTGACAGAAGAATTTAAATGCTACAATGAATGCTACAAACTTCTAATATATCACTATATATCTCATTTTATATCTATAAACATATTTTTCAAATTATCTAATTTTGCTATTTCAAATACTCATCATCTCTTAAGGATGGAAGTCAACAAAAATTCAATTCCTATTTAAAAATAACTTTTTTTAACTAATTTTTAGGTTCTGGATTTAAAAAACATAATCCTAATCCATATTATCCATTATGAAAGGTTCCATTATGCACTGTTATTATTTAGAACATTGTTTTCATAATAGAGGACTAAAAAGTGCTTATTTTTTTTCAATAATTTATTTAATCAAAAATGTTTTAATAGAATTTGCCTTTTCAACAAGGGTAAATTATCCCTGCTCCTAGCTTAAAACATCCTAAAAGAGAATTCAAAATAACAAGCTAAATAAACAAATTTAATTAAAGTATAATTTATTAAGTAATTCCCTCCAACTGGTCAATTAAAAATGAAGTTGCACTACAAGCTTTTCCTTTTCATTTGAATAATACATAAAACCTTAAGAATATTTATCAACAGATTAAAGATTATTAAAAAAAATAAAATTTACAGGCTTCAGATTGTAATCCATCAGGAATTATTATAATTTATGATTAATTTGAGTTTCAACATCAATTAATAATAGTAATGGAATTAGGATAAGCTGATTTAGTCACTCATTTATAAAAAAATTAATTAGATATTTAATAGAAATAATCAATTTGTTTACAAGTAAATAATTATAGGTTTATTAGGTATTATAATCAATTTAGTTCTTACATGAATAAAATTGGATTCAATAAGATGTTTAACCAAAAATCTTTACGATGGTTGGCTAAGAAGTTAAATTGTTACATTTAAAGTTATGTGAATCAAAGAATCCTGTCCTATTTGCTCCTCTATTCTTTAATTAGAATTATCAAGCACTTGAATTATGTGAAATTTAATCATATCATAGTTAGGCTTCAAACATTTGGGCTGTAGGAGTAATCTTTTATGAAATTATTAGTGGAGAATAACTCTTTTGTAATAATTTCATTTAATCATTTTTGGTAGCTTTTAAATCTGGGCTAGATAAAGAACAAATAAAACTATAGTTATTTAATTAGTAGGAAATTCAAAGAAAAATTAATCAATTGGAGATTAGTTATGAATGGAAACAGACAATTTTTTAAATGTTTAATCCTAATTAACTTTTGAGAATAACTGCTTAGCCTGCATTTTAAAAATTGAGTCAAAATAATATAGCTCAAATTTGCAAAATAAAATAAATTTAGCCAAATTTTTCCCATTTTGCAAACATCAATCTCTAAATTAATTAAATTACTTAACTCTTGGAATAATAATTAATCGTTCCTTAAACTCAATTATCTACAGTAGCACTTAAATAATTGAAACAAACAGTGAAAAGGCTTTTATACAAATTAAACAATTAAGAGGTGAATCCTTTTTCATAAATTTAAAAGAAATTGCCTACGGAGATTTCTAATTTATTGAAAGTTTTTAAAAATAAAATAAAAGAAATAGAATAGAGTTATAATTATGAAGATGAATAAATTTAAGAGCTAAAAAGGGTTTAAGCAAAATTAAAAGAATACTAAGATCAAATTTAAAATTCTTCAAATATCAAAACTTAAATAAAGTAATGCAATGAAAAAATTATACAAGCCAAATAAATGTAAAAAGATGTAAAAGAATGTTAAGCTTTAGAAAGAAAACTTAAGGAGTTTAATTATGATAAATTACAAAATGAATGTAGAGACTGTTAAGAGAAGATTTTGAGTTTAGAAAAAGAAATAGAATCTGCAAAATTTATGCATCAAAAAAAAATAAAATTAGAAAAAGAGTATGAAGACAAAAGAATTAAATTTTAAGAACTAAATAAGGAAGATTTAAATACTTAATTTTTGAAATTAAAAGGTGAAGTAATAAATTTAGAATTATAGATTGAAATGAAGTAAGAATTAGCTAATGAAATATCAAGTCTTAAAAGTCAAATCAATAGTAAGAAAGTGTAGCTAGAAAGCAATGAATAGTACTCATAAAAATTAAGAGAAAAAAAAAGTTTAGAAAAATAAATCTAAGATCTATAAGAGGATTAGGAAAAGGTTACTTTATAAGAAAATCTAAATAAGATTTATACCTCAGAGCATTGAATCCATTTTTACAGGATTAAAAAAAATTATTTAATATAAAATTAATAAAATATACAAAAAGATTTATTTTTTTACTAAATAGATTCAATAGAGGATAAGGATTAATTAAAATAAAAATTTCGGATAACAACCATGTTATTTAAATTTGTTTTATTTTGAAATTAAATTACAATTTTTATTTTAAATTATCATATTCAAAAAATATTTAAGAGTATTCATCTTTTTAAATAGATGTATCTAATACAATGTTTTAAATTTAGTTGAAATTAAAAAATAATAGAAAAGGAAACAAAAGATGAATATCAAAAGTAATTTCACTTGAAATAAATATCAGATTCTCTACTTGATTATTTATTAAATCAGCGATAACAACAAGAAAAAAATAGAAAGATAAAAATTAAATGAGTTAAGAGTAAAGATAATTGAAATAAAAATAGAAGATTGTAATTAAAGAGTTGTTGAATTAATATCAATATTGGTTTAATTTAGCAACATTTATGGAGAAGAGAAAGATAAAAGAGGTATTGGATATTAAAAAATAAATATATGAAATAATATTTTGTTAGTTGAGTATTTGTAAAAGGAATATTTAATATATACATAATAGTGATGAGTTATAGAAATATTTGATAAAAAGGATAAAGAAGAATAAATACATTTTATAATTTAGTAGATGATTAGAATGTTTATAAAATAGTTGGGATTGGAAAATAAGTTATTGTAGAGTTTTTGTAAATAAAAGATTGTTTTATATTATAAATTAATAAATGATTGAATAATATTGTTATTTATATTTAATAATATATTTGTAATAGTTGAATATTGTGAGAAATGGAGGAGAAATGTAAGTTACATTAGAAAGAATTTAGCCATATGTATATAAAATATTGTATAATAAAGTTGCATACATCCAGATTGTTTTAAATATAAAAGATTGTGTAGTGATTGTATAGTGAATCATGAGAGTAGACATAAGAAGAATTAGATATATTAGAATAAGCAATTTACAATAACAATATAAGAATGTAAATAATAAGTGGAGCGGAATTTGAATACAGTGAAAGAGGAATTAGAATTAGCAGAGAATAGAGCAGCAAATGCATTAATAACATCAGTTAATAGTAATATTGATGAGATTATCTTGGAGATTGAATCTATAAGATAATAGATTCATAAATTGTTTGACAAATATATTTAAGGGCTAAGAGATAAATTTGAATATAAAGTGAAATAGAGTATTCATGCTCTATATGATTAAATTTAAGGTTAATTGGCTCAGGTAAGACAATTTTAAAATGATATTAATTCTATTGATACATAAAAGAAAGTAATGTCAACAGATTTAGATTATTAAGTGTAATATTAGAAGAATAGATTGGAATCACTTATTTATTAAAGAGCGAATTAAAAGTTTTATGGAAGAATAGATGATGATGTTGCATTACATTTTATAGGGGTTATACAAAAAGAATTAGAATAATTGGTTATTTATGAGAAAAATAAGTTATTTACATAAATTGAAAGTCTAAATTAAATGACTATTTAGGCATAATAAACTAAATCAAAGTCAATTAAAAATTTCTAGAAATTCTTAAGTTATGCTCCTGAAAAATAAGAGGAAATGAGAACTACAATATAAGGTGTATAAGAATATTCATTCTATCGATCATGGTTACATTATTTTGAACCTGGAACTAAATTCTTATATTATTTAGATTTAAAATAATAAAATCCATAAATCACTAAAGTTGAACTTGAAATTAATTTTCTTATAACCTAAGGTAGTAGATCTATTTTAGCATCCGATGGTCTTATTTATTATTTCTCAGGATATGATAATAGTTTAGATGAAGATGAGAATAAAACTATTTATCAATATGACCATCCTTAATTAACTTTCTTAAAAAAAACTAGAATGTATACTTTAAGGAAGAACTTTTCTTTATCTTGTACAATGGATAAAGATATATTCATTATTGGAGGATAAAACTATAAAGAAGGTTGTTTGGCTAAATGTGAAAAATACAATATAAATACAAATTAAATCACTCTTATTAAGTATATATTTATATATTCATAATATTAGCCATTTAACTGAATTATCAACATTACATTCTTCATGTACTTATAATAATAAATTAATTGTTAAATTTGGTGGATTGATTGCTAATACTGAAGGTGAAGATTTGAAAAAATAATGTTCAGGATTATTAGAATTATATTTTATTGAATAAGATTGCTGGGAAAGAGTTGAAAATACTACTAATCATACATTATATCCTTTACATACTATTTTATCTACTTCAATACAAATCTTAAATTCTAATTTGATATATATTTTTGGTGGATAAATACTTTCAAAATAATCATTTCAAACTGTTAATCAAGGATTCATGATTTAAATTGAAGAAGAAGAAGAATTCGATTAAGATTAAATAAGTATCCTATTATTTCAATATATTTAGAATTTTAACCCAGATTGTATTATTAACTTTAACATTCAATTCCATAACCAGCACACTTTCTTTCATAACCACTATATTACTCCAATAAAATTATGTCTCTAATGAAAGATGGTCAAATTATAAGGTCATGTTATGAGAAAAATAAATGGAAATAATTCTGATAATTTTGAGCTATTAATTTATTTAAGAAATGATAATATGATAATAATTCAATTTTTTTCTAACAACAAAACATATTAAATATACTAATAGTATATAATTTAAGTTTCAAGAAATGTCATGGATCATTTTAATATTTTAGCAAATGGATATATCTATTTAGATAATTACTAATCATAATTATTAATTGAATTTATAACTCTAAGAAACTTTCATTGTTAATTGTATAAAAGCAAATCCCACTGACTTTAAATATTATGATCAAAATTCTAAATATAATTATTTTTCTAATTTATCTATATGTAAAGAAATCACCTTATCTATTGTAATGTTATTTACTACATCTATTAGTTCCATAATTACGATTCAAAACTTGATACATGTCCATTCTTAAAGGCATTGATTCTTGTCAAAGAAAAACAAATTATAAATAGTACCGTAGAAGAGGAACTGTTAATTTAAAGATTATAGTATTTCATTTACTCAATATAAATTTTAGAATTGGATATATAATCTAAAATGTAGAAATTACTAATAGTTGTCATAAAATAATTTATTACAAGATTATATATCATTTAAATCTAAATTGAAAGAATTGCAACTATCTTGTACATATATTCTCAATGAAAAACTTAATATGAACTTACAAGATTGAATATATCAATTATAGATAAATATAAATCGTTTTATTCTAGGTGATTATAAAAATTTCAAAGGAGTTGAAAGTAGAAAGAAGTAAGATTACAATTATCTTATATTTTTGAGAAAGATTCTAGTTTAATTAGTTCTCTAAGATTTACTGAAAAATAGATAATTAAGATTCTCCTTGTATTTAATTGTTAAGGAATTCCTCAAAAATTGGGGAAGTTTTATTAAAAGAATTGAGAAATTAAAGAATATTAATTTAATCATATCAAATGATGATTTTAGTATATATTAAATAATATAATCATTTAAAGTTTTTATATTTAATTCTATCCATAAACAAATTTATAAAAATAATTAGTATTTAAAATTAATTATATAAAAATATAGCTTGAATAATTTCATCAAAAATAGATGAATTATGTAGGAGGAATAGAAGTAGCTTATAAAAGAAGTATCAAAAACTGAAATATTACCTTAAATGTATCCTGAATTATTTGATGAACTTGTTAAACAAAGAAGAGGAACAGAATGAAATGGAATTATCATTTAAAGACTTAAGAGAAGCTTAGAAAACTATTGTAAGTGGATTAAATATGAAGAACTTAAAAAAAAGTATCAATGAATTAGCAATCAAATTTAATCTATTTTTTTACATTTAATTTTATTAATTATTTTAACATTTTTATAATTACAATTTAAAATATTTGTTGCGTTAATAGCAAAAATAAAAATTAAATTTATTTATGATGGAAATAATATAAATTATTTAAGGCTTAAAGTTATTTTATAATAATATATTTATTTATCATAATTTTAGAGATAAATTTAAATATAGATATGATTAACAAAATATGTAAAGATATTTTTAAATTATCATAAAATTCATTAAGTTATCAGGAACATATCATAAACGCTTGCCTTATTAATTTATAAAGTCGAAACAGTAGATTATCTAATAAATCAACTAAGTTGGTTTTATGACTAAGCTGTTCAATTCATCAATGTAATATTAATTAATTTAAATGTTATAAATATCTTTAATTTAGGAAATGTATTTTCCAAAAATTTATGTTAGGTATCTAAAATTAATTCATTTAAATGTATTATTATTCTTAGTCATGTAATGTTTTTGAATATGAGAAACTAAGAACTTTGAATTTTTTTCCTTAAAAAAGACATAATCTAAAATATTAAGAATTTAATAAATTATTTATAATTTATCATCTTTATTAAATATTCTCTTTTTTTTTAGTCTAATCAAACTTTCTTTGATTTTCATATAACAAATTGCATTTTTATTTTAAAAATAAAATGCACTTGTTTAAGAATTATTTATCTTCTTTTCTGAATTGAAATAATTGACTCTTTCTTTATTTTAGTCAATTTTAATAATGAGCTTTCAATTTTTGTAGTATGGAAATTGATTTTTAATATAAACAGCCTCCTATTTTTATTAAGAATTTTATTATTATTTATATAAATTAAAATGATGCAAATTTTTGATATTAGTGGACCTATTAAACCAAAAAATGAAAATGAAAGTCTCTTCCCTTCACTCTCATTTAAAGAAAGATTAATGGGATTTGCATTCTGTTCGTTTTTAGGTAATCTATATATAAATTTACATAAGGATACTTCATCTAGATATTAAGCTTTGGATCCTTTTTAAAAGCTGCTGCTGGTGCTCCCAACATTTTTGCACTTACTTATAGTCTAGGAAATATTTTGGCATTATTTAGGTAATCCTTCATTATCAGATCTTAATAGTACAGCCTTTTTAATAGGATTTAGAAAACAATTTTAAAATATGGTTGATAAAGAAAGAAAAATAACATCTATTATCTTTTTTTCTTCGTTGGTAATGATCTTTCTTTCAGTTTATTTATTTAAATCAAAACTCTTAGTTGTGATCTTTTTATTAGTTGAGTTTTGTTCATATACATGGTACGTAGCAAGTTATATTCCATTTGCAAGAGACTGTATCAAAAGTTGTTTAAGGAACATTATAAAATAATGATTAATTATACATTTGAATTTATAGAAATGCTTTATTACAAAAATAATCAGATATTAGTTGTATTATTTAATTTATAATTATAAATATTATAAATTAATTTATTGTTAATTATAAATAATCTTCAATAATAAGTATTTTTTATCAGCAATCCTATAAATTAATTGCTTGTTCTTTTTTTTGTATTAATTTTTTTATAATTATATAAGCATTCAAGTTTTATTAAAAGTTGATACAAAAAAAGTCATCTAAAATTTAAATAAATCCATTCTAATAAATTCTGATAGAATTTTATTCCTTTTAAGTTTTTTTGATATATTGCTTATTTTCGAAATTATATATTTTATTGAGAGAATTTTTAATCTAATAAATCTACAATATAACCATGACTTTATTGTAATTTAATTGGTTTTTGAATAACTAAATATATATATTATAATCATAATTTCATAAAATAGACTTCTTTATATCCTTATGAGTAAATAAAAATAAATTTGGAAGTAATTCTAATTAATTTTTACAATAAATAAACTAATTTGATAATAAAACTGTTAGTTCTTTATCTTAATTAGGATAACAAATCTATAAATTACACCTCTTATATATATGAAATCTCTAATTTTCATAAAAAAAGGAGATCGGTTAAATCTAAAAACATACTTATTTTAAGCCTAATTAAAATTTATTGTTTTAGATACTTTTATAAATTTAGTGAACTCATTAAATTAATAGCTACTATATAGAAAGAGTAATAAATATTAAAAAGAAGAAGTGTTATAATTTTTGAAAATTCAATTTGTTTTAATGTAAATTTTGATTATTAGTTAAAGTATCTTAATAATAATTAGATTTATTAATCGTAGTCATAATAGTTTAGTGAGAAATTATTAATAATATAAAATTGAAGCTATAATTTGTATTTAATAATTTTTATGAAAATCTAATATTATAAAGTGTATTAAATTTAAGATGAATTAAAAGGTATTAGAGATAGTAAAATGTGAATAGATGAGTTAAATTGTATTATGAATAGATGTGTATAAAAAGATATATATTAGGAGAAAAGGAAGAATATAATATTTTTGATTTTAGATATTTAGTAAATAATATACAGAAATAAATTTATTAAAAAAATAATATTGAATGTTATTGTCAACATCGAAGTTATCAACATCAAAGTTATAAACATCAAAGCTTCAGAGATCATAATTATCCAGTCCATAAAGATCAACAGTAAATTATTTGAGTTAAGATCTTGATTCACCATCTAGATAAAGAATAAAACTTTTATCTGATAAATGNCAAAAAAAGTCATCTAAAATTTAAATAAATCCATTCTAATAAATTCTGATAGAATTTTATTCCTTTTAAGTTTTTTTGATATATTGCTTATTTTCGAAATTATATATTTTATTGAGAGAATTTTTAATCTAATAAATCTACAATATAACCATGACTTTATTGTAATTTAATTGGTTTTTGAATAACTAAATATATATATTATAATCATAATTTCATAAAATAGACTTCTTTATATCCTTATGAGTAAATAAAAATAAATTTGGAAGTAATTCTAATTAATTTTTACAATAAATAAACTAATTTGATAATAAAACTGTTAGTTCTTTATCTTAATTAGGATAACAAATCTATAAATTACACCTCTTATATATATGAAATCTCTAATTTTCATAAAAAAAGGAGATCGGTTAAATCTAAAAACATACTTATTTTAAGCCTAATTAAAATTTATTGTTTTAGATACTTTTATAAATTTAGTGAACTCATTAAATTAATAGCTACTATATAGAAAGAGTAATAAATATTAAAAAGAAGAAGTGTTATAATTTTTGAAAATTCAATTTGTTTTAATGTAAATTTTGATTATTAGTTAAAGTATCTTAATAATAATTAGATTTATTAATCGTAGTCATAATAGTTTAGTGAGAAATTATTAATAATATAAAATTGAAGCTATAATTTGTATTTAATAATTTTTATGAAAATCTAATATTATAAAGTGTATTAAATTTAAGATGAATTAAAAGGTATTAGAGATAGTAAAATGTGAATAGATGAGTTAAATTGTATTATGAATAGATGTGTATAAAAAGATATATATTAGGAGAAAAGGAAGAATATAATATTTTTGATTTTAGATATTTAGTAAATAATATACAGAAATAAATTTATTAAAAAAATAATATTGAATGTTATTGTCAACATCGAAGTTATCAACATCAAAGTTATAAACATCAAAGCTTCAGAGATCATAATTATCCAGTCCATAAAGATCAACAGTAAATTATTTGAGTTAAGATCTTGATTCACCATCTAGATAAAGAATAAAACTTTTATCTGATAAATGGAATCATATTTAGAATGGAATAGATAAGGATAAATTGGAGAAGAGAGAAGTTTTAGAGGAGAGAATAAAAATAATTGAAGATGTTCTATAATCTGAGAAACCAAAAGATGAATAGAGATTCAAGGTTTTGAAAGATTAAGTTCTAAAATTATAAGATTATTCCCATAACTAAAAGTCAGAGAGAGAAGTATGATAATATTTAATTAGGTTTTTGATGATAAAAAAGAGAAAGATTTTAGAACTCTTTCAGACAATGTAGGTTTGTCTTTTGAATAAGAGAGGAATATTAGAGGATAGGGAGAGATTAAATTATAAAAATAGATTGATGAAAGATTTACTTAGATTACATTGACAATAACAAGAAATAATCATTAATATGAAGATAGAAGTTAAGCAAAGATTGCTGAAGTACTTTAATAAATTTAATTGGTTAAAAATTAATTAGATTAAGAAAGAAGATCAAGGTATAGATGTTTTTTATATTGTTAGAGAAGAATCATCAGAGGGTTTAAGTGAATAAATAGATTAAGAGATTAATAAGTTTTCAGATTAATTATTAATAGAAAAAAAAGTTAGAGAAGAAACTTAAGGCAAAATATTTAGAATGATAGAAGATGTTCATGGTAAATTATAATAAGACATCAATTTTGAAAGAAGAGAAAGAGAAAGTACAACAGAAGCATTATTAAAACTATTAGAAGATGCTTGTATTCAAATTGATAAGAATTTCAGATATTGATTATAATATGATATCAGCATCTATAAATATTTTTAATATTCTAATTACTAATTATTTCTTACATATTTATTATTCAATAAATAAAAAATAATAAATCTAATAATAACGATGATAATAATCATAAATAATCATGCCTACTCTTATCCTACTTAGAGTTCAAGTTCTGCAATTCTTCTTTGAAGTCCAAGTAATTATTATTGAAGAGCAGTTTTTTCTCCTTTTAGAGCAGTAATTTATTATTGTAATCTAGAATTCTCTGCTTTTTGATGGGCAAAATGTCTACATAATAAAAATTCAATACCGTTTCATTTCTTCCTCTATTCTCATTAATTCATTAGTTAATGTTTTTTTCACATCTTAAGTTTTCATGCTTAATACTGATTCTAAAGTGTCCTTCTCTGATTTTAATATCTAAACTTCTTTCTTATGGAAATTCATTTCGTCTTAAATGCCTTTTATTGTTTCCTATTATAAAACATGGTATCAGTTTCATTACTTCTAAACTCATTAATTTTCCTTTTAAGGATGCTGGATTTTAAGAGCCTGCAAAACTCTATCCTGTCTATCCTAAATCATTAGCTTTTGAAAGTGTATTTCCAGCTTATTTAAATGCATTGCTCATTTAAAGATCTCAAATTTTATTTAATAATGAAAATTATATATACTATTTAGAGATTAATGTTATTTTATATTTATTTATTTATTTCAAACTATTAGATATTTCATTTCTATTTCTAAAATTAAATCTTAAAAATTACTAATAACTATAAGTTATCAATAATTTACAATGATATTAATATTATTTAAAAAAATGAATTAAAATATAATTATATATTTATTAATAGCTATTTTTTAGAGTCATATTCTTCAATTAATTATAAATTAAAAAATCCCTTGAATTAATCATAGGTTTGCTACAATAAAAATTTATAACTAATGAATATCTTATTTTTAATTAAAATTTAAGAGTTATTCAATTTCTTCGTCTAATCTATTTAATTATTTGTTTAGATTATTATTTTATCTAGATAATATAAATTTATCTCCAATTGTTATATATTAATTAATTTTGTGAAAATATTTTTGCAATATTCTAAATATTCTTATGGACAAATAAATTTTCAAAATGAATTGATTTCCTATAATCTCAAAATCTCTTAAGTAATTAAATTATTTAAATAAATTCATTATTTATAGATACCATTATTATTTAATAATATTATTAATATACAAATAGGATAATGAATATTACTCATTTAATTATATAATATCATTCATAATATTTCAATTTGTATATATCTAGTATTTCTGTCAAAAATTCTGAAAGCTAATCAGGTTAACTTTCAAAGTTTCCAAGACGTATTTCATTTATTTTATCATCTCCTCCATTCCAATTTCCACTTAACATAGCTCGAACTCTTGCTAAATCAATTAAAATCCTATATATTTAACACTGTATTAGTTTTAATTGTTTTGAGTTTGCTTCTACAAGTTTAAAGTTAGAATCATACATGATTTATAGTGTTTATTTGAAAATTAATATGTTATTTTAATCAGTTTATTTCTAAAAGTCTTGAGTGCCAAACTAAAATTATTGCAAGTCCAATTTTTGTAAAAGTCTTAATTACTATCTTGCAAAAAGAATGATATGACTAAAAAAAGTATTTTATGTTTGCCTATTATTTTAAATATTTTTTAATTCTTCATCTTATTCTAAACTATTCCTTAAAATTATATAATCCTAAAAAGTACAATATTCAGATATAAGATTATTCATATCCTGTTTCATATAATTATAGATTTATTCATTCAAATTACAAAGATAATTGATATAACTATTAAATTCAGAATGAAAACTATAATAATAGAGTTCATTAGCTAAATAATCAATTGAATTCAAGAGTAGAATTAAATTGTTTGTAAGTTTGCTCAATAGGATGCAAGAATTTCTTAATATATTCCAAAACTTAATTTTTGCTACTTATTATTTATTCATTATTTTATCACATTTGTATGAAGCCTTGAATTGATCATTTGATTCAGATAGAAAGAATTTTTAATTTATTTATCCACTCTAATTTAATAAGTCTTATTCATTTTTCTCTATTTTATCATATTTATATGAGGTATACATTTCTAAATTATTTTATAATTATAAATCCAAAATAGATTAAACCTAACCTTTTTTATTTTAAAAAAATAAATATTGATACAATTCTGTCCATGTAAGCCTTTCTTTAGGATCATATTTTAACATTTTTTGAACCATTTATCTTAGTGTTTCATTTTGAATCAAATGAAATTCTGCAATCTCATTTTTGATTTTATCTAAAGCACCTGTTTATTAATTAAATGGTACTTTTCCAGTAATTAATTAAAATATACATATTCCCAAACTAAATATATCAGCACTAATTGAATATGGTTCCATTAATATAATTTCAGGAGCTTAATTTTAAAGTATTAAATACCCATATGTAATTCAGTTCCAGCATATGTATTAGTTAGATCATCAGTTAATAACTATTTAGCAAAACCAAAATCAAGAATTTTATATGATGCATTTTTAAACACACTTTGATCATTTTAGTTAATCAATTTATCTTCATCTTCAATAGACAATTTCACTCCTATATTTTCCAATTTAATGTCTCTATGTATAATCTTATTCTTATGCAAATCATGTAACCCATTTACCAATTGGCGTAGTATTACTATTACTAAATCTTCTGGCAAGCCCATTTTGTAATATTTTTTCATCATTTAATTTACATCA
>CAJJDN010000063.1:80121-129947 GCA_905182985.1 Paramecium sonneborni
TTACTATCTTGCAAAAAGAATGATATGACTAAAAAAAGTATTTTATGTTTGCCTATTATTTTAAATATTTTTTAATTCTTCATCTTATTCTAAACTATTCCTTAAAATTATATAATCCTAAAAAGTACAATATTCAGATATAAGATTATTCATATCCTGTTTCATATAATTATAGATTTATTCATTCAAATTACAAAGATAATTGATATAACTATTAAATTCAGAATGAAAACTATAATAATAGAGTTCATTAGCTAAATAATCAATTGAATTCAAGAGTAGAATTAAATTGTTTGTAAGTTTGCTCAATAGGATGCAAGAATTTCTTAATATATTCCAAAACTTAATTTTTGCTACTTATTATTTATTCATTATTTTATCACATTTGTATGAAGCCTTGAATTGATCATTTGATTCAGATAGAAAGAATTTTTAATTTATTTATCCACTCTAATTTAATAAGTCTTATTCATTTTTCTCTATTTTATCATATTTATATGAGGTATACATTTCTAAATTATTTTATAATTATAAATCCAAAATAGATTAAACCTAACCTTTTTTATTTTAAAAAAATAAATATTGATACAATTCTGTCCATGTAAGCCTTTCTTTAGGATCATATTTTAACATTTTTTGAACCATTTATCTTAGTGTTTCATTTTGAATCAAATGAAATTCTGCAATCTCATTTTTGATTTTATCTAAAGCACCTGTTTATTAATTAAATGGTACTTTTCCAGTAATTAATTAAAATATACATATTCCCAAACTAAATATATCAGCACTAATTGAATATGGTTCCATTAATATAATTTCAGGAGCTTAATTTTAAAGTATTAAATACCCATATGTAATTCAGTTCCAGCATATGTATTAGTTAGATCATCAGTTAATAACTATTTAGCAAAACCAAAATCAAGAATTTTATATGATGCATTTTTAAACACACTTTGATCATTTTAGTTAATCAATTTATCTTCATCTTCAATAGACAATTTCACTCCTATATTTTCCAATTTAATGTCTCTATGTATAATCTTATTCTTATGCAAATCATGTAACCCATTTACCAATTGGCGTAGTATTACTATTACTAAATCTTCTGGCAAGCCCATTTTGTAATATTTTTTCATCATTTAATTTACATCAATTATACAATACTGAAAATAATGATACTTTCAATATACTTCTAATACAAGAAACAATCTTTCATCAGTTTAAAAAGCCTCTATTAATTATATTACATTGTTATTCTAACTTTTTTATAGTATTTCAATTTCATTTTTCATGTATGGAATAGCTTCTTATTCAATTTTCTATAAATCCACTACCTATTTCTAATTATTTAAAATACCTTTATTGCCACATATTCTTGGTTTTCAGTTTAGCACTTAAAAACATGAGCAAAGCTACCTTATCCAATATATTATGGATTCGTGTATTTATTATTGAATACTTCTAGTATAGCTTGTATTTTTTAAGATTTCTATTTCATTAAAAAGAAATTGAATAATTATAATTATGATTATTTAAACAGAATATTAAAACAATATTATATATTTAACTGCATTTATAAATTTATCAATTTTGTTAGAATTATATTTAAATCAAATAAATTTGATGAATTCTTATATGTTTCTTAATCTCAAATATTGAGATGGTTTACTAAAATACTAATTTTTAATGATTAGTTCTCTATCTTTTATTAATCAGAAAGGAGAAATTCTAATCTATAGAGTTTATAAGGATGATATCAACAGAAATGAAATAATATAGTTTTGTGCTAAAATGATAGCAACAAAAGAAAATAAGGAATCACCAATAATAAATATAGATTGTAAAAATATTAAATCTTAATAGAAAATAGAGACATCATTTATTCATATATCGATAAAAGATATAATAATATTGGCAACTACAAAGATAGATGTGAATGTAGCAATGGTTCTTGAATTTTTATATCAATTGGTATTATGAAATCATAATTTGATTATAGACAAAAATTTGTAAAGCATATTTTTAAGGGAATTTGGATGAAAATTGTATAAGAAAAAGCTTTGTTCTTATATATGAAATTTTAGATGAAGTGCTTGATTATGGGATACCTTAAATAGCTGATGCAAATTTATTATAAAAAGTTATTATAAATAAAATGATTAGTTTATTTAAGAAGGTGGAATATAATAAGAGACTACAATAAACATAGAAAGATTAAGATAATTAACATATACATTGACAGGAGCAATATCATGGAGACCAGCGGGATTATATTATGAGAAAAATGAAATATATCTTGATATAATAGAAAGTGTGAATTTGTTGATTTCTAGAAAAGGGACAGTTTTAAGATCAGAGGTAGTTGGATCGATTGAACTTAGAAGTAAACTTACAGGGATGCCAGAATGTTAGATTGGGATGAATGATAAATTATTAATGGGGAAATAAGCAAGATATAATAAATAAAATAGTGGAATAACAATAGATGATATGAAATTTCATGCATGTGTTGGATTACCAAAATTTGAAAAGGATAGAATAATAACATTTATTCCACCTGATGGACATTTTTAATTGATGTCATATAGGATTTCTGAGAATATTAATATTCCTTTTAAAGTGAATGCATTTTATAGTGAGATTAGAGAGAATAAGTTAGAAATACGATTGAAAGTAAAAAGATAGAGTAAAATTAGATAAAATCAATATATGATCAAAATATTTATGGAACAAACATTATAGTAAAGATACCAGTCCCTAAGAATAGTGTTAATGTGATTTCAGCTTCTAGTATAGGAAAAGCAAAACATGAAGTAGAAGAGTAGAGTGTAATATGGAGGATTAAGAAATTGTAAGGAGATGTAGAAATATCATTAAAGTATATTTTAGTAATTAATTAATTTATAGTTGTGAAATACAATTAGGATTGACAACAAGAGAAGAAGTTTGGAGTAAACCACCTTTAAAAATTGAATTTTAGATTCCAATGTTTACAGCAAGTGGATTAAGGGTGAGATTTTTAAAAGTAATGGAAAAGAGTGGATATAGAACAAATAAATGGATTAAATATTTAACAAAAGGAGGAGAGTATTAACATAGATTATGAATATTATTATAATATAAATTAATAAGTTTTAAATAATTGTTTTTATTATTTATAATAAATGAAAACATAAATTGTGTAATGTTTAATATTAAAAGTATTGAGTGTTGAAATGAATATTGAAAGACATTAAGAAGAAGTTATTAATAAAATAATTAAAATGGGCATCTTTTATTGTAGAATTAGGTAGTGTTAGTACATTGACAGAGTTGGTTGAAGCGATTAATTAATTAGAAGAAGAATTCAGATGATATTCATCATGCATATTCTAAAAGAACTGATGAACTTAATAAAGATGTAAAATGCATTAACATAATTAAAACTAATATCAAAGAAAATGCCCAAATCAATGAAGTTATTGAATCGATTGATGAATCATTAGGACTTTTATCTAAAATTACTTATCCATCTCTTGTTTAATTCAAAAGAGTTTAAACTAATCTAGGAAGAATCTAAACTACTTTCCAAAACCATTCCTCATTTCCACCTATCATTAGAATTAGTAACTGAATAAAACTTTGCTGATTAAGAATCTCTCTTATAATTGATTATAATATTCAATGAATTAAGAGATTAATTTGTTCATACTTTAGATCAAGAAACTGCTGATGAATCCAAATTTACTTCAAGAGTTACACAATTAGAAAAGAATTTACTCAATTTCAAAGAGCTGTTTTCATCAAAAACTTAGAATTTGCTGCAAATGAATGTATCTTTACTAATTATAATAGAAAAATTAGGTGAAACCATTGTTTATTTTGGATAAAGAAAAGATGCTAGAGCCACACTCTAAGCTTAATTATAAGCTGAAAATGATAACTATGCTGCTGAAATAGATCTTTATAATAAAACTGTAACTGAATATAAAAAACAAATTAAAATTAGTAAATAAGCTCTGGCCCTAATAACATAACCTAGCTTTGAATTATATGTTAAATCTAAAGTTGGAATTTGATCTTAATAAAATACCAAAAATAAATATATATTAATTCAATCAAATTTATTTAAGTCTTATCATTGTTAAAATTAATCCTATAAATTTTATTTCTAAATCATCTTTAAAATATCTGCTCTTATTTAAAGTGGACAAAATGAATCAGTTATCTTGTTTTCTAATATGGGATTTTCAATCTCTTCTTCCTTTGTCACTATTTGTTAAGGTTAAATTTGTTTCAATAATAGATTCATAGTTTATTATCCCTATAATTAGGATTCATTATTTTAAGACTTTGTCATTTCTGAAAATGTGGATTAACACATCTATTCTTTTTACCAACTTAACATATCTTAAGTGTTTAATATTCCATAAAATTCAGATGTAATAAACTAATAAGGATAATATATTAATGGTTATTGCAATAACTAATACTCTGTTGGAAAGTAAGGAAAGTTTATTTACTAATGTTATTATTATTAGTATCCATAATTTTGAAGTTACTTATTAATTATTTATTATTCATCTTAAACTTATTTTTCTAAATCAAATTTAAATTATTCTTTGTTCTACTTATCTTCTTAGTTTCTTTTCTCTTAACAAAACTTCCTATATTTTTTAATCTTTTTAATTATCTTACTTTTCTTTATCGTCTCCTTCTCTAAAACTCTTACATTTTTTGGTACTACATAATAAGGATTTTATATTTTCCCATATTATTTTCGAATATACGAATAAAATCTGTTTTTTATCATATTTTCCTAAAATTGGAATAAAATTTATAAATACAGGTCTTCCTGGTAACTTTTTAGACATATCAGACCATTTGGTACCAACACTTTGATACATATTCCAGATCCATTTATCTTCTTCTTCAGTCCAAGGGGATTTTAATATATTTGGATCTAAATGATTGACAAATCTCTCTCTAATTTATCTACCAGTTCTATTTGGAAGATGATGTGAGATTAATCTCCAATTAAATGAATAATCCTTGGTAAGTCTAAGTACTTCCTCATCTTCTTCTTAACTCCACTTCTAATTTCTTTCATTCTATTATAATTAATCAATTATTTACTTCTTTAGGCTTTATCCTCTTCCATCTTTATGCACATTAAGATGCATTTCTTCCAGGTACATATTCTGCTATAATCTTCCAATTTGATCCATGTAAAATCACAGCAGAATTCAATTTTGTATCTTCATCATTGCTCCAATACTTTTTATTGTTGTGTTTTTGATTGAATTGTTGTTCAACTTCTTAATTATTTCCTTAACTAATCATTCTGATGTATATTATTGTTGTTAAGTCGTACCCAAATATGATGGGATTCAAAATATTAATTAATTAGAGAACATAAATACTCACATTGAAGTAGCTATGTCGATCATTTAATAACAATAAACATCTCTACTCAACTACTGTAAAATAATGCAACTTTACTAAAATAAATTCTTTATTTTTTTATAATCTACATAAATATCAAGTGTCATGAGCATCATTTCATCAAAAACACCTTTTGTTTTTCTATTTTTAATTAAAAAGTTGTCATCTATAGAAATATTATAAAAGTTATATTTTTGTAAAATCTAGTTCATTCCAATTTACCTCAAATATACTTCAATAATCTTTTAACTAACAGTATTTTATAGTTATAAAACATTATAAAATGTAAATATCAATACATTAGATGGAATTATTACAAAAAAAATAAATTATAAATTATTACTTAAAATTATTTTGATATATATTAGTGCATATGCTAGCTCTTATTTAACAATATTTTTATTACTTGAATAATTTTAACAATTAATATTGTTTATTTTATTTTTTTTCATGATAGAAAAGTCTTTAAATTTACTTATTTTATTAGAAAATATTTTAAGATTTAACTATGTTTTGATCAAAATCATTTTATATGAGCTTTATAATAATTAAATAAATATTTAATAATATTTCTTATGTATTTTTTATGATTTATTTCAAATTTTAAATCCTAAACTGTTTAAATAATTTTTTCCATAGTTTTTTGGGTTTTCTTTGAAATTATCTTAAAATTATAAGATGTGTGGTTCAGCTAAGTCTTCATCTCCCATAATCCCTTCAGGTGAAGAAATAACAGGATCACATAAAATATATTCAGCACCATCATAATTTCCTTAAATATTAGATACCATCAACATTTTTTGAGTAGCAAAATAAGTGAAAAGTGAAAAAGCATTAAGATAACTTGTAGTTTTTTAATCCTTATCTATAGATTCACCTTCTCCATTAAATTTAGTGAAATTTCCTTTTGTCAATCTTTCAGCAATATAGAAATCTTTAAATGATAAGAATTTATTATGATACTTCCTTCTGCTGCTTATAATAAAAAGGGTTCTCTATATGCAAATTTGCAAGGAGGCTTTTCAGGAACAGACTTTTAAATTTTATCTTAAAAAAGGTCAGCAAGAACTTTAGCAATAAGGGAACTTTAAGCAACATAAAGGGCTTTTTCAACAGTTACTATTCTTTCAAATCCAATCAATTCTTTAACTAAAAAAACTTAATGAGTATAACGATCACCTTCACTGCTTATAACTTACATAAGAAAGGCTTTTCTTTTAGTACCATCACCATTCTAGATTAATTAATTTAATTTTTTACAATTCCTAAGCTTTTCTTGATTGTCCAATTTCCAATTGGTTCTCTTTGTACAAATTATGCTATATTAGGTTCTTAAGATTTAATTAAACTCTCTAATGCTTTATTTGTATCAATTCTTAAAATCTCAACTTAAACAGTCCAATCATTTGTCATTATATTTTCATTTTTTAAAAATTCAAAAGGATTTGACATATTTTTGAAAAGAGCCTCAGTTGGTGAAACGATTTTACCATCTCCTACTTTTCTAAGTGCATTTTCTTTTATTCTTTTAGCTAATTATGCTCTTTTGTTTTCTTCAACTTTTAATTTTTCATTTTCTTTTTCTAGTTGATTTAATAATTTTTCAATTTTTTAATTTGCAGTTTACATGTTTTAATTACTTGTCTCGATTAAATTTTACAATTCTTTTTATAACTTATGAATTTCAATTGTTTTTTATTGATTTTCATCTTACAATTAATCTTTTATTCTTCTTCTATCTTCTGTGATTTTTTTGACTTCATTTTCTAGAGCATGAATTTTATCTTATTTTTCTTCTTCAGATTTATTCATCTTATTTAATTATGCATCCTTTGAACTTTTAATATCTCTAATAATATTATCTTTTCTTTCTATTTCTTACTATTATTCCTTAACATCATCTCTAAGTTTATTAACATTTTTAATTTAAAGACTTAATTCTGCTTCTACTTCACTAAGTTTTATTTAAATCTACATGTATTTATTTGTTTAATCAGTTATATCTTTTTTTTATTATATTATTTGATCTTTATATTAAGAGCATTTTTCTTCTAATCTTTTAATATCTTCCTTTAAATTAGCTATTTCTTATTCTGCATAACTTCTAGCTTAATTTAATTCTTCACACTTCTGTTATAATTTATTTTTTTATTCTTAAATTTGTTTCTATAATTAAGATGCAACTTCCTTTTCTTTTTTTCTTTCAAATTATTCTTCCTTATATAATCTATTAAGATTCTCAACTTCAAATCGAGCTTTTTAAAATTCAGTATCATTTAACATAGTTGATTATTATCTACCCTATTCATTTTCTCTTTTATATTAATCTTCATTAAACTTTTTCTCAACTTCTGCAGTTTTTAATTAATATTATAATTCTTCAATTAGATTTTCTTTTTACATTATTTCATTTCTTAAATTATTATTAACAACCATCATATCTTTGTATTTTTATATTATTTCAGCTCTTTATTCTTCCTCTTATTAAACTTTATCATCAAACCATTTTTTTAAAGATTTTTATTCATTTTATAATTCTTGAATTTAATCTTAATATTCTGAAATTTAATTATTAAGATCATTTTTTTCAATTCTTAATTGATTTTCTAATTTTAATACTTCTGATTTCAAATCCTTAATTTCATTCTCTAACTTAGCTTCCTTATTCTACTACTATCCCATTATTTATTAAGCCGCTTAATAAAATTATCCTCCACCTGCAACTCCTCCTCCTACTGATACTGCTTTCTTAATTAAATCAGATGTTAAATATAAATCTATTTCATTAGAATCTTTATTTAAAAATATTCTATTTTTAATAGTTTAAATTTTTACTTTGATACTCTATCTTCTTCATGAACTACTAAACTTTTTGATTTAGAATAAAATACAAACTCATCCTAATTTATTCCCTTCAGAATATCTGTATATATATTTATTAATTACCTGCTACACCTTTTTTAGCCTTCAAATAAAATAAATCAGTATCATTCATCTCTATTACTATTGGACTATCTTAATGTGGAATATTAATTGGTTATATCTTAATTTTTCTTTTCATTTCAATATATTTTTAAATATAAATAATAATTAATTAGAGGATTAAAATCATTGATTAAATATATATTAGATTGTACTATATGCATAAAGTAAACATAAATTGTAATATGTTTCAATTCTTTTTTATATAACCTGATTTTTTTTATACTTTATTATTTGTATCCCCTCTAAATTGTTCAATTAATTTCTATATTATTTCACTACTCTAATGAACACTATTATTAATATTCTGTGTATTTGTTTGATGTATTGAATTATTATCAACACTAAAATCAGATGTTCGATTATAAAATTATTATTTTTTATCATTCTATTACAATTTCTAATAATTAGAAGCATGATTTGAATTTCTATAGATATTTTTAAATTAATTACTTTGGTGAATTTAGAAACTTTAAAGTAGGAGAAGCATTTTCAGATCTGCTCTAAGGTGAGTTCTATGATCTAAATGTTTTTCTAAATTTATTGTACATATATACTTTATACTCTCTTATTTCTATTTTAATTATTCCTTAATACTTTTAACATCAGAAATTGTTTACATTTAACGTATAAATTGAGTTTAAACTCTTTAAGTATCTGTTTATATTGAATTATCTAATAATTAAATGATATATCTTACTAATCTTTTATTACAATTAAATAATCATTTAACTTTGCTAATTTATTTGATTTTATTATTTTTAATTCAATTCCATTAACTCCAATTTTTCTTACTTAATTCCTAAAATTTAAAGATTCAATTCATTTATTCTAATATCATTTTGATTATCATTATTTCTTTTATGAATAAATGAATCATGCTCTTAAAATATTCTTGATAATTATCCTCTAATTGATTTAATCTCTCCCAATTCCATTTTCAATGTAGAGAGCAAGGTTCTATTTTCATCAATTTTTTCTTCTTCTTCTATATTCACAAATTATTGAACTCTATCTTCTAATATTTAGATGAGATCAAATAAATCTTTATTATGACTATCTATTTTTTAATCAATTTTGCTAATGATTTTGATTAATTTAGAACACACAAAATCATATTAGACTTAAGTAAGTAATTAATTTTTTTATTGTTTACATAATTAATCATTGAAGGATTAGGATAAGGATAATTATTTATTGGATTAATGATGAGTTTATTAAATAGAATGATTATAAATTAATTGAATTTGTGATTATGTAGATTAGTGGATATAATTATCATGCTATAAGATCTATTATTTGTAGAGATTAATTTATTATTTTGCATTATTTAGATCATTTTTATAGATAGTAATTTATTTTTGATAATGAGCCTCCTGATCTTAAAATTATTCATTTAAAGATGTAATCTTATATTCAGTTTCCATTTGTAATTCAATATATTTAACTTTTTCTTGATTAGACTTCTTCTTAAGTATAAAGTTTTCTTTTTCTAATTCTTAAATTTTAGTTTCTAATAAAATAATTTATTCTTTAAGCTTATTATTTAAGATTATAATTACTTCTTCTTTAAATTTACTAACATCCATGTTAATATGTGATAATACATCTTTATTAGTTTCTGAAGATTTCTTACTAAATTTCAACTATTAACTATTTACTAAACTGATGTTATCAATAATAACATCTTGATTGGATACTTTAGATTGCTTAAATAGAATGAATTCTAATACATCAGGTATATTACTGGGAGTAAGTTCTTCAGGAATGGCTGACAGAGGATATCTTAAGGAAGATTTATTAATAGGAAGTTCATCTTCATCTTGATTCATTCCCATTATTTGAGAATGTGTTAAGAATGGTAAACGAGGTGATGAAATATCAATCTAGGTTTTTGGTGTTGTTTCTGCTTATATTAATGCTTCATCAATTTCCAAATGTTCAATTGTTTTATTAGTATCATTTTGTTATTATTTTAAACATGTAGGAAATGCCACTCTATAAGGTATATCAATATCAAGTTCTCGCTTTATATGGAGTGGTGATTATTCTTCATCATTTATCATATCAACTTGATCCATTTAATGATTATAAAAATTTAATATACTCCATTTTTAGTAAATAAGGAAAGATTATTGGGAAACATAAATATGTTTTTGTTCAAGGTTTTCCATATGGATTTTAGTGTTAAATGTATTTATATAGATAGTTATATAATACAATCAATTAAATTAAATGGGAGCTAACTCGAGTCAATAATAGGGATAATAGGAAAAAAAGAGACTCAGAAAAAGAGATTATCTAATTGGAATGTGTATTAGTCAATTGTCATCAAAGGAATCAAATTAGAATTCAAAGCTTAGAAAAAGTTTATCTGAATATATGAAATCATAAAGTCAAGATATCCTGACGTATTATGAAATAGAAGATATTCTAGGAAGATGAGTGAAGAAGAGATGCCAAATTATCCTATAAAAATTTTACAGTATTTCTTAACTTTCTTGACAATAAGAGAATGTTTCTAACTAAAACTCGTAAATAAAAAACTAAAATTCATGGTAGAGATGAGTAGTAACATCTATTCTAACTTTTTGAGTTAATTCTATTTAAGGAAACTATAGCTTCGATGTTTTGTAGAATATGGATTACATTAAAGATTTCTTTCCGTATACTATTCACAATTGTAGTCTATAGAAACTAATTAAGATGAATCATGGATCAGAATCTACTTTAGTTTTCATAAAAGCATGTAACACATAATCAAATTCTTTTAGATAATAAATGAGAATAATAGAAGAGGAGATATAAAAAACATTTAATATTGAATATCCATTAGTTGATAAGATCTTAGAAATAGGACGTAATCCACTCATGCCAATTCCTCTATTAACAGATGATATTCTTAAACAATCTACCACAAGTTGGTTTCAATTAGAGTTGGCCTAAAGAATTACCGATTATACAACTGTAGAAAAGGTTCCCTCACTTGATGAATTAACAGAACATCTTTATTAACATTCACTACATTAATTTGATGTCACTAATATGAAACATACTTAAATATTATTTGAATTGAGATGGGTAGTCATTGATAATTTTCTTAAAGATCCCTCTATATTAGATTCTGATAATGTACCACTTTTATTTAGATTCTTGCTTTACATATTCTATTTCATCTATTAAAGATGCTTATTTAGTAGAAATGTTTTAATCATAACTAAAACATAAAAAAATCCAGCTATGTTTCTTTCTATGTATACCATTCTATGGGAATCTTATGTTGGCATGATGTGGGCATTGAATAGAGCTCTTAAGAAAATATTTAATAAAATTGACTTAATATTTGATGAATATTTTACTACCCATTTTCCTAAAATTACCTTTACAAGTGCTCTAGCCAGATTATGGTCATAAATTGTTATTAAAGGTACTAAGAATTCATAAATGGATTCGGTAGAAGCTGAATTATTTACTTCATTTGAAGTTCTTTTAGAGTAAAAAAGAATTATTTTATAATAATTTTATATGAAAGATCATTTTACAAAGGATCAGTAAATAATTGATATAAAACTCTATAATGATGATTATTTTAATTACTGTCCGAGTGCTGTAAATTATTTGTTAAATAAATTCACATCTAATATACTTGATTTATCAATACATGAGTAAAGCATTAATTGGATAGGACATTCAAATGTTAAAATTGGATCGTTATATGGGAAAATAATAGAAATAGTATTACAATAAGCTGATAGGATATATAGTAAAACATCAGTACAACTTTCGACTGATTATTAGGTGTTCAAAAGTTATATACTAGGTATAAATATTTAAAATGAAAATAGCTGATTCTAAATTTATGTAAGAAATTTTGAATTAATGGACTGTTTAAGTATGTTTGTTACCAAGAGGAATTGAATATCTGTATGAGAAAGTAAAAATAAATCTCAGATAATATATACTTTCTTGTCAATTAAATTAAGATATATAAGAATCTAATAATATTAATTTTGAAGATTACATTCTAGAGTCTAAGATTATTGGATAAAATGTTCAATAGTTATAGTTAAATGAAACTGATGAAATTGGATAGCATAATGCAGGAGAAGATTAATTTTTAGAAAATGCTATTTGTGAAATTTTAAAAGAAGAAAAGATTCAATAAAATGAATAAGTTATATCTAATCATATAGAATAAATTCCATAATAATCATTAATAAATTAACCTTCATACTATCCATTAAAATCTGGTAAATAGTAAAGTATACTTGAAGGTGATTATAATAAAATAAGAATGTTATCAACATTCACATCAAGTACTCGAGTCAGCCAGATTACTTAATTAAATAGTGTGTATAGTTAATAGATTTTGTCTTCATACAAATCTAACTAGAATATGAACTAAATTAAGGATATTAAAGCTAAATTAGAAAATAATTAATGGGTTATACATCTAAAAGATATTTATAATATTGAATATGAAAATAAAGTTAGAATTGAAAAAAGAAACAATTAAATTAAAATGAGGAATACAGTTAAATAAATACCTTAAGATTTAGAAGAATAATTGAATAGTAATGCAGAATTTACAAAAGTTTGGTCTCTAGAAGATACTATGTCTTTATTTGTCTCTAAAAATACGATAGATTAATTATAAGCAAGAAATCCAGAAAGAAGCTTTAGTGAAATGAAAATCGGTTAAGGATTGCTTGCATCTTATTTTATTTAGTAATAGATATGATAATTGTATTACATTTGATTGTATAAATAATTAATTTCCTTATTTAGTATTTGAAATCATTTTATTAATTGTTATTATTGCACTTTTGGAGATAATTACATTTCTTCATCTGAAAATATTGGATATATTGCATGTTTGATATTATTGTTCTTTTAATTATTCTGTTATTAACTTTGATCTTTTATTTCAGTATATTAAGATATTGATTCTTATAATTTTTTATGAGCTATAAAAAAAGGTAAATTCTTTTAATTTTGAATTCTTCCTGAATATGGTTGTTGAATTTGTTAAGGAGTTTTTATATTGGAACTTTTTGGAGTCTATAACTTCAGTTAACGACATGACCTGCATTTATAAGTAATTTTACTCTGGAATTGAGTTAATTTTACTATCGATGATACTATTTTGTATTTCTCTAGTTATTTGATTATTCTCTTCTAACCAAAATGGTTATTTAACAATATTTTAATTATCGAAATATTTTCTATTATTAAATATCCACTTAATACTCTTTGTAGAATTAGTTGTAGCCCAATATACCTATTATAAAGATTATAGTTATTAAAGTGGCAAGAATCTAAATGAATCTAGTAGTTTATTTATCTACCATTGTTTCTATAAATATACATACCTCTAAAGTTGCAAATTTGTACATAACCATAGCATCATTCCAAAGTACACAACTTATTTCTACATATATATTTTTGATGTCTTATTTTTCAATTTAACACACTCCTATACAAAGATTTAGTATTTGTAAACATTGATTCAACAAATTTTATAATTTAAATAAATAAAGAATTTTTTAATCTATAGTTATGTAGCCTGTTGTATTTTATAAATGATCTTCAAGCTTTTTTTATTAATACTCTCTATATTAAAGATTAGTATCTTTAAAGTTTTATTACTTTTTAAAGATTTTAAATTAATTTATTTAATTCTCTCGAGTTGACTCAGTATAATTTATATAAGTAATTTCCTAATCAAAGAGTGGATATTGCCCTATTTTACAAGAGTAAAACAATTTTAAATTTTAAGCTAACTTGAATAAGTACATTAAATAATTCTAAACAAATTACCCATGACTTTAAGTCTCAATTACTTATAGTTTATTATTACTTGAGATCATTTCATCTGCTACTATTTCTCCTATCTAAAATTCATATAAAACTAAATGTATTGTTAATGCAATCTTTACTGCCATCAACCCACTCAATGGTTTCTTAGATAGTTCCCCAAAAAATTATTATAAATATTCTTGTCCTGTTAAGTAAATTCCTTAACATTCTGAACCATATCCTTCAAAACATTCAATTAAGTATAATATATCAGTCATTAATATAGTTGGACTATTAGTCATCAATGAACTTTAATTAATCTTCTGTAAAAATGGAGTGTTCCCTTTTCCTATCAAGGCACCAATATAATTTGAAATTTTCTTCATATTTTAATTAATTATATTTCATTAATAAAATTATATATTTCTTGTTTATGTTTTTTTATGTAGAAGATTCATTATCAATATAATATATAGTCTTTTCATTTGGATTCTTAATAAGTTTATTAAAATTATATGTAATATAAATCAAAAACAATTTAAAGTATTCTTATTGTCCTCTAGCAACTTATTCGCTTCTTAAAATTAGCATTAAAAATAATCCTTATATTATTTTAATAAATTTTCCATTTTACGATTATAATTTGCTTAGTTCTCTAAGTTTGTTTAAAGTTCACTAATTCTATCATAACTCTATTGAATATTTTTTTCCAACGCTACAATTTTGTCTTTATATTCTTAAATTTCTTCATCTTTCTAATTAATTATATTCTAATTGGCAGATTATATTTAATCTGGGTATTACTAATACTATTATTAGAAATTATAGCTTTAAATCTTAGTAACTTTTGTATCTTAATTAAAAATATTTTAATTATTTGGTAATTAATTATTTGGTAATATAAATTTTTATTGAGGAATTTAAGAAAATATTTGTTACGGGTTTTATGGGGGTGTGATCAATTAAACTTTTTAAGCAGATAGTTATTAGAAAGTATTGATTTGGGGAGGAAAATTATTAGCATTAGGAAAACCTTATTATTTCCCTGGTTGAAATTAAGTAATATCAGCTGGATGCTTGGCCATAAAATGGCAAAGGCTTTTAAAATTTGGATTTAATATAGACTCAATTTTCTTCACTATGTATTTAGCTGATTTTCTTTAGCTTTCATCAGGACTAAACATCTCTTTCATCATATCCTTCCATTATTATGAAATTTGTAATGAATTAATTTTATTATAAATATAATTCTGATCTTTTTTATGATTTACTATAAGAGTTTAAGCATCCAATGCAGTTTTAACTACCTTAAATAATAGAAAATACCATTTATTAATTATTAGTTAGATAAAATCTCATAAAATGTACATCCTAAAGCCCAAATATCTATTGAAGATGTGTAATTCCCATCTCCCTCTAGAAGTTCAGGAGCTTAGAATATTCTTGAACCAAGATTCATTGTTTATTAGATCAAATCATTTATTGGTTTTGTAAGTCCAAAATCGATTAATTTAAATTCATTTTTTATGACAACAAAATTCTCTGGTTTAATGTCTCTGTGAATATACTTTAGTTCATGTAATTATTTTATAGCATAAGCTAACTAAAAAGTAATATTTATACGATATACCTGGAGGCATATTTTTTATCTATTTATAATATCAATATTTTAATTTTGTTTTAAATACTTATATAAGTCCTACTCTCCAACTTCCATTATTACAGCAAAATATTCTTGAATTTAACCTATTTCATAAATTTTAATGATTTGAGATTTCTCCATTGAATTTTTTTGTCTAATCTATTCTTATTATTAGTATAGCTTTTCAAAGAATTCTCTGACTTCCCTTTTTATGAATTATTATGTTTTAATTGCAACTAAATCTACATTATAATATCGATCAAGTGGTTAAGCAAGGAATACTTGTCCTTCTGCTCCTGTTCCAACACAATTTCTAATGAGGAATTTTTTCAATTTTCCAGTTTAAGGATCTTGAAAATATGATTAAAAGATAACTATATTTTGTTCTTGGTTATTATTCATCAAAATAAATAATATAGTAAATATGATATTAAGGAGATGATTTAATTATAGTCTAATTCTATTAATTGACAACAATAAAACAATATTGTTAAGTTTTTAAAGACCTAAACTTAAATGTATTATAATATATATAAATAGACAATAGAATCATATCAAACATTTTCATTAATATAAAAATTATAGAAAAAATATTAAGAATACATATTAAAATTAATGAAGTAGAAGTTATATGAAAAATTTGAGAATATAGTTTAATTTTGAAAGATTATAAGTTGTTTTAATGGTTTGAAATTTAAAGATACACAGATGATGAAAATAGGATTTGAAGATAAATTATTATGGATTATAAATATTAATATATTTATTTTAAAATGAGTTAATAAGAGTCAACTTCAATTAAATTAGTTGTAGTAGGAGATGGTAGTGTTGGTAAAACGTGTATACTTCTAAGGTATGAATAATAAATATAATAAAAATAGTTACACAACAGATAAATTTCCTATAGAATATGTTCCAACAGTGTTTGATAACTACACAACTTAATTAACTGTTGATAATTAGATGGTAAGTTTGAGTTTATGGGATACAGCAGGCCAAGAAACATATAACAAATTAAGAACTCTATCTTATGGATCAGCAGATATTTTTCTAATTGTATTTTCTGTGGCTGATAAAAGTTCATTTGATAATGCTTTAAATAAAGTAATGTAATTAAACAATATTAAAGTGGTACCCTGAATTAAATTAAGACGAATTATAAAAAATCCCGAAAATAATTGTTGGCAATAAAATAGATATGAGAGATGATAGCAATGAAAATCATATAAAAAAAGAAGCTGTAATTATTTTATTAATATTGTTAGGCTTAATAAATCTTAGGTAATCAAAAACTTTAATATTATGAATGTTCCGCATTAACATAAGAAGGTTTGAAGGCTATATTTGATGGAGCAGTCACTACAGCTTTGAAAGCCAAAACCTAATCTAATGTAGGGGCTAAGAATGGAAATAAGGAAATAGGTAGTGAAAATAAAAAGAAAGAGGAACCATGTTGTAACATCTATTGATTTTATTTACATAAATCATATCAATCCATATTTAAATGAAACATTAAGATTCATTATTTTAATGTTAAAAATTGTTAGCATATATGGTATTTTATGCATTACATCAATCATTTGAAAGGAATCCAAGATTTTTTCTTTTCTGCATTCACCTAATTAATATGTTCATTCAATTTCTTTTCTATTTTTTCACAATCTCTTTTATATTCTTCAATAATTGTCATTAAAAATGATTTATTTTCTTTGGCATTCATTCTAATGTCTTCCATTTCTTTTTTGGATTGTTAATGTTTTTCATCATAATATTAAAAACTCAAAAACTATATTTCTATTATAGTCGTATATAGATTATATACTTGGTTAAATTATATTCAAAATTCTATCTACTTATTAATGGTGATCTATTTGATTTTCATTTGATTCAGATTTAGAAGGACTCTAAAGTATTTATTATTTTAATTGCAGTCTATCTTTTATAAACACTGTGTTACTGCTAATCTATAACTAAAGTAAGCATATAGTCTAATTATTGTGTTTTTTTTTAAAACTATTCTTGGATTTCTTTCATTTTTTTCTTAAAAGAAGAATATGCATTTTCATCATTCAGAAACGAATCACTCATTTCTATAAATGAATTATTTTCAGAACGATTTATTGTTAATTATGGAGGAGAGCAATCTTATTACATAATTATAATTGATCTTAGATTTTAAATTTCTTATTCAAATCGAACGAACTTTTAATCAATCTAGATGTAGATATAATTAATTAATTAAATTACTTCATTTTTAGCATGATAATTAGTTGCATCTACTAATACTTAAATATTTCGAATTAAATCATCTACCATAGTGTTTCTGGTCATTTGTTTTTCTAACAAATCAAATTCAGAAATGGATGTATCAACATGATTAATGGAATTTTTCATATTAACTGATTTATGCTTCTAAAGATACTAAGTAGATAATGGATTAATTTTAATTACATTTTCAATAATCTTTTCCACTCTTTTTTAGAAATCATCAGATCTGCTACTCATTTATTTAATTTATTATTATAACTTAATATGAATATATATAAATAATAATATAATAAACTATTATATTTTGAATGAATCATCACTTGGATAATCATTAAATTACATATTAAATTAAATTGTACAATTTATTAAAAATTAATAAACATAAATCATTTTTTCTTCTTATCTTTTCCTTTGTTTTATCCTTTAGCTTAAGCTTCTACTTCTTCATCATCTTCTGAATCATCATCTTCACCATCAGCACCTGCATCATCTTCAGTCTTAAATTCTTTTATTCCTAAAAAATATTCAAGAGAATATGGCAATAATTCATCAACTATTTCTCTACCCACATCTTAATCTACATCCAATTAACCTTATAATGATATTTACTAATCCTTTCAATTATATAAATACTTCATCTTCTGGTAATTTATCATATTTCTCCTTATTTGAAATATCAATTGATCTAAAAAATAAAAAGAAACTATCATCATCAACTTCTTTTGAAATTACTCTAAATTATCCTGTCTTCTTATTTCTTTATTTCTATTATTATTTATATATATTTATTTTATACCTTCTTAACTAATTTCTTTGTTAAATTCTTTCCATCATGCCATTCAATTTTTGTCCCTTCTACTTTTATTAATTCATCATCCTCATAATAAAATTTCTTCTCCAAAATATTTTATTTGAAAAATAGATTATCTGCAAAGTAAAATTTAAGGAAAAAATCTGAATCATTCTCAGCCAATTAAAATTCTATTCTCTACAAATATTTGAATGCTTCCTCATCTCTCTCTGATAATGGTAATTCCTATAAATCAGCATTCTTAAACACTTTCAACCAATAATCAGGAATTGCTTTTGAATCTTTTGGAGCTTCATTGAATTATTATAATTCTTCCTCTGATAATAATTTTGATGCCAAACCGAATTTTTAATCATTCTATTATGATGTACCTAAAATTATTTCATCAGCCTAAATAATCATAGATATATAAATCATACTCTTTAATAAATTGGCATGCTCAATTTATCATATTTCGATTAAATGTTATCACAAGTACTTTCCATGTCCTTATCAGCTTATTTACATTTATTTAAATAATATCTAAGAGCTGTTACTTTTGCTCTATCTTTCAAAGGGATATTTGTAATCTTTTTTTTGATTTCCTACTCTAACTCTTTGTTTTCCATTATTAAAAAATTTAATTATTTAATTTTTATTATATATTAATATTTATTTCCACTTTTATATATATAATGTTATACTCAAAATATACTCTTCCTTTACTTGCCTAATACTATTTATCATAAATTAGTTAAACTATGTTGTAGGATAGATAAATTAATATATTGAGTAAAAATTCTAATATGGTTTTTCATGAATTGTTTTGTTATTTTAAATTTTATTTATTTCTTTTAATTAAATTAAAAATTATTTATTTAAAATTAAATTATTTTCATATTTCAGATAAAATATAATTTAAGATTTAATATTATTTTGAAATAAAAATATTTATTTTTAATTTATTTTTTCAACTTTTATTTCAGTTTTAAAAATAACTAAAGTTTATGAGAAAGGCATCATACATAAATCTAATTATGAATCATATTGACTAACTTGAATTCATGTACTCCTTAGAATCCTTTTATTATTAAAAAAAGTCATAATTAAATAATTAATTTATTATAAAATTAAATAATAGCTCCTTAACTTTATTGACCACATTATTTAGAGTTTCATATGAATTTTATGATCAAAGTTTAAGCGTATAATAAATTAAAATTTGCTTCCTTAATAGATAAACAATATATCGAAATTGGTATATATAAAAACGATTTGATATTTGAGTATATAATTTTATATTAAATTTGTTGGAAAATTGAA
This sequence comes from Paramecium sonneborni, assembly GCA_905182985.1. Classification (NCBI taxonomy): domain Eukaryota; phylum Ciliophora; class Oligohymenophorea; order Peniculida; family Parameciidae; genus Paramecium; species Paramecium sonneborni. The sequence continues at coordinate 100,350 of CAJJDN010000063.1, forward strand.
TATGAATAAATGAATAGTATTATTAAAATTAAATAAAATAATTATGGCAGATTAAAAGTAGATCGAATAACTTAGATATGCAATATGGATGGCAATAATGTAAAGTACTATTTGAAATATTGATGTTAGATAAAAATGAATAAATAGTTTAGTTTTTTAATTCCCCAAAAATTTAAATAAATGTTAATGTAGCTTTAACAAATTAAGGTTTAACAGCACTTCATTAGGCAGCAAGTAATGGGAATTTGAATTTAGTTTAATTTTTAGTAGCAATTTAGAAGGCAGATATTGATCAACAAGATTTAGTAAATAAAAATGTAATAATTAGTTTGGAAGAACTCCTCTTCATTTTGCATGTGCAATAGGGAATTTAGCAATAGTGGATTATTTAATTTAATCAAAGGCATCAACAAATATTCAAACAATAGTATAATTGATATGAAAAATTAGGGAGGTGAGACACCAGTAATGAAAGCAGCCTAATTTCATCAATCACAGTTATTATATTACTTAATTGAGACACATTCAGATAAAATAAATTGGAATTTAATAAATAAAGTACAAGTTACAATAAAGAGTAGTTAGGATAGAATGTTTTAAATATATTTCGTATTTCTTGTGTGAATTCTTTGGAGAAACTGAATTAATTATCAATGCCAATAAATGATGTAAAGATTGAATTAATGGGTTTGATTAAAGGGGAAGAACAACACAATAATTAAAATTATGAGAATAATTAATTAAAGTGAGAGTAGTTTAAATAAACTAATTAATTATGTGAGTATATATGCACATAAATAAATAAATAAAAGAGTAATAATAATAATCATGTATGATTAAAAAATATATGTCATTTTGGATAGAAAATAGGAGTAACTAAAATTTTAGGAATGATAAATACAATTCGATCATTAGTTTTTTTTTTTGTTTGTTCTAAAATTAAATTACAATTAAGCTTAAGGAAAGAGTACTTCTTTATTGTTTTTATCTTTAATGAGTACATTTTCCAAACTAGCTTTTTATAATTTGTTAGGCTTTGAATATTTTAAATTATTACTCTGATACGGCTGACAATAGTATCAGTATTAATTTTTTAAGCATAAATGTAAGTGTCAAATATTTTTGGTTCTTCAGTATCTTCATCATCTTATTCTTCTTCTTTTATAATATTTTTAAGTTAGATTAATTATCTAATTTTATCAAAAAGAGTTTTCTCCCTCATGCTTTCACATCTACTTTTTTCAAACTCTTTAATTTTCTAATTAAGAATATATAAATTACTTGACTGTTATTAATTTATTGATTATTTTAAACAATATCTTCATCTGAATCTTCATCGAAACTAATATCTGCATCTTCCTAGTATGAAAATATTAGAGATTACTTTTTTTACTACTATTACTTTTTTTATAATAGCAGGTTCTGGTTAATCAGTATCTGCTTAAGATGTCTAAGGTTAAATTTAGATTTCATTTTTGCATTTAATTTCTCTGCCTTCTTAAATAGCTTTTAGATATCTTTGCCAAAGCTTATGTAAATATTATAAAAGGATTGATACATCTTAAAATATAAAGATTTCAGATTCACTCATTTGTAATTAACCTTTATCAGAGTTTCTCTTTAATTTAATAATGACTTCATTTATAATAGAATCGTAATTCTTAGCTGTTTCTAATACTTATTAATCCATTGCTAGTTTTTATAAATTATTAATTAAAATATATATTTAGAGAATTACATTATAAACTAAAAAAATAAATATATATATAATTATATAAAATGTTTAGAACAATAAGATTATTACCAAAATTAATAAGATTAACTTAGATGGTAACTTGTTATACTCTCATTTATAATTAATAGTAATATTTGAGATGTTCACAAATTAATACTTAATCGATCAAAATTGTAAATGAGAAAGATGTGAATGCAATATTAGCAAATCCATAATATTTCTCAAATACAATTATTATTTTAAATAGAAATATTATAGATGATATTCCAAAACATTTATCAGTCAAATTCTAAATATTTGATGGCACATTTAATGATTATGATTTAATAGCAGTCAATAATCATAGATGTCTTCTCTTAAAAATTAGAGGAGAAGAAGACTATTTAAAATTACTAAATTTTTTTACACCATTATAAACATTGAATAGTAAACAAGATGCTATTAATCTTATTGATCAAATGGATGCTAAAATAGTATTGAGTTACATTCCTTAATAAAATATAGTAAAATAGGAAGAACCAATTAATAAATTTGATACTTTCAAATAACGTAATTATAAGGATCCTTAATAATTAGAGGAACAATTTAGAGAACTTAGATATCTAGATTATAATCGAGAAGCATAATATTATATAATTAAAGATAAAAAAGTTGCTGAAGAATTCAGTCTTTCATCTAATGATATAGGAGAAGTTTATGTACTCAAATAAACTAGTATCTTTAATGCTAAAGAATCGTCTTTTTTTCATAATTCTAAAGAATACTGTATGAATAAAATTGAACCTGATCCTAATTTAGAAACAGCAGATACTTTTAGAATGAAAAAGAAATATCATTCTCTATCTGGATATATTAGAGAATCTCAAGAATTTCCGGTCTAATAATTAAATTTATAGAAATTTGTATAAAGATTGACTCTTACTGCTAATAATTATGTGAATTATGTTTTTAATAAATAATAAATGGATTCCTAATTGCTTATTTATAAACAAATTGGAGTTTAATATATTCTTCTTTATCATTCTCAAAATGAACTCAATCAAAAAATTATTAAAAAACTAATTAATGTTAAAAAATCTATGAATATTAAATAATAATAGTAATTTGCTATCATTTATTCAGATAATCTTGATCTAATTTAATCTTATTTTGGATTAGTTAGTAATGGAATTTCAGATGATGTTAGATTAATTGATCTTAATTCACATTAAACCTATAAAACATCTTATAAAATTGTCTAATTAGGATCATTTAATAAAAATGATAACCAATATAAATAATGTAAGAGATACTCTTTTGGAGATAAAGTCACTGTTAATAGATTAAAACAATTTATTGTTTAAACTACTAATTTTCACATCTAAAATGTACAACCAACATAAAACTATATAGAAGAATATTATGAAAAAACATTTGTTAAGGTTCCACTTCAAAAATTAAAAACCATCACTGCATAATCCTTAAAAATGACACGATTGACAGGATTTGATTTTATTTATTTTTATAAGCCAGGTTGTGCTGCTTGTAATATAGTTGCTGAAACCTTAGATAAAATTGCTGACAATTTATATAATCCTAATTCTTATAGAGTTAACAACATTTCTAATTTTCAAAAAATCTCTTTAAAAAAGTATTAAGCATATTAATAAATAGATATAATATATTAAATGAATCCGAGTTTTTGCCATCTCCAATTTAGGCTCCTTTAATCTATGTTTTCTAAAATGAAAAAATTAAATAAGCAGATTTAGTATAAAATAAGATAAATCCAGGAGATGAATCAAAAATGCTTAACTTCTTAACCAAGTTCATAGAAAATCTTTGAATATTATATGGGTTTTTAAATATTATCATTTATATTTAGTTTATTCATCTACTTTTTAAAACTCAATTTTAGATTTATACAAAGTCTCAGAGAAAACTGTTTTTCTTGATTATTAAACTAGTAAATATTTGTAATTTAATATTTACAATTAGACGATACTGTTTTTCTGAGAAATATATTGTTTTCAAAACAATCTGTTTAACATGCAGCTTACCTCTTCATTCTTTTTCCCATTCTCAAATTTGCTAGTTCCATTTTTTTCTCTTTTGCCTCATAGATCGGTGTCTTAAGACTTAAACAAATTAAGCTTTATGATTTTGTTAGTGGCTTTAATTTGCCTTGTGACATCATACTCATATAATTTTATTTTGTGTCTAATTTACGAAGTAGTTGAGTATTTCTAAAAGTTCTTGAAAAATGTGTGTTATTTAGAGGTTTTTATTGATCTTCAACGGCTATGTTTGCAGGCCGATGAGAAGTAATTACATCTAAATCATGATTAATAAGCAAATAATTATTAATAATCATATCATTAAATACCAGAAAGGAAATGGGGTATTAATAATTATAAAATGAAATTAGAAATATATATATTTGGATGTATTAAATAATATGATTTTTTATTAAGCCAAACTTAATTTATATTAAAAAAATAAAAAATTATTTAATATCATCATGGATACATAATTATCCTAATTAAGTAGAAATAGCCATAAATATATAACTAAATGTACTTTAACATATGAAATATTATAGTAACCAATTCATAAGATTGAAAAATTTCTTTAACGATTCATTTGAAATAATTAAGTTGGTCCAAAATTTAAAACAAATTATTGTTGATCTTTGTTGAATTTTGATTGTAGATGAATTTTACAAACAAAAAATGACACTTACTTAAAGAGCAATTGCTAAATACAAATAAGGCAAGTATTATTTAATGGATGAAATAATAATAAATTAAAAATTAGAAGATAAAGTGTTGGTTTATTTATAAATTGAGAAGTCTTTCATGAGGACTAATTAAATTGAGCATGATTAATTAATTTAATTTAGTTTGGATATAAATAAGTCTTCTTGATTTATTTAAAATGATAAATATATATATCATAATATAAATGGGTTGTGTTTGCAATAGTAATTCTTTAAAGACATCAGTTTAAAGCACTTAATTATCAATAAAGTTAGCTGAATAATATAAGAGTAAAGAATTTTTTGTATACGTTAAAGATAACAAGAATATAAGGACATAAGATAGTTTAGAGGACGTCTCCTAATCTCTTTGTAATATTGGATAAGAAATTACAAGTTTGGGTTAATTAAGACCTGAAGTTGAGGAAAAGATAAAGGAATTGGGAACATTTAAGGCCATAGAAGAGATAGAGAGTAATTCATCTAGCTATTAATATCTTTTATGCTAAGATGGTTCTATTTTTTATGGTTCAGTGTTAAATGGGATTAGAAATGGCATGGGAAAATAACATTGGTTGAGTGATGGAAATTATTTAGAAAGGTAAAATATAGTTATATTATGTTAGTATATGGATAAATGATAAGGCTAATGGTCCAGCAAGGATGATTTACTCAAATGGAGATGTGTAATTTACTCAGTTATATTTAGTTTTGAAGGTCATCTAATTGAGAATAAAGCTAATGGATTTGGAGTATTTAAAAACAAAAAAAAAGAAGTTAGAGGTAATTTTAATTGTTATTCAGGGTATTGGGTTGATAATAGACTATAAGGTAATGGGATAGAAATGAGAAAAAATGGAATCCAATATGAAGGTTAATTTAAAGGTGGAATAATTGAAGGACGAGGTTAGTTTACATTTCCAGATGGTAGAAAGTAAATATATAAAATCATTTTAGATATTATGGAGAAGTATAATAAGGTCTGATTCATGGATAAGGTTTGATGACATGGCCTGATTTTAGTTATTTTAAAGGGGAATTTAAATACAATCATTTGAAAGGTTACGGATGTTATACTGATGTAGATTCTCAGACTTACTTTGGATAGGTATACATTCATATTCTAAATTTAGTTTTTTTCTGTTTACCATCAAGATGTCAAATAGTTGGAAATATTTTATAGCAAAGATTCAAATATACAAGAATGCAACAAACTCAAAAAATTTAAGAAATAATATGGTGATGCCCAACAATGAATAAATGAACCTCTTTATTTTATGTTGATTTTAATCAAATAATTTACTAGTAAATTATTAATGGTGACAATCTGTAAATATAAAATAAATTGAGTAATTCATAAAGTGGGAAATTCCCAATAAAATAATTAATTAACTATTTCAAGAGTATTGCAATCTAATTCTAAACCAATGCAAGAACAATTCTTAATGGTATTTGTATATCCAAATTAATTAGTTAATGAAAATATAGCACCCTAAATTGATTAAATTTATTTACTCCATGAGTGAATATTAAATATACTCCCTTTCCTTTAATTTACTATTTTAAATAATTCATTATTCTATTCTTTAAATCATTCCAATTCTCTCCATTTGGTGCTTAATACTTCATAGTAAATAGAGTTTCATAAATGCTTTTGTTTTCAGATGAATAAACTTTATTTTGATGATCTCCAAAATTCAACTCTCTTAATTCTGTACTTATTTATATCTTTTCTCCTGATCCTAAAGCCAATTCAGCAGTTATTCTAGCTCTGCTTAAATCTGAACTGTAAATACCAGAAAATCTATCTCTTAATATTTAAAATGCTTTAGATAATTCTTTTCCCTCTTTTAAACCTAATATCATATATATTTTATTTAACCTTATTCTGTCAATTTTACATCGTGCCAACCACTCAATTATTTTGTAAAATTTGCTTCAGTCTCTCCATGTCTTATCAAAATCAACACTATTTTATCTGAATCTAATAATTTCTATATATCCATCTTCAAACTATCAAATTTATCCATATTTAAACAATTTTATTATAAATAAATATTTTCATCTCATATTTCCTATTCATTCTCCTCTTAAGGCATCTCCCATTTAAATAATATTTATTTCATCTCTTTTTTCTCTCTATCATATTCCAAACCTACACAACTACAATTTCCTATTGAATTCTGTATACCCAAATAATATGTAATACTACATATCAATCCCTTTTAATTATTATTATTTATTTACTCCATGTGAAAACATCAAATAAGTCCCATTCTCATTACATTTCTCTCTCACTAATTACATTGCCCTATCGCAACTTTCTTACCAAGATTCCCCTCCTGGAGCTTTGTATGAAAATGTGAATATAATATCCTTTGTTTCTTAATCTAACATAGAATATGCAATGTTCTCATGTTTTCCAAAATTAAGTTCTCTTTTATAATATTACAAAATAACCTCAATCGAGAATCTTCAATAATTAAACTATCATGAGGAAATCCTAAACTTATTTAAGCTGTTTCTTTAGCTCTTCTTAAATCGGATGTATACACTCCTTTGAATTGATCACGAAAAGGTAATAATGCTTATAATAATTGATTTGATTATTCTCTCCCTCAAATTAGACTAAAAAATGTGATTATACCTCTGATGGTCAATCTACTATCAGTCCAACCACAAATAGTGTTGCTTAAATTTTGATTAGTTTATCCATGTCTAACAAACAAAATATTCGTAGTATGTTTTTATTGCATCAATTGTTGAATATGATTTTTTAATAGTTAGTATTTATTCATAGATTAAAAATATTATAAAAAATTCATGATTAACAATCCATCTAAGTTTTTAAAGATGCCAATCTTCGTTTAATATCTTCTCTTAAATTACATGCTTCTTCTTTGATTCTTCTTTAAAAATAATATGAATAGATAGATACCTATCTTCAATCTATACTTTTTTAAATGGAGAATTTTGAGAGTATTAATTTTCTGAAATAGGTGATGTTTGACTATATAAATTAGACTTTAGTCTTCTATTGTAAGGCAAATGTTATTATTCATAAGAATCTTGAGTCTAAAAGTTATTACGTTATTGTTATGGTAAATCCTCTCTAAAAGATTCATGAATCATATTCAATTCATCCATTAGTTTATTTCTGGAAACAACATTCTACTAATTCTCAATTTTAATAGATTAATTCTCTTTCAATACTACATACTATATTTTTAATGATTACATCTTTCAATCTGTAATTTTTATTTATCACATAAATCTACAAAATACTTTTCAATATCTTTAATCTTCTTTTCATAATCTCCAACTATCCTTGAATATTCCATTTACAATTAATTATACTCTTATTTCTAATCATTAAGTAATGTAGAACTGATCTCCACTTACTTTCTTAATTAATCATTATCTCCATTGATACTACTACTCTATAGATTTCTAATAGGAGAACCCACTTTACTATAGAACAACTAAAACATTACATTTTTATTGCATTCTCAACTCTTTCAATTATTATTAAGCTAATGTATATTATTCCTTCAAGATTCTAACTTCATCTCCCTCCATCTAATAATGAACCAATTAATCTTTCGTTGTTGCTAACTCCTATTTTAAATAATCACTTTATATCATATAATCTATATATACTATTGCATCTACAATTCATGTTCCACTTCTTTTTAATTAGATATCAATATTTTATAATTATTTATTTGTTCCTCCTAATTCCCCAATTACTATGAAACACTATCGTACATTTATTTTAAGTTCTATACATCATTTTATTACTAATAATCTATATCCTTCTGTTTCAATATTACTACATTTTATTCCTTTACTAATAAATTCTTCTTTTTTAATAGATTGCTTAACCAATGCATAAATGCCCAATTTAATACTCTATTGTCATATTTCTTGCTTAACAATATTTCATTCTATCTCTTCATTTTACTATAATTTGCATCATTTTTCAATGTATCAAATACTAAAAACTATTAATTCTATTCATATACATCTCTATAAAAATTAAGTCTCCCTCTTTTCTACAACCTTAACGCTTATCCAATTCAATCTTGATAGTTTTTAATATTCTCTAATCCATTACTTAAATTCTCTCATCTTTATAAAGAAATTCCTATTTAATTTAATTTGATTCTCTCTATATTTATTCTATTTCCAATTCTCTCTCAATTAACTAAATAACTTTCTTAACTTTATCTATCCTCTCTATTTCACTATTTTATTCGCTCTCTCCTTATGATAATCACAATTCTATCTCAAAAAACGTATTAAACCTTTCATCTACTTTGTACGTCTATTATTTATATGTTAATAAATTATTTGCTATTTTTAATTCTATTTTTTAATCCATAAAGTCCATTTACTGAAAACCTATAATAATTAATAATATTATTTTACTTTAAATAACTTAATTCTATTAAATTCATTTATTGCAGATTAAGTAATTTATTAATAATCTTTAAAACTAAAATTGTATTTTAGATAATTTTATTTCAATTTAATAAAACATTTTCTTTTCACATTTTGATTATAGAATTGAATTGATATTTTAAGATTCTTATCATATTATTTTTTTTCTGATATATATTGTTTCCATTTCATCCAAAAATTAATAACAGTCCTAAGTTTTCTAACATCATTGAGTTAATTTAATAAGGCTTTGTTTTAGATATAAAATTTCCATCCCTTAAAAGATTCCTTCAATTATTTAGTTTATTTTCTAACAAGAATGCTATTCAACTTTTTAGAATACTTAGCAGCTTTAGAGAAAGCATCTAAAAAATTAAATTTCAACCTAGCATCTCTCCACTTGATTGCCATATCCATATCAACTTCGTGTTCATATATTTAATTTAAGAGTTCTAATTAATCATTAGTAGTTCCTTATTCTAATTGTCTAAGTTCCGCTATTTGTTATACTAAATAATATTTTTTATTTATAATTACTTCTTGAATTAATTTTATTTTAATTTGAAATAATCTCTCCATAACATTTCTCCTTTTGTTCATATTTTTCATTATAGAGATTTAATTCATCTAATTATTCTGCTTATGATTATACTCTATCTTCCAACTACACAATTAATTGATTCTACTATTTAACCTATTGAATAAGAGTGGCTATTAGTTTTTCTCTATCCTCTCTGTTAAGACTTCTCATTGGAGGAACTTAGATTAAATCAGTTGATGATCTACCAAATTATGCTGTACTTTTAAATTATACTGATCCTTTAGAGGCAGATTCTTAAATTCTTACTTTCTTATCACTTCCTCTATTTGATGCAATATATAATTAGTTTGATGATGGAGATTTCAATATTTAATTATCATTTTTTATTACACTTGACTCTCTTGATAAATATTTATAGGCTGCAGTCATATTTGTATTATAAGCTTAAGGAAATATGGTTAGTTGACTGTTGCTTTTTTGATCGTTTAATTTCATTTTTAATTTATTTTATTTTTTAGTTATTAATGAATCCTGAAACAGACTAATTGAATTATGAATCAGATACTCCATAGCTTCCTTATAATTATGATGTAGATGCTCGATTTTATTTGCCTATATCAAATTAAATTTACTAGAAATGCTTTAATCAATATACTTATCATCCACCAACCTTTTTACTTATGCCATCATAACCAATTTATTAACCATGTCCTTAAGTTAAGAAGACTAAGAAAAAGTAAGTTAATAATAAAGAAGTTCAAATACTTAAAGCAAAAATTATGGAATTAGAAATGAGATAACCTGAAGTTAAAATAGTTAAAGAACTTGTCACTGATACTGAATAAGTTTATATATATATATATCATAATTATATTATAGATTACTAAATTAGAAAAAGAATTACGAATGGTTAAAATATAATTAGAACATGAACATCAAAATAATGCATAAAAAGATAGAACCATTTCTGATCTCAGAGCATAAATCTAAAAAAATGATTTATCTAGAAGTTCTAGTTTAGTATCACTATAAACAACACTTGTTGAAAGAGAAGTATCAATTATATATAATTTATATTCTTTTTAAAGAGATAAATTACTAAATAAGATGGAATCATTTCTTAATTATAAGCAGATATCAATCTTCTAAGAGGAGAATTAGAAGATGCACATCATCGCATTGAAGAATTATAGATAACTCATGAAGAAGTTACTGTTGAAAAAATGACCTATCTTTCTAAAGTATTCATTGAACTATTTATTATTATTAAATAGGAAGTAGAAACATGAAAACTAAAATTCATTATTCTTAATAGAGAATATCATGAAACCTAAGAAAAACTTATGTTAGCAGAAGCTGAATTAGAATCAATCAAAAAAGGAGAAGTTAAAGAAGTTAAAGTAATTCTATTAATCTTATCTAGTAAATTGTTGTTGAAAAAAAAGATAATATTGGAAGAACTGTTAATTATAAATAATCACAATTAGTTTAAGTTAGAAAAAGTGGATTCTTAAATACATTATAATGAATGATAAACACTTAATATAAATATAATATAAATTTAATTAAAATAAAATTTATTGCAAATGTTATAGAATTTGTAATAAAACAAGAATAATATTGTCATTGATGCTCCTATTCTAAATTTTCCAAATAGAAAATTTGAATCAATAAATAAAATTGGATAAGGATCACAAGGATCTGTATATTTAGCCAAATCAATAAATTGGGGAATTAATGATTAAAATTAATATGCATTAAAATGCTAAGGAAATTCTAAAGATAATGAAATTCAATTTATTGATAACCTTATATAATATCAGAATCAATATGAAAATTCATAATAAAATTATTAACCATCTGGATTAATTAGAATTTATGGAAGATATAAATGGAACAATTAGGATGTTTTCATAATGGAAAAAGGAGAATAAGATCTATTTGCATTCATTAATGAATAATAATAATTAACATTTCAATAGAAAGTTGAGATTTTAATTTAGGTATTATTAAATTATTAATATATATTAGATATCTTAATCTATATAATTTTTACATTAATAATAATTAATACATAGAGATATTAAACCTGAAAATTATATTAAAATAGGTAATTAATTTAAACTTATTGATTTTGGATTAATAAGAGGGGATTAAAGAATATAGATGACTAGAAACATTGGAACATGTCTTTTTTAAGCGCCTGAATTAGTTGAAGGAAGACAAGATTATTCAAAATCAGTTGATATTTGGGCACTTGGTTGTTTATTTTATGAACTTTTGACAAAATAACCATTTTTAAAAGGTATTTAGTTTCTTTTATCTTAGCATAAACTGCATTAGAGGTTGAAAATATAATTAAAAATATTAAAAATAATGATCAATATATTAAAAATAGATTAAATTATTTAATTAATTAATTAGATGATAAAAAAGAGGAAATATAAAACTTATTAAGTAAAATGTTAAATCCAAATGATTAATAAAGAATCTAAATTAATTAAGTAATTGAGGCATTAAAAAATATGGTTTAAAATATCCCTATTAATCAAAATTTAGTTTAATAAAATAGATAATTAAATTTACCTTTATAAAAAGATATCAATATTCAAAATGGTGAATAGTTTTAATAGGGTATTATTAATAATAATTAATAATTTTAATAAGTGATCAATCAAAATTAAAATGCTAAATAGTCTTTATAAATTAACAATAATTAATAAATTTAATAAGTGATCAATCAAAATTAAAATGCTAAATAGCCTTTATAAATTAACAATAATTAATAAATTTAATAAGTGATCAATCAAAATTAAAATGCTAAATAGTCTTTATAAATTAACAATAATTAATAAATTTAATAAGTGATCAATCAAAATTAAAATGCTAAATAGTCTTTATAAATTAACAATAATTAATAAATTTAATAAGTGATCAATCAAAATTAAAATGCTAAATAGCCTTTATAAATTAACAATAATTAATAAATTTAATAAGTGATCAATCAAAATTAAAATGCTAAATAGTCTTTATAAATTAACAATAATTAATAAATTTAATAAGTGATCAATCAAAATTAAAATGCTAAATAGTCTTTATAAATTAACAATAATTAATAAATTTAATAAGTGATCAATCAAAATTAAAATGCTAAATAGCCTTTATAAATTAACAATAATTAATAAATTTAACAAGTTATTAATTAAAATTAAAATTCTCTATAGTTTTAATAAATTAACATTTATTAATAAATTTAATAAGTTATTAATTAAAATTTTTAAGAGCTTTTATAAGTTATCAATAATTAAATGAATAAATAATAAGAGGAAATCAAATAGATCGGATTAAATATAAATGGCTAATTTAATTAAAATCAATTAAAGATAATTATTTAAGAATAATTTAACTAACAGTAAATTTAGAATTAATTTCCTTTATAAGATTTAATTAAAGAAATTTGTCAATAAATGTAAGGACAATTTGCTGAATTAAAGTAATAAACTCTAAATTAGATTTTGAATTAATAATAATAATATAATGAAAAAAACCAAAATTAATTTTAATAAATTAATCTATAATCTGCCTAAACTTATAGGTAAGAATAAGAAATCGAAAAATTGATGATTTAAATTAAAGAATCATAAGGCATTATTATATCTCAAAATACAAATTTGTTTTAAACTTAATTAAAAGAGAGAGAACAAAATTTATAAGATTAAATGAAGAAAATTAAAGAATTAGAAATCATAATTTAAAATTCAGATCAAAAACTCAAAGATGAATTTAATAAAAATAATAAGCTTGAGGAAAAAGTTAAACAATTAGAATTATAAAATCAATATGAATAATCCATTCTTAAAGATTAAATAAAAAGCCATGATCAAATTATAATAGAATAAAAAAATCGGATAAAAGAATTAGAAACTATTATTACAAATTAAAATTAAAATTAAAAAATTACAGAAGTAAGTTGCAGTAATCAAAATTTACTTAAGTTTAAATAAGACTTAGAAAATAAAGTGAAAGATTGTGAAAAATAAATCCAAGACTATTAGAAAAAAAATTAAGACTAACCAGATTAATTAAAAATAATTTAATCTTAGATTTAAGACGTAAAAAATCAATTGTAATAAAGTTAAAATGGATAAAATTTATTAATATAAGAACTTGAAGGAAAAATTTAAGAACTTTTAAAATAACAAATTTAAAAAGATTAAAAAAACACCGGATTAGAAAATTTATAATTTTAATAATAGCCGAGAATTTAAATAGAGAATATAGAAAAGTTATTCGCTATAATTAAATCTTTAGAAGAAGCATAAAATTAATTAGCTTTACAGATTATCTAATAACTTAACTAAAATAATTAAAAATTACAATAATTTGAGAAATTAATTGAAAATATAAATAAGAATAATGGATAGAAATTGAAAAATTAATAATTTAATTATAAAGATCAAAAGGAAAATTTTTAAAAAGTCAATTCATAGTAAAATTAGCAAATTAAGGATTTATTAATTAATAATTTAGGTCTAAATAAGCAATAAAACTCATAAATTAAAGTAAAAAAACATAATTAGACACTTTAAAAAACTCCAGAGTATAATGAAAAAATATAAGATATAATAAATTAATTATTAAAGGATCAAAATACATAAGGAAAAAAAAAAAAATAAGAGTTCTAACCAAATTAATTTTAAAATAATAAGAAATGAATTGAAAATCGCAAGCAATCAGAAATTGTACAAGAATTTTTGAAGTTATTTATAAATGTTAATCAAATCATAATAGTAGTTACTTTTCTTTTTTTAAATGAAAAATTTGTATCATATTTGATAAACATACATGTTAATGACTAGATATCAAAATTTTTTCTCTAATTATTTTGAGACTCTTTAAGTTCTGGTGCTTGAAATTTCAAAAAGCTAAATTATATTGATTTTATTTAACAATATTTTTTATTTTGATTATAGATTCAGAGTTAAAAGTATCAAAAAGTTAATTTAACAAATAATAGATCAATTTAGTGATTATTTCTATTGGCATCGAATGAACATATAAGCTATTTTGCAAATCATTATATTTTAATATTTTAAAAAATCAATTTGATTTGTTTATCAAATTTTAATATGTTTGAATTTTTCATTTATTTTTACATTATTGAATTTGTAACTCATATAGCCTAAAAGAATGTAAAAAATGTTAAAATTTTAAGTTCATCAAGCATAAATTTGTATTTAATCATATGATATCAAAATAATATAAAAAAAGGTAAATTAAAAAAATAAATAAAGAGATAGAAAATTTTAAAAAATCTAATTTAGATTATAAGATTATTAAAAACTGGGCTAATTACAGATTAAAAATTTAAATAAATTAAAAATTTGTTTATTAAATTTAATTTATTCCTAAATAAGGATTCTATTCTAATTCACTTTTTGTTGAAATTTTTTATAGGAGATGAATGCCTCATTTCAACTTTTCTGAATGTACATTTAATCGCATCATCATTTTGATTTTATTTTAACTCTTAATTATTGCTTAAGTTTGTTTTTGTTCTTTTTATAATGGCTTTTATTAAGTTTATTTTTTTAATTTAATTTAATAATAAATTCCTATTCTTTGGAGTTATTTTCTATTCCTTTTAAAAATTCATTCTGAAGATTATATTGATTCTGATTAATTTCTTTTTTTTAATAGATAATATTTTCACTGTTCATTTTTAATTTCGAATTTAATCTTAAAATTAAGGATTATTTTATAATAGTTAAGTTAAACAAGTTATTGATTAATTTTATTCTTTCTATTTGAATATTATCAAAATCTTAAAGTTATCCTACTAAAGATAACATATGTAGCTATATAAAATTTGGTTACTCATTCAAATTTCCAAAAGTTTGAGTTTTTCAAGGAATACGAATTTTTGATTCAAATATTGGAGTTTAATTTTAGATATTACTAAATACTTAAAATTAATTGATGATTTTATTGATATTAAATAAATTATGTGTTGATAAAACATTTTCTNCATATTTGATAAACATACATGTTAATGACTAGATATCAAAATTTTTTCTCTAATTATTTTGAGACTCTTTAAGTTCTGGTGCTTGAAATTTCAAAAAGCTAAATTATATTGATTTTATTTAACAATATTTTTTATTTTGATTATAGATTCAGAGTTAAAAGTATCAAAAAGTTAATTTAACAAATAATAGATCAATTTAGTGATTATTTCTATTGGCATCGAATGAACATATAAGCTATTTTGCAAATCATTATATTTTAATATTTTAAAAAATCAATTTGATTTGTTTATCAAATTTTAATATGTTTGAATTTTTCATTTATTTTTACATTATTGAATTTGTAACTCATATAGCCTAAAAGAATGTAAAAAATGTTAAAATTTTAAGTTCATCAAGCATAAATTTGTATTTAATCATATGATATCAAAATAATATAAAAAAAGGTAAATTAAAAAAATAAATAAAGAGATAGAAAATTTTAAAAAATCTAATTTAGATTATAAGATTATTAAAAACTGGGCTAATTACAGATTAAAAATTTAAATAAATTAAAAATTTGTTTATTAAATTTAATTTATTCCTAAATAAGGATTCTATTCTAATTCACTTTTTGTTGAAATTTTTTATAGGAGATGAATGCCTCATTTCAACTTTTCTGAATGTACATTTAATCGCATCATCATTTTGATTTTATTTTAACTCTTAATTATTGCTTAAGTTTGTTTTTGTTCTTTTTATAATGGCTTTTATTAAGTTTATTTTTTTAATTTAATTTAATAATAAATTCCTATTCTTTGGAGTTATTTTCTATTCCTTTTAAAAATTCATTCTGAAGATTATATTGATTCTGATTAATTTCTTTTTTTTAATAGATAATATTTTCACTGTTCATTTTTAATTTCGAATTTAATCTTAAAATTAAGGATTATTTTATAATAGTTAAGTTAAACAAGTTATTGATTAATTTTATTCTTTCTATTTGAATATTATCAAAATCTTAAAGTTATCCTACTAAAGATAACATATGTAGCTATATAAAATTTGGTTACTCATTCAAATTTCCAAAAGTTTGAGTTTTTCAAGGAATACGAATTTTTGATTCAAATATTGGAGTTTAATTTTAGATATTACTAAATACTTAAAATTAATTGATGATTTTATTGATATTAAATAAATTATGTGTTGATAAAACATTTTCTATTTTAATTCTACCTGCAGAATTATATATAAGCATTTTTTTGATAAGTTCATATAATATATCATCTATTTTCAACACACTTAATCTTTAATTTAAAAAAAGTGATTTATTTAAAACTTAATACCATTTATTGACTTAATTTGAGTTCACATAAAATTAATACCATTAATAAAGGTTTCCCTCAAAGAATTTCATAAAATACACAAATATCAACAGAAAAATCATAATCAATTTTAACATCTATAATTTGATGCCTAAAGGAGAGGTGTTCTTATTTTAAATGTTTTGAAAACTATTGAAGTCTATTTTATTAATCCAAAATCAATAAGTTTAAATTAATTACCTATTTTAATAAAATTTTCAGGTTTAATATCTCTATTTATAAATTATTATTAATGTAAAAATTATATAGATTAAGATATCTAATATATATTTATAATTTAATAATACCTAAATTAAAATCTCAACTTTCTATTGAAATGTTAATTATTATTATTCATGAATTTTTTTAAATCTATTTCTCCTTTTTCCATTATTAGAATATCATAGATATTTTATTTAAATCTTTCATATATTCTAATTAATCCAGATGGGTTATATTTTTATTAATCTATATTAAATTGATTTTTATATTGATTCTGATACTTTATACGTTCATCAATAAATTTCAATTTCATTATCTTGAGCCTTTTTTTTTAGCATTTTAAAGCATATTATATTTAATCATTAATTTTCAAATTTATTGATTTGTCAAAATATAATGATCTTTGTCCTACTTTTCTTAGTAGTTCTAATTTTCTAATTATGAAAGTTTGGAAATAGGTATAAAAATTTAATTATTGTTGTTGTTGGCTAATTCTATTATATCTTCAATAAATCCTATTATTGTTATATTTTTATAACTTATTATTATTCATTATATTTTAAAGGGAAATCGATAAATAGGTATATTTTTTGATAGTTTGCTTTTTTTACACAAAAAGCCATATCGAAAAATTGAAAACTCATTATTTTTGAAACTATTTGGGTGACTATAACTACATTATTATCTATATTTGAATCAATATTAATTTAAAATGATCCTGTTATTATTCATCCCTTTACTATAGAATTCTCTCCCAAATATTCTTTCCACCATATAAATTTCAAGTATTTACTTATTACTTAAATTTTTATTGTATTCTTGTTATTTGTTATATTTGTTGATTGATAAACCTCTCATAGATATTTTAATGATTAAGCTATAATATTTTAAATTAATTAAGGATATTTTTATTTATAAGGTAAACTATAATTGTTGAAAACTTTTATTGAAACTTCAAATCAAATATTTAAGATCATTTATTAAGACACAATTTATAAAGTTTACTAACTGATTATTAAAATTATAATTTTTTCTAAGTTTTTTATTTTTTAAATTGAAATGCTTGAATATTTTTTTAAAATAATATCTCTATTTTTTTTTTTAATCCTCTTCAATCAACTTTTCAAACTATGATTTTAATTCAAAAACCCAATTAATTTATTTTATTTCTATAAATCTAAATTTTAAATCATCTTTGGTAAAGTAAGAGTCAGTTATAAATCCTATTTTTACAAAGTTCAATGAACACGTTACGTTTATTTCTCCCAAAGTTTATTATCAATTCATTTTTAAATCTTCAATATACTTCATTAAAGTGTATTCTTTCTTAAATTAAAAAAAAAATATTCATTCATAGTTTTTTTGTCTAAATTTATTGAAATTTAAATATATACAATTGATTTTAAGAACAATTATGAAAGTATGTTCTTATGTTATTTATTAATCTTAAAATTAAAGAATTATCTATCTTAATTATTTTTGTTGATTTAAGAATTATTATTTTAATCATTTTGATTACTATTAATTTTCATTCATAAACTAAATTTTATTTAATAAGTTTAAATGAAAATTTGTTTCATTTAAATTTTCTTAATTACAGAATTTTTCTTATAATTATTTGAATAAAAAATAAATAAATTTTAAATTATTTTCAAATCCTTTTTCTACTTTTTTTTAGAGGTATTTTATCTTTCTCTCTCTCTTTTGAAATTTAATTTAATTTATTTCATTTTAGAAAGAGTCAATTTTTTTTTGAAGAATTTCATAATAGCCTTCTAAAAAACTTTTAAATTATTGATTTTCCATAAGTATTTTTTATTTCTGTCTCACTTAAATTGTTCTATTTAAAATCAAGTGTTACATTTATTCAAAATATTATGTATTCTAAGGTGGGATATTTTTTTGGCCTTTTTTTTTAAAATTATAGGAAGATCAGGACTTTTATTGTCATTTAGTAGAATTTTAACTTATTCAATGATTATTGTTTGCACGAAGGTCGATTATATGGATTCTTGTATATTTATTTATAATTATAATTAATGAAGCAATAGTACTTTTCTTTAGGTAATTTTAAAATTATACACCTTATCTATCAAAGGTCTTTAATTGTCATTAAAATTCAAAATTTTAATATAAATTATATAATATCAATTGAAAGTTATGTTAATTAATTTTTTATTAACAAAAACTGAATCAGTTTTTTGTTTATCATTTAATTGATTATTTAAAATTAAAGTGATTCTAATATTATATGTATATTATTGTACCATCAAAAAATAATTTATATGATAATATTTCATAAAAAAAATATCATATTTTTCTGTCACATTAATATTACCCTCTATAAGTTCAGATGCTTTAAATATTAAAATACCTTATTATACTGTTATTAAATCAAAAAAATTTATTGATCTTCAAACCATGTGAAAGTCAATAAATTTAAAATAATCTCCAATTTTTATGTAAATTATTTAAGAATTTAGAAATATTATTCTGAAATTTACAAATTCAATCACAAAGACAAATATAGAGTGATTTTCAAAATAGATTTTGTTGATTATTTTTCTATTATTTGAAGTTAAATGATCATCATATGTTTTTTATGCATATTAAATTAATAATCAATTAATACAACACAAATATGAGAAAAAGAAAATTTATTAAAAAAAGAATTTAATTTATATAATTTAGTTTAGATTTTTTATTTTCAAAGAAGTTTAGATTTTAATGAATAATAAGAATAATTAAAATTATAA
This sequence comes from Paramecium sonneborni, assembly GCA_905182985.1. Lineage (NCBI taxonomy): Eukaryota > Ciliophora > Oligohymenophorea > Peniculida > Parameciidae > Paramecium > Paramecium sonneborni. The sequence continues at coordinate 120,153 of CAJJDN010000063.1, forward strand.
AAGAATTGAAAAGTATGAAAAATGATCTTAATTCTACAAATAAAAAATTCTTAAAAATCTAATTTAGTTTATAAGATTTTAAAAATTGAACTAAAATGAAATGAAGGAGAATTTTGTTAATAAAAAGGCTAATTAAAAATAGAAATTGAAGATTCAAGTTAAATGATATTAAATATTATTAAGAACTAGGCTAATTACAGATTAAAATCATTAGAATAAATTAAAAATTTGTTTATTAAATATAATTTATTCATAAATAATGATTTTATTCTGATTCACTTTTTGTTGATATTTTTTATAGGAGATGAATGCCTTATTTATTTATTCGATTCATCTTGTTTTTAGGAATTTTAAATAACATCATCCTTTTGATTTTATTTGAACTCTTATTTGTTTTACTATTAGGTTTAAATTGCGGAATAGAATTTTTCAATAATCTAATTTAATTAACTAAAATTAATTTTGGGTTTATCAAAAAAGTATGTTCTTACCTCATTATGCTCTTATTCACCTTTTTTAGTTAGTGATACTATTTTTTACATTATATTCAGAAGTTGATCTTTGAGTTTTTGCTATTGCTCGTTTATTTACTTTTAAGTTTGTTTTGAGTCTTTTTATAATGGCTTTTTTTAAGTTTATTATTTTTAATTTGATTTAATATTAGATTCCTATTCTTAAGGAATTAATTATTCTATTATAGCTTTCATTTCTTCTAGAAGTTATACTTTTTAATTTATTTATTAGTCTTTAACATTAATATTATTTCTTGTTTTTTCTAAAGATTCTGTTTGATTTTCTTAAATTAATTAATCTTAAAAATTAAAATCATTTTTAATATTTAAATCTTAATCTTCTTATTTATAATTTTTATCGTTTTATTCTTTTAATTTAATTTATAATTATTCTATCTAATTCTAATATTCTTTAATTTATGTGGAATTTTTTTTTTTTTTTTTTAATTTATTTGATTCAAATTCTCTTAATTTACTTTCTTGTTCTTTTATAATATTCTGATACTATTCTAATTACATATTTTATTAATTTTTTATTTATTATAAAGCATCATTTTAATTTAAGACTTCTTAAATTTTTCTTTCAAGTTCTTTTATTTATTTCTATTCATTTTAACTTAATTGTAGTTGATTTTATAAGTCTTAATTCTGGGATTCAAATATTTTAATTTAACTTGATTAATCTTAAATTTTTTTCTATAACTCTTAGATTATTTCTTTTTCTTAATTTTAGAAGTCTTATTGTAAATTAAGATATTTCTAATTGTCGGAATTTACTTCTGTTATTTTTTTATTTTAATTTGCAATAATAGTTTCAAATTCGTTTATTTTATTATCACGACTTATTATTTACTCTTAAAGAATGTTTTTTTCCTATTATATTTAAAATTCTAATTGTTTAACTTTTTCTTCAAGCTTATTATTTTTATTTAATTCTTCACTTTTATTCTACTCAAACATTTACAGATTTTGATCATAAATTTCAATTTTAGTTTCTAATTCTTTAATTCTCTTAATTTTATCTTAAATATCTTGTTCTTTGTTTTATATTTATATTTAAAATAAATTCATTTACTATTTTTGAGATTAATTAATGTCCTATGGTTATTAAATTTATTTAATGATTTATAATGTTTCTTATTGTTATTTTTTAGTTTAAGCAGTTTATTGATTAATTTATTGAAGTTAATTTATAATTTATTCATTTTGTTATTACTATTTATTCTAAATCAAATTTAAAGTTTAACTATTTGATTCAACAAATTATTCTTTGATAAATTTAGAAAAATCTATAATTTAATCTTGGAAAGTCATTTTATTTTAAATTAATACTTAAATTTTGTTAATTTATTCTTAAATAATTTACTTTAATTGATTTTCACTTATTTTATTTTAATTAAATTAATCATTTATATTTTGCCTCATCTATTTAATTTCATCTTATAATTAATTTATTTGATTATTAACAGTTTATTGTTAAAATTATTAATTATTGTTAATTTATTAAAACTATAGAGAATTTTAATTTTAATTAATAACTTATTAAATTTATTAATTATTGTTAATTTATAAAGACTATTTAGCATTTTAATTTTGATTGATCACTTATTAAATTTATTAATTATTGTTAATTTATAAAGACTATTTAGCATTTTAATTTTGATTGATCACTTATTAAATTTATTAATTATTGTTAATTTATAAAGACTATTTAGCATTTTAATTTTGATTGATCACTTATTAAATTTATTAATTATTGTTAATTTATAAAGACTATTTAGCATTTTAATTTTGATTGATCACTTATTAAATTTATTAATTATTGTTAATTTATAAAGACTATTTAGCATTTTAATTTTGATTGATCACTTATTAAATTTATTAATTATTGTTAATTTATAAAGACTATTTAGCATTTTAATTTTGATTGATCACTTATTAAATTTATTAATTATTGTTAATTTATAAAGACTATTTAGCATTTTAATTTTGATTGATCACTTATTAAATTTATTAATTATTGTTAATTTATAAAGACTATTTAGCATTTTAATTTTGATTGATCACTTATTAAATTTATTAATTATTGTTAATTTATAAAGACTATTTAGCATTTTAATTTTGATTGATCACTTATTAAATTTATTAATTATTGTTAATTTATAAAGACTATTTAGCATTTTAATTTTGATTGATCACTTATTAAATTTATTAATTATTGTTAATTTATAAAGACTATTTAGCATTTTAATTTTGATTGATCACTTATTAAATTTATTAATTATTGTTAATTTATAAAGACTATTTAGCATTTTAATTTTGATTGATCACTTATTAAATTTATTAATTATTGTTAATTTATAAAGACTATTTAGCATTTTAATTTTGATTGATCACTTATTAAATTTATTAATTATTGTTAATTTATAAAGACTATTTAGCATTTTAATTTTGATTGATCACTTATTAAATTTATTAATTATTGTTAATTTATAAAGACTATTTAGCATTTTAATTTTGATTGATCACTTATTAAATTTATTAATTATTGTTAATTTATAAAGACTATTTAGCATTTTAATTTTGATTGATCACTTATTAAATTTATTAATTATTGTTAATTTATAAAGACTATTTAGCATTTTAATTTTGATTGATCACTTATTAAATTTATTAATTATTGTTAATTTATAAAGACTATTTAGCATTTTAATTTTGATTGATCACTTATTAAATTTATTAATTATTGTTAATTTATAAAGACTATTTAGCATTTTAATTTTGATTGATCACTTATTAAATTTATTAATTATTGTTAATTTATAAAGACTATTTAGCATTTTAATTTTGATTGATCACTTATTAAATTTATTAATTATTGTTAATTTATAAAGACTATTTAGCATTTTAATTTTGATTGATCACTTATTAAATTTATTAATTATTGTTAATTTATAAAGACTATTTAGCATTTTAATTTTGATTGATCACTTATTAAATTTATTAATTATTATTAATAATACCCTATTAAAACTATTCACCATTTTGAATATTGATATCTTTTTATAAAGGTAAATTTAATTATCTATTTTATTAAACTAAATTTTGATTAATAGGGATATTTTAAACCATATTTTTTAATGCCTCAATTACTTAATTAATTTAGATTCTTTATTAATCATTTGGATTTAACATTTTACTTAATAAGTTTTATATTTCCTCTTTTTTATCATCTAATTAATTAATTAAATAATTTAATCTATCTTTAATATATTGATCATTATTTTTAATATTTTTAATTATATTTTCAACCTCTAATGCAGTTTATGCTAAGATAAAAGAAACTAAATACCTTGTAAAAATGGTTATTTTGTCAAAAGTTCATAAAATAAACAACCAAGTGCCCAAATATCAACTGATTTTGAATAATCTTGTCTTCCTTCAACTAATTCAGGCGCTTTAAAAAGACATGTTCCAATGTTTCTAGTCATCTATATTCTTTAATCCCCTCTTATTAATCCAAAATCAATAAGTTTAAATTAATTATCTATTTTAATATAATTTTCAGGTTTAATGTCTCTATGTATTAATTCTTATTAATGTAAAAATTATATAGATTAAGATATCTAATATATATTAATAATTTAATAATACCTAAATTAAAATCTCAACTTTCTTTTGAAATGTTAATTATTATTATTCATAAATGAATGCAAATAGATCTTATTCTCCTTTTTCCATTATGAAAACATCCTAATTGTTCCATTTATATCTTCCATAAATTCTAATTAATCCAGATGGTTTATAATTTTATTATGAATTTTCATATTGATTCTGATATTATATAAGGCTATCAATAAATTGAATTTCATTATCTTAAGTAATTCCTTAGCATTTTAATGCATATTATTTTTAATCATTAATTCCCCAATTTATTGATTTGGCTAAATATACAGATCCTTGTGCTCCTTATCCAATTTTATTTATTGATTCAAATTTTCTATTTGGAAAATTTAGAATAGGAGCATCAATGACAATATTATTCTTGTTTTGCTAATTCTATTACATATTTAATAAATGTTATTTATATTATATTTATATTAATTCATTATTATTCATTAAAATGTAAATAAAAAATTTACTTTTTCTAAGTTAAACTTATTTAGACTATTCATAATTAATGATTCCTCAAACTCTTCCTTTTGTTGATTGATTCTAATTGAGCAACATAAGTTTTTCTTAAGTTACCTAATTCTATCTATTAAAAATAAGTAATTTTATTTACAAGTTCAACTTGTTAGTTAATTATTAACAAAATAGAATACTTTAAAAAAGATTAATTCTTTTTGAACAGTCTTAAACTCTTCGATGTGCTGATGAGCATCAAACCATTCTCCAATTAAAAAGATTGATATTTTATTAACATTAAGAACATATACCATCATATTATATAATTTATCTCCATAAAAGGATATTATATAGTACTTCTCTTTCAACAGATGTTTTTTCATAATGATTCTCAATTAAATGGTCGAATTCCATTTTTAGCCATTATTAATTCCTTTTTTAATTTATTTTTTTTTTAAATCTTCATCTTAAAAAGTAACAATTTCTCTTTTTTTTCCTTACTTTAATCTTATTTTTATATAGTTTTTTCAAATTCTTTTTTACATAAATTTTTATAAATGTTATTATTATTTTACCTTTAATAATGCAATTATTAGATTTTCATCTAAAATATTCATATATTCTGATTATAAAAATAGAAAGATAATGTTAAGCACTTTCATTCTCAAAAATTTATTGATATATAATTAAAATTTATATAAACTGCTTCTCAGATTATTTTATATTTTTTGTCATTTAAGCCTAGATTATTTAGAATTATTGTCTCAATTACTCCTTCTCTTCCAGATTCAGGAAGCCCTATTTCTATACAAAATTGAAACAAATTTTCCAACACACAAGGATTCATAAGAATTGTGACACATTCAAAAAGTCAATTTCATTTGGAATCAAATATAGAATAATATGATAGAATGTGAATTTCATTTTTTAACTTAATGAATAATAATTAAATTTTCGTTATCTTAAATTTCATTCTCTTCAATTCATTATATTTTTCATTTTAAAATTAAATCATAAATTAAAAAGTATTAGTTGTAATTCTTGTATTGATTTGCAAATGTAGATTAAAACAGAAAAAAAGCTTAGTTAATTATAAGCATGATTATTGGTTTATTGACTTTTGTTATGATGGCAATTTCTATAAAGTAAAAAAAACTTAAAAATAGTAATCAGACAAGTTGGATGATTTTTTATTAAATTATTTTTATTATCTATTTATTTTAAAAAGAAAATAAATCAAGCAATGACTACCTTGATAATATATATAATTGATAAATCTGAGTTAGATTCAAATCCATTCAAATAATTTAATTTATATTTTTTTAATTAAAAAAATAGGTATATACAAAATATATTGAATATATGGTAAACATTGCAAAAAACGGTTAAGTAAATACATCAATTATATAATTAAAAATTAATAGTCTTTAAATTAAACTATCGAATACAAATATATCCAAATCAAAAACATAGATCTAACGAAAAAAAAGTAAGAAGCTTCTATAAGATGCTATTTAATTTTTTATTACATAATAAATCTAATTGATTAGCGATAACCAAGTGAAAATGAAATTTAATTTAATAAAAATTCTTCTTAATTCTTTTGTAAGAAATTTTATATTTGAATTAAAAAATTAAATTAATTTTATTAATCATTAATAAAATTCATAAAAGCAAGATAGCTATCACTTTTGAATTAATTTAATTTATTTCCTTTTTTGATATTAATAATCATAGCTATAGGATTGAAAAAAGATAATTTAAATATCAATTAACAGATCTATAGTGATTATTCTTATTAAGAACTTATCTATGTTTATATAGTATTCTATTTTTTAATTTAAATTATTAAATATCTAATCATAATTTTTTAAAATAATTTCAAATAAGATTAACCAAATAAATAATGACATATGAAATTTCAAATTCATATAAATTTGCACAATTAATCAGCAGCTTTTGATTCCTTAAATTAGTCATAAATATCTGTGAAATATTTTAAATATATTCTGCCTTATCTATTTATTTCTATAATTAAATATAAATAGGAATATAATATTAATCATTCACAAATTCTATAATAAAGGCTAAAATAAACAAATTTTCAAATAGATCTTATACATTACTTTTCTTGTATTTAAAAGTGTCAAATAAGCATATTTGATGAAAGAGTCAGAAATATTAAATTAAATAATAGGACAGAAAAGAATAACTAAAAAATCTATAAAGAAACAGAAAGCAAAATTTTGATTGATCTGATTTACAACTTAAATTAAAATACCTCTCTTTTTTTAATTTTTATTGAACATATATTAATGCATAGAATATAACAGATATCTTTTCTATTCTTTTTTTGTTTATATTATTTCTATTTAACTTAATTTATATTTCCATTATTATTCTCTTTATTTTATTATTAAACTTTTAATTAAGACTTTAATTAAATAAAAGGAAAATTTATATCATAAAAGTATTATCAAGTGTTTATACTTCTTTATTATTATTCATTGTTATTGAAATATAAAATGTATATATTTATTCTTATTTTTTACTCTAACTAATTAAATCGAGTTGACTGTCTTAGAATAAATGCTAATTTAAGAAAATTTCATAATCATCAATCAGTCAAGAGACTAAAAATTTATAATATCAGATATAAAAGATTGTATTATATAATATTATCCAAAGTTTGATATTCTTAATTATATTCAGATATTTAATATGTAAAAATTTTATTTATTAAACATTATAACCTCCTCTTTATGCAATAATAATACCTAAATTCAAATCTCTTAATTCTAATTCCATGATAATTAATGTGGTTAGTTATATATTTATTCAAATATATTGTATTAAAAATAGCTGAAATTTCTAGAAAAGAAATTTATCGAAATATATTCATACATAATTTGAATAAATAAGACATTTTTATCAATATTCTTATTTTTTTATTTTATTCTTTAATAAAGTTTTGTGGTTTTTTTCCAAAATTATAATTTTTAGCCGTAATCATTGATCTTTTAAGCATTTTCCTTAATTTAAATGTCCATCAATCAGATATAAGATTTAGATAGAATATCTTAATTTTATATTTCTATCTAATTTATTCTAACTTAATCTTTTATTTTTATGATATTTCAAATATTTATGTATTTACATCTTCTTAAAAGGATTCTTTTGAATGTTATTCTAATCTAGTTCTGTTTCTAATATAAGTTTTCTTTTTAAATGTGAAAAATAAATTAAGATTTCTTTATTCAATAATATCATCTGGATGAATCAAAATAAATATTTCACATTTTAAATTTTAGCTAATGGATATATCATCAATGAATAAGAATAAAGAGAAATATCTTTAATATTTATTATGTTAATAAGGATGCTTTTAATTCTATGCAATATCAGTATTATATTTAAAATTTAATATTAATATGTTAGAAATATTTGTTTTTTAAGGACCTAAAGGTATTTGATTAATTCAGCTTTGAAATAATTATAAACATAATTGTTTAATAGCTTAAATTTAAAACAATGTTTTAAGATGTAAACATGATCTTTTACCTATGGTTCTTTTCCAAATATTCTTTCCATATACCTACTACTTAATTGTTCATTATATTTTATAAGTCAAATTTGTTAATTAAATAAATCACAATGATATTTTACTACTAAAATCTAATACAGTTTTAATCGTTTATTAATTCTACATACTATATAAATCTTAGCCACAAAATTTTATTAATTATTCAGTATTGAATCACCTCTCAATAATAATATAAATTTACCGTATACATAATAAAGTTTTGAAATTTTGCTAATCTTTTATTTATTGAATTGAGCCAATTCAAGTTAAAAATGATTTCTGTTATAGAATTTTTAAATTTATCATTTTCTTAAATATTGCATGGATTAATCCCTTTTTAAAAACTATTAGTTATATTTATTTGAAATTTATAATTTGTGTTCTTCATTTTATTTTCTAAGTTTAAGCTATTAGTTATTTTATTAAACAGTTATTCATTAACAAATCAATTTCTGTAACTATCAAATAGAATAAGTGAAAGTGTTTTTGAAAAATTATCTATATTAATAATAATGTAAAAAAAAATAATTTACTTTATGTAACAATACATAAACAAAATAAAGATTGTTTTTAATTTAATTAAACTAGAAAATAGGAATTTATTTTTGAATTGTTAAATAATAATAATTTGCAGATATAGATCAGACATTTCATATAATGTAAATAAGAATAATTACTAAATAAGTCTATTAATTATTAAATTATTTTTCTAACCGAATTGCTCTGATTATTTATACCAAAATAAAAATATTGCTGAATTACTTTTTAAGTTATAGTCCTTATTCTTTTATAAAAATTCATTAATACTTAAGAAATTTATAAATCTCAAAGAGCTTTTTGTTTGACTTTTAACCCATTTCATTATTATTTTTAATCTATTAAAAATACACTTAAATCCCATTTTGATTAAATTATTTAGAAGAACTTATCTTTAAGTTCAATTAATTTAAACAAATTTAAGTATCATTTTATTGATGTTGATTTTACTTAAATTTTGATAATAATAATAATGTTAAAATAAAAATTATTCATCATATTATTTCTTTTGACTCCTTTCAATAATAAAAAAATCTGCTTAAATTTCTGTTTATTAAATTTAATTATATTATTTATTAATTAATTTATAAAATTTAATAGAATTAGGAATGCAATATAACTAAATGATCAATTCTGTTGTAGAAGCTCCAACAAGAGAATATCCAAAAAGATAATTTGTATTAACAAAGCTTCTTGGAGTTGGAGGTGAAGGAGCAGTATATTTAGCTACTGCTGATAATTGGGGTAATAATCCTAAACAAGTTGCTCTTAAATTTCAAAAGAATATGAAAGATAATGAGAAATACTTTATATAAAATTTAATACAATATTAAAACATTTATGAGAATGGAAATAATCAACAATACATTCCCAGTAACATAATTCGAATATATGATTATTTTGAATGGGAATCTTACAATTGCATTATTATGGAAGTAGGCTCAGAAAGTTTATATGATTACATAGCTAAAAATAACAATTAATCCATAGATGACAAAATAAAAATATGTTTTTAAGTAATAATTTTATTTTTAA
>CAJJDN010000063.1:131229-142017 GCA_905182985.1 Paramecium sonneborni
AAGCACCAGAACTTATAGAATCATAGAATAATTATACAGAAAAAGTTGATATCTGGGCATTAGCATGTGTGTTTTATGAAGTATTATCTTCTAATTCATTACTATCTTCTAATTCATTACTATCTTCTAATTCATTATTTAATGGTATACTAAATTTATATTTTTAGGATCAAGTTACAATGAAATAATAAATTAAATAAAAAGACACAAAACTAATCAAGCTTTTATAAATGCAAAAATAAATTAATTATAAACTCCAGAAGAGATTAAATAATTGATAATATCGATGTTGAATTATGATGCCTCTAAAAGGCCTTCGATAGAAGATGTTTATAATGAGTTTTTAAAATATAACTTAAGTAAAAAGCCCACTATTATCGGATTACCACCATAACTACCATAACCACCATAACCACCATAACCACTTTCTATCGAATATGAAAAATATACTGGAATTCCATAACAATTGTAAAATTTAACAATACAAACTGAATAATAAAAATTTGAAAATTAAGAATAACCATCAGTATAATAAAAAGATGTACTATATTTAGAATAATATCCTCTAATTAGCAATAAAGGGATTGGTGTTCCAACAAATTAAAAACAAGAGTCAGAAATAAAACATTCTCTGAATAAATTAACATAATAATTTGAAGAAAAAAATGATATCAAATAAAATAATTTAAGTGAAGATAAATTCTAATCTGTAATTGAATAAACTATGAATAAATATTAGAGTGTTTTTTCAAATTTAACACAGGATTTATTTAGTTAAGATGTAATTTTAATAAAGTAGATTGACGAATTAAAATCATAGAATTAAATACTAACTAATGAGAGGAAAACAAAAATTGATACTTTAAATAAAATGATGGAAGATTTAAAACAATAGAATGAGATTTAAACTAAGGCGAACATGTAATAGATTGATACTTTAAATAAATTGAATATAGATTTAAAATCATAGAATGAAATTTAAACTAATGAGAGCAAAAAGTAGATTGATTATTTAAAGTCAGAGATTTAATAGTTAAATAATTAATATAATGATAGTAAAAAATAGATTGATTCTTAATTAAAAGTTATTTAAGATTTATTATAAAAGAATTAAAAATAAAAAGATGAGAGCTAAAAAGAAATTGATACTAAAACAAAGTTGATTAAAGAATTAGAATAAAAGAATTTGAATTAAGTTAATGAGAGCAAAAAATAGATTGAGACTTTTAATAAAGTGATTGAAGATTTAAAACAATTGAACAAGAACCAAACTAATTTATTTATTAAACATTTAGAAAGATAAAATTTAAGTTAAATTAAGGAGACCAAGAACTAAGTTGACACTTTTCTGGGGTAGTCATAAAGTTAAGATTAAACTAATGAAAGCGAGAATTTGATTTAAACTTTCACAAATTTAATTAAAAATTTACAAAATTAACAATAAATATACTAAGTCAAGAAGTAGATTGATAATTTAAAGATAGCAATTGAAAAATTAGAAAATTAAAATTAAAATAATGAGAGCAAGAAGTAGATTGATAATTTAAACATATAAATTTAAAAATTAGAAAATTAAAATTAAGATTAATCTAAATAGAGATAAAATTATATCGATACTTTAAGTAAGGAGATTGAAAGTTTAACTAAATAGAATTAAGAATAAAATATTGAAAGAAAAAAATTGTTTAATAGTTTAAATGATTTTATTAAAGATTTACCAAAATTGAATGAAGATTTAAATGATAAGAACGAAATTTAGATTGATTCTTTACCTCAGTAAATTTAAGATGTATTATTATTTAATTAAAATTAAACTAACAAATGCAAGAACTTGATTTAAACTTTAACAAGGTGGATTGAATATTTAGAACGGTAGAATTTCTATTAATCTAAAAATAGATAGATATTAAATTAAATGATACAATATTTGTTAAATCAAACTAATGATCAATAAACATAGATTAATGATCAATAAATAAAGATTAATAAGTTTTACTTAACATTTCTGGATGCATTTTGAATTATATTTATAAAAAAGTTAAATAAAATATTAATTATTAATCAGATCAAATCTATAAAAATATATTTTATTTAATTAATCAAAAACATTATCTAAGATAATAGCTTAAGGAAATATTGAGTAGTTCATATATTGTAAGCTAAAATTTAAGTCAATTAATTTAACAAGTTATCATTCATGAAAATTGGGCAAATAGTTTTCGTCATTAATTTTCTTGTTGATAGAAGAAATATTTATTAGCTGTTGCTAATCCTTTACCAATTTAATTTTTTGATTAAAAAACATTTTCTCTGATTAGTATAATAGCAGAGAGATGTTGATTAAAAAAAATAAATGAATAAAATAATTCGTGTAGGAGAATCGAAGATTATTTTTAAAAAGTTTGAAATTATCCCATTTTAATGAAATCAAATAAACCAAAAAAATAATCTAAGAATAAATTTACTTCTTTTTACATATCAATCATCTTGATTTGTCTCATTATCATATTTTAATTTTATTATTATTTATCTAAATGATTGAAAACCATAATAATTAAAATAAGATATTCAAATCTTACCAGTAAGGATACTAGGTAATAGAAACAGATTATCTTCGATTTAACCTTACATTCTCTATATTAATAATACATAATTACACGAAACGAATAGTTTTACTTAATTATCTTTAACAATAATTTTTTCAAGCATGTGTCAGACTTAAACAATACTTTATAAAAAACCAAAAAGCCAACTTAAAAGCAAATAAGAGAACCATATAAAAATTCAAAGATGAATTAATTGTGATTATTATGTAAAAAATAATAAAAATAATGAAAAAGGGTGTTTAAGAGAAAAATTAAATAAAATAATATTTTTTGATGAATCAAAAATAATTACTTAACAAAAAAATAAATCAAAATATATCCATTTTTTATTCGTAAATTAGTTAATAAAGAAATTTGATATTAATTTTAAATAATTTTAATCTTTATTTTTAATTATGCTAATTATTAATATTATTTAAAAACATTCAACTTAAATCTTTAATTTATTTTATAATTTTAATTCTACTCCTTATTCAATTAAATTAACTTATATAATTTTTTTTTTAAGTAATCTAAATTAGATTTAGAAAATATTTTTTTCTTGTTTCATTAGTAATTTTATCATTCTTTCATTTATGTTGTTGAAAAATGAATGCAAGAAAATTAGTATTCATTTTTTTATGCAATAACTTACAATAATAATACAATTACAATTAAAATATAATATAATATATCAAAAATCATTTCTTTTTTTCCATTATTTACATTTTAAGAAATCTCCTTATAATTCGCTTAGTTATTTATAGCATCTTTAAGATTGAATTTTTTTTTATTCTCTCTTTTACTATTAATTTTGATCTCTATCTGTTCTTAGTAAAAAATATTATATTTCTCCCTGGTATGTTTGTATGTAAATCTACAACTATTTCTTATTAGGTTTTTCTAAGGATAAGAAAACAACATACTTTTAGAAAATTTGTTACTTAGATTTCTGATTAAACATCATACCAATATTATTGAAGGAGCATAAGAAAAGTCTATTTATTATGGGAAATTATTGATTATAAGCTATATGCCTTTAAAATAGTTAAAAAATATTCAGAAAAAGAAAGAAAGTTTATTTTTAAGAAATCATGAATGAACAGTAATAATTAACATATCTCAATCAAAATGATTAATAAAGAATCTAAATAAATTAAACAGTTCAAGAATTGGAGAATATAGAAAATCGATTCTTAAAATATTTAACTTGTTCAAAATTCAGCTTAAGAAAGTAAATAATAAAATTTACCTTTCTAAAAGGATATTAATAAGTATAATTAAAAATTAGATAAAATAAAATAATTAGAAGTAAGTTTAGTTAGTAATATTAAAATGAAAAAAATCAAATAAATTTAAATAAAAATTTCATATAAAAGTAAATTAAATCTTTTAATAAAATAATTACAAAAAATATGATTCACATTTAACTAAAAAAAACCCAAAGAGATGAAGTTAAAGATTTATAAGCTGAAAATTTGGGTCAAAGATAGATGTAGAATACTCTTGGTCTTTATCAAAGAGATCATAATAACCTCTAAAGCCCAAAAAAATTAACTGAAAACTTTAGTAAATAAATTAGAAATTGTAAAAGCATTCTTGAAATTACTTATTGATTTTAATCAAATAATTATGGTTTTTTCTTTTTGTTTTTTAAAGAAAAATACTTTATTTGAATGAAATTTTATTAATTATGATTGTATTTTTGACTTTTTTACTTAAATTAAATTTGCTGTTTTAATATATTGTCTAAAATAAAGTAAAAATTAAAATTTTCTTTTCCCAACTGATATAAAAGAAGAAATGCTTTTTTTAAATACAATATAATTCCTGAAATTGGCTAGATTAACATTTTTATAATTTTTCAATGTTTATCCCTTACAATTTTTATGAATTTTTATTCAAAATAGGAATTATGAATTATAAAAAAGCTTGTAAGTAGGTTGCTAGGCCAAGTTTTATTAATTATATCAATTTTTTGCAAAGAATTAAAAAACGGTCAATTTCTTTTCAAATCATAATTAAAAATATAACTAAAAATGATCTAGATGTTATAATTTAATAATGAATTATTAAAATTTGTATTAGATTCCAAAATTATAATTATTTTAGACATCTTTAGACATAAAAATGTATATATTATTATAATTTGATATTCAGAGTCTTAGGATCTTGTAAGCAAATCTTGATTCTTTTATTAATTAATAACAAGTAAATTTAGTTAAGAACATTAAATTAATTAACAAATATTAATTTTAACATTTTCTTAGTTATCATCATCTTTAATTTTTCCGATCCTATCCTCTAATTAATCCACAGATTAATTAAACTTTTAAGATTTATTAAAGTAGAAGAAGAATTAAAACTTGTTAAAACAACTCAAGAACCTTTGTTGGCAATATATGTTGAATTACCATTATTTAAAATTCAGAATTAGCTCAAGAATTTGTTAATTATATATCAATTGCTGATGTTTCATCATTAATCTTGTAAAACATATTTTATAAAGCAATCCATCAGTCTAAACTCAATAATTAAACTTTCATCTATATTAAATGTTTAAAGATGAAAAGTGAAAATAAATTCTTGACAATCATAACTTTCAGTAAACTATAAAAATACTAATTATAATTAATTTTATTCTAATAGGAATTATTAAAATAAAAATTATTATTCATTTGTAGGTTAGTTTTTTTTTTTTTTAAATGCTTCTAAGTTTTTTAAAAACTTTTAAATTATTAATTATTATTAATTTTCAATTTATTTTTTTTAAAATATGATTCATTTAATATGTCTTTTTTAAAATCAGGTTTTCTTTTTATTCAATAGCTAAAAATTATAAATTTTTAAGACTATTATTTTTCTGATAGCTCTTTTTTAATTTGCTTTTAAATTTCTTAATGACAAGTACCTCTGTTCTTAATTAGAGGATTTTATACAGATTTTAGTAAATCTTAATAATATTATATTCTTATTTTATTTAAATATTCTATTATTCATTTTGATTTTGTTTAGTTTCCTCTGATTATTGATACATGCATAGAAGTAAATAAATTATAGGAATTTAATATATTTATTTATAGTTACGACTTTTGAAGCAATATGATATTTAAGTAATTGATAAAGTCATTTATATACTTTATCTATAGAAAGCTGTTACTAGCCTTTATAATTGAACATTTATATCATCAATTATTTAATCTCAACTAATTATTTTATTAACGAATAGCGAATCAGTTTTAAGATATTTTAATTATTTAACTATTTCTTTTAGACTTGATTCTAAGAATTTACATTAAGTATACTATTCTATAATGGCCTAGTTGATAATATTTCATATATAATACATGCTAATACCAAAATATCAACTTTTATCTGTATAATAATTCTGAAACTTTAAGTTCTAGTGCTTAGAATGTGAAAGCGACAACTTTTACTCTTTTTAAGCTTACAGGTGCTGAGCTTCAAAAAAGCCAAAGTCGATTAATTGAAAATTATCTTACAATTTTATATAATTTTCTAACTTGAAATTTCAAAAGATTAACTTCTACAAGGAACATTAAGGGGAAGAATGGATAAAGACACTTTAAAATATAAATGATTGAGTAATGACGTTATCTAAATTTGAAAAATAATGCGCAGCCAATATTGCTAAATACATGAGATATATAAATATGTTGCAAAAAGATAAGAAATATAATTAAAAAAAAAGAAGAATTTTATGAAAAAAGCAAAAAAAACTAAATAGAGGAAGATAAAGACATCTGATTTTTATTAATTCATAAAAAATTAAAAAAAAAATTGGTTGAGTTATGTATATTTTTATTAAAATAATCACCTATAAAAATATTTAAATTCCAATTTATTTTATCTGAATGTGTCTCAACTAAGTCATATAATAAATTTGATTAAATTTTTCTTTTCTAAGCTTAATTTAAAGAATAATTATTTTAGAGATGAAATAAAAAAGGAATTAAAATAGTTTTTCATAAATAATTAGGGAATAATTAAGAATTAGAAAAAATAGATGAAATCAAATAAAAATTAAAAGATTAGACGAATTATATTTAAGCTTATACAAAATTAAGTTTTGGCAAAAAAACATTAGAAGCACTTAGTTAAAATACTCCTAAAGTTCGAAATAATATACATAGCAACAAACAAGTGAAAAAAATTTTTTTTTTTGTAAAAACTTAAAATCAATTTATATATTAGCTTGCAATAATCATAAATTAATATTTTTGTTGTAATAATAAATTCTGTTTAGTGATAATATTTAAATTAATATTTTTTTTATAAAAATTATCTTGTTGTTATAATTATAATATAGTCTAAAATTGAAAATCAACTCAATTTTCAAGATAACCTACCTAAAATTAATAAATTTTTAAAAAGATCTTGTTGATTATATTTATCGTATTAGAAAGGTGATCGCTCAGCCTATCTTTTTTCTGATGAAATTATTAGAAATGTTAAATTAATATAAACACAGAAAAAGAATAATTTATAAATTTATTTATAATAACTTTTAGATTTATATAATTCAAAATGCCTCCTTAAGTTTCACTTTTATATCTTTAATTTAAAATTTTAGTTCCACTATATATTATTAATTTTTTTGATCTTCCTGAATTAATTCTTGAATTATTTAATTTTGTTTAAAATTTTCAAGAATTTATTATTATTTTTCTTAATTTAAATTTTAAATCTCATTTTTTAAAATATCAATCTAATTATTATTCTAATTAATTAAATATAAATTCTATATTTTTAAATCTTCGATCAACTTCGTTAATGTATCAATCTATTTCTTGCTCTTGTTAGTTTAATCTTAATTCTCTTTTTATAAACTTTAAATCTCCTTAGTTTAATTATCAATCATAATCTATAAATTTTAATTCAACTACTATTATTTTTGAGAATCTTNTAAAAATATTTAAATTCCAATTTATTTTATCTGAATGTGTCTCAACTAAGTCATATAATAAATTTGATTAAATTTTTCTTTTCTAAGCTTAATTTAAAGAATAATTATTTTAGAGATGAAATAAAAAAGGAATTAAAATAGTTTTTCATAAATAATTAGGGAATAATTAAGAATTAGAAAAAATAGATGAAATCAAATAAAAATTAAAAGATTAGACGAATTATATTTAAGCTTATACAAAATTAAGTTTTGGCAAAAAAACATTAGAAGCACTTAGTTAAAATACTCCTAAAGTTCGAAATAATATACATAGCAACAAACAAGTGAAAAAAATTTTTTTTTTTGTAAAAACTTAAAATCAATTTATATATTAGCTTGCAATAATCATAAATTAATATTTTTGTTGTAATAATAAATTCTGTTTAGTGATAATATTTAAATTAATATTTTTTTTATAAAAATTATCTTGTTGTTATAATTATAATATAGTCTAAAATTGAAAATCAACTCAATTTTCAAGATAACCTACCTAAAATTAATAAATTTTTAAAAAGATCTTGTTGATTATATTTATCGTATTAGAAAGGTGATCGCTCAGCCTATCTTTTTTCTGATGAAATTATTAGAAATGTTAAATTAATATAAACACAGAAAAAGAATAATTTATAAATTTATTTATAATAACTTTTAGATTTATATAATTCAAAATGCCTCCTTAAGTTTCACTTTTATATCTTTAATTTAAAATTTTAGTTCCACTATATATTATTAATTTTTTTGATCTTCCTGAATTAATTCTTGAATTATTTAATTTTGTTTAAAATTTTCAAGAATTTATTATTATTTTTCTTAATTTAAATTTTAAATCTCATTTTTTAAAATATCAATCTAATTATTATTCTAATTAATTAAATATAAATTCTATATTTTTAAATCTTCGATCAACTTCGTTAATGTATCAATCTATTTCTTGCTCTTGTTAGTTTAATCTTAATTCTCTTTTTATAAACTTTAAATCTCCTTAGTTTAATTATCAATCATAATCTATAAATTTTAATTCAACTACTATTATTTTTGAGAATCTTAATTGAATTAATCATTTTATTCTTTTATATCTTTTTAAAAAGTTTATTAACCTTTTTCTTTTTTAATTTTTATTCTATCCTCTTCACTTATATACTATTAAATAATTTATAAAATTTATTCTTCGTTTATTAATTTGTTTTCAAAATCATTTAAATATTCAATAGTTGGTTTAAGTTTTTCTCCAATCATGTTCTCAATTTAGTTAAATTATGATTGGCTGAAATTTTCATGGTGACCAGGTAAAGTTGATTACACCGTATTTTATAAATAATTTTCTATCTTATTCAAATTCTATATCACTTCATTAATTTAGATTCTTTATTGATCATTTGGATTGAGCATTTTTTTCATTAAGCTTTTCATCTAATCATTTACATTTAATTAGTTGATTTTATTACTCAAATAATCTAAGTTTAATTTACAATTTAATATTTACTAAGATACTTCTTTCAAATTTTTCCCTAAATTTTAATATAAGTATACTAACCTGTAAATAATTATTAATTTTATAGAATTTCATAAAATACACATCCAAGAGACCAAATATCTACAGCCAAAGTATAGTTTTGTTTATTTTCTATAATCTCAGGCGCTTAATATTAAGTTGTTTCAGGTCTAATTGTTAAATTTGTTCCTCCATTTGATTTTACTAATCCAAAATCAATTAGTTTAAATTAATTACCTATTTTAATATAATTTTCAGGTTTAATATCTCTATGTATTAATTATTATTAATGTAAAAATTATATAGATTAAGATATCTAATATATATTTATAATTTAATAATACCTAAATTAAAATCTAAACTTTCTATTGAAATGTTAATTATTATTATTCATTTATAAATGCCAATAAATCTATTTCTCCTTTTTCCATTATCAGAACATCATAGTCTTACCATTTAAATCTTTCATAAATTCTAATTAACCCAGATGGTTAATTATTTTATTAATCTATATTAAATTGATTTTCATATTGATTCTGATATTATATAAGTTCATCAATAAATTGAATTTCATTATCTTTAGTATTTTCTTACTATTTTAATGTATATTATTTTTAATCAAAAAATCCCCAATTTATTGATTTGGCTAAATATACAGATCCTTGTGCTCCTCCTCCAACTTAATTTATTAATTGGAATTTTCTATTTAAAAATTTTAAATTAGGCGCATCAATTAGAATATTATTGTTAAATTTGTTATCTTAGATTTATTATTATTATTATTAGATCTATTATTATAATTATTCTATCTTGTTGTCTTAATCTTTTGACTACAATTTAAGTTGGTTTATTTCATTTTATTAAGACTCAATTTATTTTTCATGAATTTCTTTTTAAACTTCTAATAATTTTAAAATTATTGATTAGCACTTATCTTCAATAAGTTTTGTTATTTATGTTATTTGTGATTCACTTAATTTATTTAAATTAATATCAGGTTTTTCATTTTAATAAAAATTTTATAATTATGTATTTATAGATTTTTGTTTTTCTGAAAGCTATTGATTTTAATTTATTAATGAACTACCTGTACTTCTATTGTCACATAGAGAATTTTATAAATTCCATTATTCACTTGCTTATTGTATACTTTACTATGATTATATATTGCCCGAATTTCTTATATTTATAACAATTGATGGATTATTTACAACTTATTAAGCAACACCACCTTTATTTAAGTATTTTTAAAACTCATTATAAACATTTTCTATTGAAGGCCTGTTAACGGCATTTTAATTCAACATCGATATTATCAATTTTTTAATCTCTTCTGGAGTTTATAAATTATTTATTTTTGTATTAACAAAAGTTGGATTAGTTTTGTGACTTTTTATTTAATTTATTATTTCACTTAAACTTGATCCTAAAAATATAAATTTAGTATACCATTAAATAATGATTTATATGATAATATTTCATAAAACACACATGCTAATGCCCAGATATCAACTTTTTCTGTATAATTATTCTATGATTCTATAAGTTCTGGTGCTTAAAATATTATAACTCCAACTGATAATGTTTTTAAGTCGAAAGGGGCATTTCCACTAACCAAGCCAAAGTCAATTAATTTAAAAATATCTCCTACTTTTATATAATTTTCTTGTCTGATATCTCGATGGATTAATTTTTATTTATGTAAAAAAAGGATTGGTTGAGTTATCTATAAGTTTATTAAAAAT